>JAUTXW010004343.1:242500-754229 GCA_030620095.1 Kuschelorhynchus macadamiae
CTGAACACATGTATATATTTTTGGAAAGCTTACATTATTCCTTATAAATATAAAGAATAATAATAAATATAGCATCTTATCCTAATAGATTGGGTGAAAGTATAACGTGCGTCTCCATTGTCTTTTTTTATGCCTAACATGCTCTAAGCGTTATTAAGCCCGAGGAAGATGCAACCACGCATCGAAACGTTGCTTATATAATAAAAGAGTTATATCGAACGCATTCGTCTGTTTTTTCCGTTATATTTTCACCAAAAGTAAAGAATAATATACAGGGTGTCCGTTTTAAAAAAAAATAAGTAGGATCCGATAACTTTTTGCCCTGACCTCGTATACTTATTCTGAAAGCGGTACTGAATTCTACGGAAAGCGTCATATAAGGAACAGTTATCGCGTTTTTGATAAGTTGTCAGATAACTGGGATACCAAAAACCAAAAGTGTTATGAAAATTTTGCTGCAGTCATCTTTAATATCATAAAAAAGTAGCATATTGTCTTTAGTTCACTTTACAAACCTTGATTTTTAATTTTGTTAATATATTATGTGTTTTTATACTTTTGGTCCTGGGAATACTAACTGTTTTTTTATTAGATATTTAAACAAAGAAAATATTACATTTTAATTTTAGGGTAAAATGGTTCCAAGAGGAACTCCAGGCGAACTTTTGGTAAGAGGTTACTGTAACATATCAGGATACTGGCAGAACGAGGAAAAAACTAAAGAGCTCATTGGACCTGACAACTGGTTAAGAACTGGGTAGGTATAAAGACAAAATCTTGAATTTAGGTTTTATGAAATAGATCAAGGTATGACAAAATACCCTTCAATAGCATTTAAAGCATTTGGAGTATCAAGCTTCAGGAGGCGTACCAAGTTGGGCGCAACCTATGCGCCCCCTGACATAGTGTTGGATAACAAGTCTAGAATGGAGATTTAATTACCCTCGAATCAAAATCCCAAATTGGTATTGACTAATGATAATATACCTTGCGACTGTTCAGTTTTCGTTCCGCCCGTTAATCAGTCTTTTTTAATATGCAGGTGCGTGACTTTTTTTTAACAAAATTTTGTGTGTAGTTGTGTTTTAAAAATTCTGGGAACACCTTTTTTGGGGTTAGGTGAAAAAGTGTATCTATATTAAAACAAGGAGCCAGACTTTTAGCTTTTTTTTAGAAAACCTCCTCTTATATTTAATATTTGATACCGTTAACTGGACCCATCCCGCTTGCATATTCATTAACAGCAGACGTGCTAGAAAACTCAACATCGCTTCGGCTACGTTCGGATTTTAAGCAGACCGTCTAGAGTCAAGCAGCAAGCAACCAAGGATACTGCTGGCTGGAAGCTGGAACGGCAGGCATGTTAGTTATGTATGCCTTTTTTTGCAATAATTTGCATCCAATACATTAAAAGTATTATTTAAAAAAATGCAGCAAGTAAAACTACATTCTCAACACATCGACCAAATGAACACCAAAATTCGGGTATTGATATTGAGTTTCACAGTTAAAATATCTGAATTATTATTCTTTAAACTTTGAAAAAAAATCTTGATACACTATTTATAGCCAGCACAGCAGTTTAGTTTTTGATTGTAATTTGCAGTTTTCAGACCTTTTATTTGATTAAAAGATTTAAAATTTGATATGTTTAATATTCACCAACAAATATATTTATTCTTACAAATTTATTAAACACTAGTAAAATTATTAAAAAAGTTCGGAATTTCACGTGGTTTTTGTTATTTTCTTGTTAGGTATGTATATATAAAATACCCCAGTATTTCATAGTACTTATTTTTAATAAAAGTTCTTTAACAAAATATATCGACCAAATTATTTTAGTTTGTTAATTTCTTCTTTTTCGAAATGAAGGACTACTTCCGACGTCCCTGTCGGAATCAGCGTTTAATTTCGCAGGTTTTTGAAAGTCAATGTTATCTTTTAGATTTTGGAGAACCCTGTACAGTGTATCTAGATTACCTATTTGTTTAAGAAGTGGATAAGCGAGCTAGAAAGCTTAAAGAAAGAAACATGTAGTGTTGTAAAAACATGGTTGAACACCGGTAATAAACAAGGACGAAACGTGTAAAGAATTTATTAATGCTACAGGAAAACAAGAACTAATGTTGCAAAAGCAAAGAAAAAAAAACAGGAAATATAAATAGCTCAGCATAATTAATTATCACTGTAAAAAAATATATTCCAGGTACTAAATCTACCTCTGCAGACCCATTTCTTCTTGATTGGCCTTCAAGACTAGAAGAACCACATTTACAACTTTGAACAACATCACCAACGCACAGACAAAAAATCCATCAAGAAGTTACACTCAAGCAACAAAAGACGTTTGAAGCCCTCTTGAACAGAAATAATCCAGTAAAACCTCCGCAGAATACAGTTATCAACTTGTCATCGAAGCCATTAACCGGAGCAGAACATTCCGTGTTTTCCAAAGGCCAAAATTTCGCAATAGCACCGAGTAGCATTCCCGTAGAAGACATAGTATCCTCTGTTGAAGCAGCAATCAGAAGATTACCAGTGCAACAAGCCAATGAAGTCAGATATGACACAGCGAAGATCATTAAAAATTGATAAACCACCTAAGTCGAACCTCTCCGCAGCCGAAAAAAGAGCAATGAAGACCTTAAATCAAGACGCAAACATTCTGGTTCTTCTAGCAGATAAAGGCAACGCCACAGTCATCATGGATAGATCGGAATACGTGGAAAAGGTTACTCAACTTTTGGACAACACCTATAAGGTTAAGCAGGCAAGTAGAGTAGAAAGACGCATTACCAATCTGGTCAACGCATCCAGTCCACCACCAGCGGAGAGGAAATCATTAAAATCAAGCAGCTCCAAGATTTCCAGGTTCTACGGTCTTCCGAAGATACACAAGGACAATGTAACACTTCGACCTATTGTCAGTGCAATAGATTCAAATTTTCTAAATCCATTTACTGGAAAAACAGATTCTTTTAGCAAAAACTCTGCACATTTCGTTGAAAAACTTAAGGCAGTCTAGTTAGATCCCGAATATATTTTGGTCAGTTTAGATGTAGAATCACTATACACAAATGTTTCTGTCTCTTGATAAGACTTAATAGACCTAGTGGAAGCTTGCCTTACATCTCCTTATTTCATTTTTCAAGAAACTTTTTATGAACAAACTTCAGGGGCAGCTAAGGGATCTCCTCTATCACCTGTGGTAGCGAATATCTTTATGGAATCCTTTGGGATATTGTTTTAACATCTGCTCCACTAAAGCCAAAGCACTGGTTCAGATATGTAGATGATACTTTTGTTGTTTGGCCTCTTGGACAGGATATTCTCCTCATATTTCTGGACCACCTTATTCAACAACATCATAATATCAAGTTCACGATGGAAATTGAATCAGTGGAACGATTCCCTTTCTGGATGTATGTGTTCAAAGAAAGGAAAATGGTACATTAGGACATTCTTTGTATAGTAAATTCCCATCACCATCCTATACAAAAGAAATCCGTTATTAACTCAGTAGTATTCAGAGCTATTTCGATTTCTGATCACAATTTTCTAACATCGGAAACATCAAAACTGACCGAAGCTCTCAGAGAGAATGTCTATTGCACTGTAGATATTGTACCTTTCCAAACAGAAGGAGTATATAAAATTCCTTGCTCCTGTGGAGAAGTGTATATAGGAGAAACAGGACGCTCAATATTAACTCGACTTAAAGAACGTGAACGATCTATTTTTACAGAAACAAATTGTTCAATCTGCGGTAGCTGAACACCAGAATGTCACTGGCCATATTATAAATGTAAAGGAAACCAAGGATTTTATAACCAGGATTTTATAATCAAAAATTTAGATAATCTATCACGGTTCGGCGAGCACAAGTCTGGTATAAAAGCCCCCCTGAATCTCTTCGAGCATATTCAGTGTTCAGATCTTGAGGAATAAAGATCCCTGAAGATGCCTCGTGCAATCTTAGGCGAAACGTCGGATAGTAATTCCAATTGACACGGTCTAATCCCAAGAACCATGATTTCTTAATTGACCAAAGCCGTGAAAGATTCCGTCCTTTGAAATTAATTGAAAATGTCCGGCCCTGACTCAAAGTCGTCTTAGTTCTCTAGCTCTTGTCTGAATAGAGCACAAAAGGGCTAGAGAAGTAAATATTGACGAACTAGTTGATAAGTATTTGTATAGTCGATACAAAAACAAAAAAGTCTAATCCACCGCCAAAGAAAATGATTCTTGTAGTCTTTGTTTTTTATTATTTTTTAGTTTTGCTTGAACCAGAGTATAGTTATTATTTTTTAATATCTAGTAAATTTTTGTTTTCTGTTTATTAGTGTACCTATACCTATTAATCTCAAAATGTATGACGTTCGTTTCTTTTTTTTTATTTTTTGTTTCTTTTTTTAATAGTTACTTTTTATTTCACGTTATGATTTTTGTTAATAAATTTATGATATTTTTTGTTTACTTATTTTTCTGGAGAAATTATACAAGGCGGTCAGAAGAAAAGTCTTGAGGGGAGGCCTCCAAAAAACTTGGCACGCCATTGTTAATAACTGTGAGTTTATATTTCAGAGATCAGTTTGTACTGGAAGAAAATGGCTATGGACGGATAGTAGGAAGAATTAAAGATGTTATTATTAGGGGTGGTGAAAATATTTATCCAAAGGATATAGAAGACATCCTAAATACCCATCCACAAATTCTAGAAACACAGGTGAGTGTTGTGGGTTTTTATTACGAGCAATAAGAATGTAGCCTAAGTAAATTTTACCGTATATTCCCAATTTTTGTTGATCTTTAAATTTCATACGTTTCGGTTTCGGTCTTCCTGATAACAAAGTAGGAATTAATTTTATAATCCGATAGGTGGGAGAGAGAGAGAGAGAGAGAGAGAGAGAGAGAGAGAGAGAGAGAGAGAGAGAGAGAGAGAGAGAGAGAGAGAGAGAGAGAGAGAGAGAGAGAGAGAGAGAGAGAGAGAGAGAGAGAGAGAGAGAGAGAGAGAGAGAGAGAGAGAGAGAGAGAGAGAGAGAGAGAGAGAGAGAGAGAGAGAGAGAGAGAGAGAGAGAGAGAGAGAGAGAGAGAGAGAGAGAGAGAGAGAGAGAGAGAGAGAGAGAGAGAGAGAGAGAGAGAGAGAGAGACTAATATCGGTGTAAACTTAAAGCTTTACGCTCACTGGCTGGCTTTCAAAGAATGAATTATGTCTATCTCTTTGGGTTTTTTTGTAATTTTTGAGAATAAAAATAGATGAACAGCCGTCAAATTTTACACTAAAAAAATACTCTTATTAAGCCTTAGTAATGTAATCAGTGGCGGCTCGTGGGGTTTGATTTTAGAGAAGTGCACTCATGCAAGATTATAAAAATTGGTATATTATTATAAATATAAAAAGCTTAAATCTTGAAAAGGACAGGAACAAGAATAGTGTTATAATGTAAGTTAAAGTCACTTCATTATAGGTACTGTCTATGAAGGTAAAAAAAGCCAACATAATATATACACAAATATAACATACATTTTTAAGAATAACATCTGCTTCAAAATGAGCTTCAAAACCTTCAAAGGACAGGAATATGAATATTTTTTATAGTCAATAAACGTCATTTCATTACTGTCTAAGGAGACAAAAGCAATAAACACAATACACAAATATAACGTCAATGTTTAAAATTGAAATCCGCTCTGCGGTCCTTCATGAAAATAAATTTTTTTCATAACTTTCTCACAAAATTCCGTGCACTAAATTTTTGAGGGAGTCTTTAAAACTAGGGGGGTCAATTTCATATTGAATGCAAGTTTTTAATCCGGTTGCTTTTTTATCTTTAACCCTTATAAATCCCCAAAAATTTTCCCGGATTGATCCTTTATAAAAATATCTTCGTATTATAACTATTTGACAATAACAAACATAGAAAAAGACTCCAAGTCTCGGTCTCATTAAATTACTTGGAGTCTTTTTCTATGTTTGTTATTAAAACTAGTTTTCTTTGAGCAATATGGACAATTTCTTCGATTTTTATTTGACAACAGTTTGATACTTCGGTGGTTTCATCGGCTTCAATTGATAAAAAATCTGCCTTTTCAATTTGGTTAGAAATTTCTTCCCTACACACCTCTAGCAAGCTGTCTAGAATATCATAATAGCAAAAGCTGTGCAAGAATTAATATGGTCGCGAGATGACTCATGCTTCCTCATTTCTTCAGGAAGGTGGTGTAAATCGTTTATTCCGTTCCTTGCCCAGTTAAGGTTCATTCCAGAGTCGAATTTATAAAACAGCACAAACAGTACAATACATTTTTTATTTCACATCCACATATCACAGTTATTTTTTTTATAAGTCTCTTTCGTCGTATAAGACCTGCTTTCGACCTTTCGTTCACAAACTTGTGTTAAATCTAGATTGGACAAAGGCCTGCCAAGCTTTTTAATTTTTAACTTATTCTCTAATGAGTCGATTTTTTTTTGTATTAGATTGTATACAGCATTCATATTGACACGCCTTTAATTATTATAGTTAGACATATACAGTTTATAAAAAATTCACAGATGTTACACCTTAAGCAAGTATCCTACGTATTGAAAGTACCTGACACAACTTTTGAATTATTATGTTTTATTCTGTCTTTAATTTTTTTAAAGGTTATAATCTTTTATGATTATTAAATAGATACATTTTATTATTAGATGGGTGAAAAAATGGATCAGTGGCAATCTAGAAACTTAAGCTTGGGTATTAAAATATTGTAATATTTAATAAATTGCTTATATTTCATATTATATAAAAGAAGATTAATAAAACCTATAAGAAAAACGTATGTAGTAGTCAAATTTTATCTAGATGTGAAAATAACAAAAATTCCCATATGTTGCGGACTTTACCACTGGTGACACTGTACATCCCAACATAACATTTACCATCGAATTAGAGTCCAATAATTCAATAAATTTTTTGGATGTCAAAATTACTAAGCTTCCTAGCAGATTGGATTTTTAAGTATGCAGAAAACCTACTTATCATTTATGAAAGCTCAAATCATTCTTTTTGTTTAAATTTTCTTCATTTTATAGTTATGTTGATACAGCTTTGACACTTCCTCTTTCAAATGAGCATCGATAAGCGGAATTATAACTTATTAAGGAAATCGCAATTAAGAACGGATACAATCCTTATCTCGTAGATAAAATAGTTAATGAAATCCTTTTTAAAAAACTGAAACTCCAAGTTTTTCCACTGAACCTTTAAAAAACCCAATAAATATTTGTCATTTCTTTATCTAGGATCATGCTCCGAAAAGATAGTTAACATCTTAAATGGCTGTAGCGATACAGCCGAGGTCGTCTTTAAAACAACTACGCTTTTAGTCAATAACAAAGACCACCAAAAAAAGTGGAGTTTATAAACTTAGCTTTAATTGTTGTGATGCTTCATATATGTCGGCATGACTTGTAGACCTAGAGGTCAGAATTAAAAACACCTCAATAGACCATCACTTTCTGCCGTTGGTTTTCATATTAAGTTTAATAAACACCAGTTTTCTCTTTCAAAAAACAGCAAAATTTTACACAACATCAACTCAAGGGGTTTAAAACTTAACCCTTATGAGAATTTAGAAATAAATATTCTCATAAGAGCCCTAATGTACTTATTAACACACAGGTTAATTCTTCATTTGTTGAAAAAAATTGTCACGCCAGCACTTCAACTTAATAGTTAACATTTTCTGTTCAATGCAACGGCCCGAATTATCTACCTAATAGGCCCATAACCACCATAAAAAACCACACATTTACTACAAAACTCCAATAATAAAATAATATTTCTATATTTTCAGAGTAATACGTACTTTTGTGAAAGGTCGTATATTAGTCTGCATACGAGTTTTTAAATTTTTTAATTGTTTTTATTTATTATTTTTTATTTTGTCACTTGCAGTGTCAGTCCTGATAATAGTCTAGTTTGACCGAAAGCTCTTGACAATATTAATTTATTATACCGAAAACGACACTTTTTTATTAATTTTAAAAGACGGGGTATAATAGCCTATTTTACTACTAAATAAATTCTGTTAAATTTTACAAATGTAGTTTTTATTGTAAAAATCGGCCTATATCTAATATATATAACTTTCCTTTGTCAACAAAAAAAGTTGTTAAATATTTCAAATGTACACACAACAATGGTAATCATTGTCGCTCAAATATTTGTTTTTATTAAAATTTTTTCATCTATAGGTACACATAGCATGTCCCATTTTTTCCATTTAAATTTTCGATACAAACGGCATCTTTTTTTATATTTCACATTTGAATGGAAAATGGAAGAAATTTCGGGCGAGAGGGCCTGAAATTAAATGTTATAGTCGTATAAAACACTCGATATATTAAAAGATAAAAATCGTTCCATTCCCATTTTTTAAAAATTTTGTTCCATCAGAGTTAATTATGTCAAAAATGATAGACCTCCCTATATTTCTTCTTAATTTGTCGGCCTTCTCCCTGATTAAATTCTGATTCTATGTACATTTAGATGTTAGATTAATATACATACGTGTGAGCAATTCCTTTACATATGGCCTTAAAACTTAATATTTAGATTTATTTATTATTACTTGAGAATTCTTTACTGTCGTGCTGTGACATAAATCCGTCCGTACCTATTAATGATTTCTTTAGCATTGATAAGTTACATAATAAAATATGAATCGAAAAGCTAAGACGTTTTGGTAAGTTAAAATTAAATAATTTGTGGTAAAAATCGGTTCAAATGTAGCATGCATATAATATATCTAACTTACCTTTTTAACAAAAAAAAAATAGTTTTGAAATCGGCTGCAATCATAATTTTGTGTATTTCTGTACGTATTTAATGATGGCTGCCTTATTCGAATAAGAATCGAAAATTTATTGTACACATACACATAACCATGGACTATTTTGTTTTTACTAAAATTTGTTGATGTATGCATTGGCAATCCGTATTTACCTTATTTTAATATAAGACTCAGAATTTTGTTACACACACGCATACACAAAACAATGGACTTTATTTCTATATAATATTTGTTCATCTATGCATGGGCGATACGATGATCTCATATTATAATGTTACCTTATTTATTCATTTAGTGCGTCTATAATCTATACGTATTATTTTACTGAACACGTTATCGCAGTTTCGGTGTCGAGCTTACGACAGGCAGTGTTAAGTTTGCATACAAGTGATCCCAATAGTATTTTCAATACTAATAAAAAAACTATCGACCAGAAACCAAACTCTCGATATCAGATTTTCATACCACGCGACCGACAATCATGCGCGGCTTAACGTCCACAGCATATCCGTGATCCATGAACTAAATTAAAATAAGAGGCGAGAAACCCGCGTCGGAAAGGCAGCGAATCGAACGATATATTCGTATGCGGTTCTCCGTGATGCCGATGGAGCTAGTAATACCGGCTGTAGGGGCTGCGCCTGAAGCATATGTTTGAGAATTCTCCCGACTCGGGTAATTAGAGATAATGTCTAAACTGATGTCTTTTGGGTAAAAAAAGATTAGCATAATCTTATATTAATATTATATTTGTAAGAATTGAAATTGTGTGTTATGTTAACATTTTTCAGCAGGGTCGCGCGGTCACGCGGACTTATGGAGCAGCCGCCACTGGATGTAATATCTATTAGTTTTTTATAATTTTGCGTATAGCACCAACTCCTGGTCTAGTCAGAAGTAAAGAACCCCTCTACATAAAAAAAACATTTTTAGTATTGACGCTGAAGATGGCCCATATTCGAAACCTAGGCTATTGATTAAAAATTATTGCTTTATTGAGAATTTATAGATGAGGAATTTTTACTGTGTTTTAAGTGATATTTTTTTGTAGGTCGTAGGTATTCCTCACGAACGATTAGGAGAAGAAGTATGCGCTTGTATTAGGACCGAACAAAGTGTCTCTTTATCTCTGGAAGACATTAAGTCATATTGCAAAGGAAAAATGGCGCACTATAAAATCCCCGCTCTTTTGGAAATTGTTGACTCGTTTCCAAAAACTACCTCAGGAAAAATTCAGAAGTATAAAATAGTTGAAGCGATCGTTGCTAACAAGAAATGAAGTACATCCTACTAATATTTAGAACATTTTTGTATGTGATATGTTTATTTACATAAATAAAATTTATCAATTTTGGAATGTAGAGTAATTTTCCATTTAAATAAAGTGACCTAGTTTGTAAAATTTGCTGGGTTGTTTGGTTATGACATTTTTTTTTCGATTCTGATAAAAAAGCACTTGGTTTTTAGAAGTGTTTGCATGTCGTGTATTTTGCTTTCTCCTTGATACTAGCAAAGTTGGCCATAGAAATTATAATTGCAGTTTATACAAATTCAAAACATGCTTTATTATCATAAAAACATAGTATTTGTTTCAACATTTCATGCTGAAAGAAAAAACGTCAATATACTAAATATTAAGACTAAAACATTATAGGATCACAAAATAATGCAACGATAAGGTTGTTAGTTAAAGTTATCATTATAAAATTCTTGTAAATTGTAGTAACCCTTTCTTTTCAATAAAGACGATACAGACTTTAAATTTTACATATTATCCTACATTTTTTACAGTAAAATAGGCAGTGGAAAAAGGAGTAACTGTCAAATACAGTTGCGTATTGTCACTAATAATAATATTTATGTCTTTTGTGCCAATCAATAAAAGATTATTGATCAATATGCAACGCGAAACACGAAATCTTACTCGCGAGGAATGTGCTCAAATATTCGTATTATTTAAGATAGGTTGGAGTTATCCTTCGAATTTTAATGTCACACAACCGTTTTACGAGTCATACAAGGATATAGAGAAGTCTGGAAGTCATGGTCGCCATCTGGGACAAGGAAGGAATCGAATAACAACTGCGATTCAGGACCGATTTTTAAGACTCTCAGCTTTATGACAACATTTTGTGACAGCTCGTACTCTTCAAACTCAGCTTCGAGATAGAATAGAATAGAATTGTATAAAGGGTCGTCAAAAAGTATATATAAGAAAAAGAAAGAGTATATAATTAAAAATAAATATAAATTTATAATACACGTTAAAAAATCAAACACAAATAAAAAACGTACATGTAAAACATCTTAAAAAAATGTTTTTTTGGAAAAGTAAATAGACATAACGTGCGATTAAAATATAAAAACTGAACAAATTGCACAAGAATATGGAATAAAAAAAACAAAACAAACTATTAGTATAAATGCTATCACGTGTCAAGCTTGTCAAGCTTTGTCAATAAGAAATTGTTTGACTTTTTTCCTAAAGTTGTTGCCACTAAGAACTTTATAATCTGTGGGTAGTTTATTATAAAGGGCCAGAAAACTGTAATATGGAGATCTCTGAAAGAATGAGTTTTTATGAGATGGTACACTAATGACTAGGCTTAAGATAATTATGCATTTAAAAATCTAAAAATATGCATGCAAATATGCTCCGAAATAAGGGAAAATATGCACTTAAAAATGCATTTATTATCGGATCAAAAAAACAAATAAAGCAAAAGCATATTAATATATAACAATTAAAATATAATATTATTTAGACTTCAAGGAATCCTTAAGCCGCTATTTTTACCAGTAATTGTTACATTAAAACAACTATATAATAAAAGTATTTTTTTAAATAAAATTTTAATATATAGCTAATTAAACAAAATAACCAAAGAATAAACCTGGTTAAAATTTATTGTTTATGCTATTCAACAAGTTGCGGTTACATTTTATAACTATATAATGTAACAAATTATCAAATGCATTCTATTATCTGGCAATAGTACTTTATACTCAGAAAATACTCGTTCAACATCACAAGATACAATTGGAACATATTCAAACAAATTCAAATCACTTTTGAAATATTTTCAACTTCGTGTCACTTCCGGTTTAGCCGGAAGTAGGTATCAACTTGCTTATTTTAAATAGAACACCCTGTATTTTATGATATTTTTGGATTCTACGGAGAATTTTAATGCTATTTTATGTAGCATGTCCTATACCTAGGTTCAAGCGTTCTTAAGATACTTGACCTTGAACCAAAAATGAGTTTTCGGGGTACCAAATTTTAAAATCTCATATTTTTGTAAGTTTTGCAGATATAATCTTCATATTTTGCAGACGATCGGTAAATAATCTTAGGTTTCTATTTTTTTATTGAATTTGTCTATTTTTATACAGGGTATCCTGAATTCAGCGGCAAACATTCACATTTTCAAAGGCGTTAAAGTCCGTTTTTTTAAATGGGACACCCTATAACTTTATGCACTATCAAATGTAGAATTTAATTTTCTATCGAACTGTATTAAGGTTCCCTATACCTATTCGTAACTATTTTGGAAATAATCAGGTTTTTATTAAACTGTCTAAATGCTTGCACCTTCCCGTAGTAAGCCATGGAAAAACAATTGTTGCGTTTTTCTATTCAACATGACAGCGGATTTGAACCTTTTAAATTAAAATAAAGTAACACTCAAAAGCTGATATTCCCAATGTATTTTATATTCGCGGAGAATGTTACAAAATATTGGAGAGAACGTGCCATGTTTTTAATAAAAAACATCCTTATTTATCGCCAATGAACAAGAGAAAATTGAAGAGGATTGAAACAAAATTTTTTCGTTTCGGAAAAGTGAAAGTTATAAAAAATGTAATAAATTGTTTACATTGTTTTTAACCATATCTACTAAGTTCGAGACTGTTCTAAACTTGTTTTAGTGAACTTAAAAATGATAGCAATCTAACAATCAACAATAAATAAATAAAATAATAAAATTGAATTATACCAAATGTTCTATATGCTGTCCGTTCATCTGAAGACACATTTCAATTCGTCTTTGTACAGTTGCTGTGGTCCGTTGAATTTGTCCGTTTTCTAATTCGGCAAAAGCTGTTCGTATCCTGTCCAGTAAATCTTGTTGGTTATTTACTAGAGAAGCATAGACGTTACCTTTGATAAATCCCCATAAATAAAAATCTAGGGGTGTTAAATCAGGCGATGGCGGGGGCCATCTCCAAGGGCCATTGGGACCAATCCAGCGATCTTCAAAAATTCGAGATAATTGGAGATAAACTGCAGCGGAATTATGTGCTGGTGCCCCATCTTATTGATACCAATAATTTTGCAGCTCACCAATAGGAATTTCTTCTATAAATTCAGAAACCGTCCCTCGTAGAATTTCGAAATACTTATCACTGTTTAAATTGTCTTCATAAATACAGTACCGTACCTGATCATTTAATACTATATCGAAAACGAGAGAACGCGTTTCGCGTAAAGCGTGCGGATTTTCTGCTGCCCAGAAATGTTCGTTTCTTCTATTTGTTATTCCTTCTCTAGAAAATTTCGCTTCATCGGTCCAAAATATTTTTGAAAGGAATTGAGGGTCCTCTTGAATTTTCAAAAACATGAATTCGCAAAATTCTACTCGTCGGACCTCATCACCAGGTCTCAAGGCTTGCACGTTTTGGAAGGAATAAGGGTGCATATGATGTTCGCTAAAGATTCTTTCGACAGATGAAGAAGAAATTCCCAAATCGTTTTCTGCAGACGGTATTGAACTTTGCGGGTTTGCGTGGAAATAAGCTAATGTGTTTATTACGTTATCCTCGGAATTTGTCACTGGTTTCGGAACATTTTTTGTAACTTTAACCTTGCCAAAACGCAAAAAGTTCGTTTCAATCCTCTTGAATTTTGCCTTGTTCATTGGCGGCAAATCAGGGTGGTTCATTAAACACACGACACGTTCTCTCCAAAATTTTATAACATTGTCCATGAATATAAAATAGATCGAGAATATCAGCGTTTGAGTATTCCTCCATTTCGATTTAGAAGATTTAGTTTATCACTGACAGCTTTCGATAAATAACGCATGCTAATCATCGTCATATTGGATATTGGATCTCAATTGTTTTTCGATGGCTCACCATTGGAACATGTAAACATTTAAGCAAATACATACGATATTTTTATAAAACCCAATTATTTCGAAAATGGTTACGAATAGGTATAGGGAACCTTAATACAGTTCGATAGAAAATGAAATTCTACATTGATAGTGCATAAAGTTATAGGTGTTTCGTTTAAAAAAACGGACTTTAGCGGCTTTGAAAATGTGAATGTTTGCCGCTGAATTTAGGACACCCTGTATAAAAATAGACAAATTCAATAAAAAAAAATGGAAACCTAAGATTATTTGCCGATTGTCTGCAAAATATGAAGATTATATCTTCAAAACTTACACAAATATCAGATTTTAAAATTTGGTACCCTGAAGGCTCATTTTCAGTTCAAGGTCAAACATCTTAAGAACGCTTGAACGTAGGTATAGGACATGCTACATAAAATAGCATTAAAATTCTCCGTAGAATCCAAAAATATCATAAAATACAGGGTGTTCCATTTAAAATAAGCAAGTTGATACCAACTTCTGGTTAAACCGGAAGTGACAGGAAGTTGAAAATATTTTAAAAAAGAAGTAACCGTTGACCTTACCTTAATCCCAAAATTTGAAATTTTTATCTAAATGGCATCATCAAAAACTTTTAATGAACGGGTTGCGTGAATAACCCTGTATATTGCCTCGAAATGTCCTGCGTAATAAATGGCAGCGTTTATCCAAGTTCCCCATCTGGTTACAATTGGCGATGGGGGCAGAGGGATGTTTCCTGCAGTTTCTAAATTTTTCTACCCGAGTCGGAGCTTTTAGGAATACTTTCTTCACCGAGGAAATCAGATCGTTCACTCGTGGATAAAAAGCACGAACTTGTTCTGCAAGTCGATGAAGTCCATGGGCAAGACAGGTGGCATGTATCATTTTAGGGTACAATATTTGTAGACCACTCATTGTTTTGCACATATATGGAGCAGTATCTGTAATTGCCACTAACACAATCATATTTAATACCACAGGGCCATAAAAGAGTGAGAGAGTCGTTGAAAAATCCAGCAACAGCTTTCTGCTTCTACAACAAAATCAAAATTAGCAACACATCTCTATTCCTTATCAGTTGTTTCATCTAGTGATACCCATATACTTTTATCCTCTACTTTTTCCCGCAATTCGGTAAATCTCTTATTGTACAAATTTGGAACATAGTTTTTCCTTAAAGTGAATTCATGTGGAATTGCTGTCTCTGTGTACTGCTCTAAAAATGACTTCAGGGCAGGATTACTTAATTTATTCAGTGGAATATCCGCGCTAATAAACGTCCTGATGAAAATGCTGTGGTGATTAAAACTTGTTTCTGGAGGATCTGGTGCTTTGTAGTTTCTGTGTGTTGCGTCACTTGGAATTTCTTGTTCGCAGTAACAAGAACATCACAATATTTACAAAACAGTACAAAACCGTCAGTCGTAAAATCAGGAAAATCTTTCATGAATTGATTTAATTCCGCACTTAATGAACGCTTTTCTTTCGGCATATTGGACAATGTTCAAGTCACAATGTGTCCACTAAACTGAATTATTATTCATTCAACTATTTCTAACATTTTTAAAACGTGCGTATTTATGAATGTAAATCCGTGGTAAATCCATAGTTTTTAAAGCACAGATATTTTATTGCCTATTGCCTAAGCCTACTAATGACATTGTCATTCCTAGTCTTGTACGAATTAGTCTCTCCCAGTTTGACAGATAATTTAAGGTTATTGTTTGTACAAATTATACACTGAAAAATATATATACAGGGCAATGTTAAAATTCGCTTTTGAGTAAATATAGGCTTACAACTATCCATGGGCTTGAGATTGAAAATCAGTCTTAAAATCCTTTTTTGTCCAATAAAGACTCTCTCCCATACTGCTCTACCTCCCCTTGAAATAATATTATTATATAAGTGGCTGTAAGCCAAAGCATAATAAACACTTAGCCAGCCACACTCCTTAAGTGCATTCTTTAAGTTCAGAACAGCAAAGTAGCCAGAGTTAAGCTTACCACAGATATACTCTACGTGACCATTAAAGCTTAGGGATGAGTCTATTATAGTTCCCCAAAATTTGCTAGAATTCGAAAATTTAATGTTGCTAAGGATATCAAAATTTAAAGATAAGGGTTTACGAACAAACATATTCATATATACAGTTTTGTCGGAGTTAAGTATTAGATGGTTATTATGGCAGCAAATCTTCATATAGCTACAAACTACTGGAAAGCTCCTCCGGGGTATTCGCCGCTAATACCACCGTCGTATCATCGGTATATATTGTAACGTATCCAGTACTAATATTTTCTGGCAGATCATTGGCATATAGTAAAAAACGTAATGGTCCAGTACTGAGCCTTGAGAAACTCCAATCCAAAAGAACTCGGAACACACGCCTCCATACCTTACTGTCATCTCACGCCCAGATAAATAGGAATTAATCCAGTCAGACATTTTACCACGTATACCCGTATGTACACTGGAACCTGTGGTGGAAGATAGATCAAAATATAACAGTTCTAACCACACTACACCACAATTTGTTACGTTCTGGACGCGCGTTTCGCTAACCAAGTTAGCATTATCAGCAGATGATATAAACTAAAGTAACTTATCCTAACCGAGACTATTTATAGGTAAATGTGGTGACACTTGGTTGCACCCGACTGCACCGTTGTCAAGTAAACAATAGAGGGGACTATAGGGAATAGGCCCTCTGTCTTTATTTAGTGCTTTCTTACCATATTTAACTATTTCTATACTCTCAAATGCATCCAATAATCTATTATTAGATACATTTTTAATCAACTTAAGATTATTTATTCCTATTCGGTGATTGTTTTCCAAAGCATGTTGGGCAACGCTTGACTTTTCGAATAATCTTAAGTTGATTAAAAATGTATCTAATAATATATTATTGGATGCATTTAAGAGTATAGAAATAGTTAAATGTGGTGAGAAAGCACTAAATAAAGACAGAGGGCCTATTCCCTATAGTCCCCTCCATTGTTTACTTGACAACGGTGCAGTCGGGTGCAACCAAGTGTGACCACATTTACCTATAAATAGTCTCGGTTAGGATAAGTTACTTTAGTTTCTCTATCATCTGCTGATGATGCTAACTTGGTTAGCGAAACGCGCGTCCAGAACGTAACAAGTTGTGGTGTAGTGTGGTTAGCACTCTTGTATTTTGAAGCGTAGAATAGACGTAGTTTAAGAAACGATAGGAGGCTGTTTCGATTGACTTATTAGGTAAAAACCATGCTGACAGTATTGTACATATTGTATTTTTTAACAAAATTAAGTATTTTCTCTAAAATTTTAGAAAATATGCTAAGAATTGAAGTTTGATTGATAACTTTGTGTAGTGGTATCACATTTGCAGCTTTTAGGATTTTTAGAAAAAATCCTTTGTGTAAATTTACATCTAATAAATATGTAAGTGGATAACTAATGAAATCCCTGACGGCCTTAACAAGTTTTACATTTATATCATCAGAACCAGCAGCATTTGTGTTTTTCGAATTCGAAATTACTTTTATTAGTTGGTCCACAGAGACAGGTTCAAGTACAATTGAGTTAGTAAGAGAAGCCAGAGATTTAATTGAGTCCACTTTTACACTGCCATACTTATTTTTTAATTTATTAACCGAAATAGAACTAGAATGATTTAAAAATTCAGTTACTATACGGTTAGGTTCAGAAATAACGCTATTGTTTAGGTTTAATTTTATAAGTTGTGAATTACTTTTACCTCTATTTAATTTCTTATTTTTTTACTTTATTATTGGAGTTTTCAATTTTGTTACGATAGAACGTTTCTTTACTTAACCTAATTTGCTGCCTATATTGTTTTTTAAGATTTTTGTATTGTATTTTAAATTGTCTTCGTTGATATGTTTTTGCAAATAATATAGCCTATCTAATTCTGTTTTTATTTTATAAAGACTATCATTACAACAACTGTTTGGTATGTTTATTACTTAAATGTTGTGTTTGGTATGGACAGTAGCAGTTTAAGGAGTGCACAATAGAACCTATATAATACCATGCTTCTTCCAACGAAACATTAGGGTCCACAATATCGGTCCACTGTCGTTGAAGCGTGTTACAAAACAACGCAATATTATTGCCAGATAAGTCTCTTATACTAGCTCTGCAATCCAGGTTATTCATATCTCTGCAAAATTCAAGCTTGAATGAAAATTTATGCAAAATGATCACTAATATGAGGGTGCAATTCCAAAATTTGTCCGGAATGTTAGTTGTTCAATAATCAATCGTACTAACACTAGACTGCCCGCCCACGACTGACGAGATCCTTGTTGGTTCATTAGTAGTAATTTTTAGCAAAAAAACTAATGGCTTACCACTTTGTACAGAGACTGTTCGTCAGCGATTAAGGGAACATAATTTGAGATCCAGAATTGCTGTTCGAGTTCTCACTTTAACTAGAGTTCATTGAAGTGTAATTTTGCTGCCGCTCTGGTTCTACCCTGTATATAATTTCATTTGTGTATCTTTGTGAACATTCTAAACATTTTTTTTTGTTATATCTCCTATTTCTAAACACAACTGTTTGAAAATTAACATTTTTGACTCTTGTGCCACAAATCACTTATTAACTGAAAGAAAGTGGATTGAAAAGTGAAGGCCATTTTGTTTCAAGTTAAGTTTTTCTCAGATACAAAGTACAATAGGTCAAAAATATCAATTTATTTCAGAAAATATAACACAAAAGATTTTAGAACATTTAGGAACATACAAGTATGTAATAATATATAAGGCATTGCGTTTAAAAAATGGATTTTTCATTTAAATATACTACATCACTGTCAGCACTACCTGTCCAGTTTGAATCACCCCCAAAAACTAGGCAAGGAAAACAAAATAAACAATTTCTTATTTCACAGCCACAAACCCAATTGTTAAATAAATACATACATTAAATCTGCGCATATACGTTTTAGGTTTAGGACGTCCATTTATTTATAATAACAATAAATGCCTTTTATTTCAAAAATATAAGTACAATATATATACAAATAATGTCAAAGTCTGGCGCAGTTTAGCTTCAATAGCTATCCAACTGAGCAAACTGTGACAGGGATAGAATATAATTTATTATGTAACATTAGTATAGTGGCACAAAAAAAATAAATAAATAAACAGACAATATTTTACTGTTCACTTAAGAAGGTGTTTCTTAAATATATTTTTAAAATTGCTTAAATTTAGATTTGTCGTTTCACCAGTATTAGAACTGGGAGTATTAGGGTTGCTAATAACATTGATAAAAAAATTACATAAATGGAATATTCTTCTTCTTGAAGAACCTATTTTAGCGTATAAGTGGGAAATGGTTATATTTTTTTACGTCATATACAAAACGTACGCAGGCATTCTGCACTTTCTGGATGCGAGATCTACTTTCCTGATCCAAAAAAAAACCATACACCAAATCGCAATAATTAAAATGCGATAACGCAAGGGGCTCAGACAGAATCCTATTCACTTATTTATTTTTTATAGACTAAATTTATGAAAACAAAAATAATAAAATAAAAAAATTAGAAAAAGTAAAACAAATCGTCTTTACAGGTAACACACGATATAAATCCATATTGTCGTTTTGGTAACTAAAAAAAAAGAAATAAATTAGTTTAAAGGATATGGCTGGGATTAAACCGTGTCACAATGAAATCACTTTTTGACGTTTCGCCTTGTACTAGCGAATGTGAAGATGTCTGTCATTTTGACATGGTCTAATCCCAAGAACCATGATTTCTTAAATGGCCACAGTCGTGAAAGTTTTCGTTCTATACTGGGTGTCAACGAATCTATTAGACAGGCCATAACTTTTAAAGTATTTGGTGTATCAAAACGGAATTCCATATAGGTAAATGGTCCATAAACAGGAGAGTTTACGCCTATTTTTCACTTTCCGGTCACTTTCGGTTTCACCGGAAATGACTCCAGTTTTGATTTTTTAAACGGAACACTCTGTATATTTTTACATTTTTAGATTCCTGAGACAATTCGGAATAAGATTTTTTATAGCCATTTTTAATTGCATTTAGGTGGCCATGACCGGACGCAAATTAATCTAAGGACCTGAAATGATGACAGAATAATACAATCGCTAAGTTTTAGTGATCAGTGTGATAGCTAGGAATAAGAGAAGTTGATGAAATGAAATTTTTGTGTTTAACTTTTTTTTGGTGAGCCAGACCAAGCACTTTTTGAAAAGAGGATTTTTCTGCTAACGGTACTAACTTTTTGCGATTGAATTAAAAATAAGCTCAAAAATTAAATATTACTAACAAAAATAATCTATAATCAATTACTTACTTTTATCAAATGTACCATGGCTATTCTTGCTGGATATTAAGTACGATTTTTAATTGTGACAATTGGTTGATCAAGATTTACTTAGGTTGGATCTATCTATGCGTCATGTCACGTAAAGTCTGCCCAGCCTATCTCTGTTGATGAAAAGAATGCACGCCTATGCGCCTAGCGCTCGGAATAGCAGTTTTATACAGTTTTCTGCTGCCCCTCTTCAGATATCGTCAACAAACTTAGGCATGCAAATCTGTAAAGTGCGGGACACGAAAGAAAACCGGGCGGAGTCAATCAGTTTAGGAAGGTCGGCCAAGAAATCTCTTTAAACCAGTGGTGTCCCGTCGTTCTTTAAATAATATGGCACTCCTTTTTGACTATACGCACTTCAGATAATTAAGAAATGTAATTATACTTAATGAACCTTTATCTATATTTGTCTGTTTTCTTTCGTGTACCGCACTTCTATATCTCTTTTGTGTTGGAAAAACGGCGAACTTTCGGATTTTAAAATGATTTAATTTTGATTTTCTTGGTCGATTTACCTATAAATATATTTTTTCTTAAGTTCTGTCATTAACGGTTCCCGGGCTACTGCCTACGTCCACTAGTATCGGACCACCCAGTATAGTGATACACGATTTACAAGTCCAGATTTTACAAGGGCAGCCAGCATCAGATCAAATTTTAATTTATGCAGTTCGACTTTGGGCTACTCGGGTATGCCAAAAGTGGCCGTCTGTCTCCGTTTGTCATATTACTTTATACAGGGGCCGTCATTGTGAAGTATTATACATATATATCAAATTTCACACAGTTATTTATCTATAATAGCATCAGGATTAGGATAAAAAAAAATGTTTTTTTAAAACCCTGTGTCTCCAAAGTTAAGACCTTTAGGTTCATATTAAACTTTTTTCTTAAAAAGGTCCAAGAATCACCCCCCTTTAACATTAGCACGCAATTAGGAAACGCCCTGTTTAGTACTTCACAATGACGACCCCTGTATAAAGTAATATGACAGGCGGAGACAAACCGTCGCTTTTGGCATTCGAATAGCCCAAAGTCGAACTGCATAAGTTAAAATTTTGATAAATCTTGTTCACTGGAATCAGTGCTGGCTCCCCTACTATAACTACATTGATGTGTTAATTTTAGAAAAATATGAGTTCTGTAGTTTTTCAAATATTAATTGCAATATTAGATATTTTTTGACACCTGGTATTGAACAGAAAATAAAATATTTTGAAGCAGTTTATTGACAGCTACTTTATGAACAATTTTACAAAATATATGAAAAAAAACTAAGCCATTTTTGAGGTTGACGGCTGTGATTCTAACGGTTCGATTCCTTCTAAATCGTTGTCTTGATGAGGTTTCGTCGTCACTACTTGAAGATCCCAGTGTGATAACTAAATCATCAATAATCGTTTCAATTTCGCCATCTACTTCCTAGTATTTATCTCCAATAGAACGAACATGTTTACCATACGATTTCCAAATTTCAGCCGATATTGAGTCAATCGCTTCTAATGTTATTTTATTTAAATCTTTAATTGAAAGTTCACCGGTGTTGCGCTCTCGAATATATTTTTTTACTCCTGCCCACGCATGTTCAATAGGGTTGAGGTCGCACATGTATGGAGGCAGCCTTAAAGGTGTATGACCGAGGTTACGTAAAAGACCGACAATTTTATATTTTTTTCTCTAGGCTTGTTGGCTGATATTACTTCATATAATTGATTGATATAATTGATAAAGATTGTCCGATTTAAGCCACGATATCATATAAGCTTTTGTAGAGTATTTAGTTGGCACTTTATATTTTACGTGATAATGATAAGACGCATTATCCATTACCACTTCTGATTTGGGAGAAATGTTAGGTAAAAGCTTCTCGAGCAACAACTTTTCAAAATTATCTCTATTCATCTGTCCATGATAGTCTCCAGTTGTTAGTCCCGAGCGAAAAACTAAAGCAGGACCTGGAACAAATCCGGCTTCCAAAACCAGCATGAACTATAATAAAGCGACTACTAGAGCGGATTCCCTGAACAACACCTGTAACACTTTCACATTGCCAGCATTTGTTCACTGTCATATCATTATCTATCCTATTCGTCTAGATGCACAATATTGCGCCCTTCTTGCCTATATTGCCTTACAGTTGATAGATATTTCACCCGCCACTGAAAAATAAAGCCATTTGATCGTAAAAGCCGATTTAAGGTTTTATACGTACGGAAAATCTATTTTGTCCTTTACAGCACGAAGTAGGGGTTTGTAGGTCGGAACCTTCTTCAAGTTTATATAAAAATCCTCTATTGTTCGTCGAATTACTTGAAAATCACCATCGTCAATTTTATCTTTGTATGATAATCGGGGTCTTTTTTTACCAGGAGATTTTAAAGGTAAAGTAGAACATAAGCGATCATTATGTTCTCTTTGAATTTTTCTTACACTACTTTCCGAAACACCAGTGTAAAATGCAGCGCGTTCTGTTCGATTTTGAGTTGGAATAGTCAAACTATCATTTTCAGCTTCTCTAGTACAGGCCTCTATAACGCTCGCAATAACTTCACGTGCACCGCTTCGAATAGTTTTTCCTCTTTTGCTCGCCATCGTTACTTCGAAATAATAATTCAAATTCAACGCAACGCATTTATATAGAAAGAAATAGCTAGAGACTCTAGGCACATACCAATTATAAGTGGACCAGTGCGAAAATTTACTAAATCCTCGATTAATATTCCGTACCGCTTAGCTGGCGCACTTTATAGGTGAAGCGGCAAACTATTACAACAAACAAAATAACATAAAATTTATTTGCGTACACAAATTTTACTTTTCCGCTTGCTTAAGACTATGAACCTTTGTTTTAAGGACCGCCCGGTTTTCTTTCGTGTCCCGCACTTTATCTTTGGCTAACAAATAGTTCAGAGTATTAAACAAAAATATAACTTCAGTAACGCTGTAAAATGTGAAAACACAATATTTGAGTTCACTGTAGTTGTTCAAAGTGCATTCCTCCTTGTTCACGACACATTTCCACTCGTTCAATTGCTTCTCTCAACACGTAG
This sequence comes from Kuschelorhynchus macadamiae, assembly GCA_030620095.1. Classification (NCBI taxonomy): domain Eukaryota; kingdom Metazoa; phylum Arthropoda; class Insecta; order Coleoptera; family Curculionidae; genus Kuschelorhynchus; species Kuschelorhynchus macadamiae. The sequence goes on from JAUTXW010004343.1 coordinate 265,908, forward strand.
TGCAGCATTTGAGGCGTAATACTTCTAAATACACGTACAATCCTCTCTTCTAAGATTTCGAGAGTGGCTGGGGCTGTTACATAGACTCTTTCTTTAACATATCCCCAAATAATGAAATCGAGAACAGTGGGTTCCAGTGGACGGACGGGCCACGGTATTGGACCATTGGTTGCAATAACGTTATTATTAAAATGTTCATAATAATTATAAACTTCTCTGGTATTGTGAGGCGGTGCTCCATCTTGCTGGATGTAAATTCAGCATAAAACTTCTAAAGGAAAGCCTATGTACCTAACCCCTGTTAATTGGCCTTGCAATAAAATTGTCCCAATTATTCTGTTACCGACGACATCAGCCCAGACATTGACACCAAACCTTTCTTGAAAATTTCCTACTCTCATTTCATGTTGATTTTGTTGGGCCCAGTAACCGAGTGTTTTGCTTGTCAAATATACCATTATTAGTAAATGTAGATTCGTCAGAAAATAACATAGAGTTGATAACCAATCATAAAACAATACCCGTCTATCGCCATCGTCGGGATACAAATATTGGTATAACTGGTACTTAAAAGCTCGATATCCGTGTTTCTTTAGTATTTTTCTAGCTGATTCATGATTTAAACCCAGTTCGTGATTAATTTTTCTTAAAGATACAGTTTTATCAACTTCAACCATAACAAGAACGTTAATCTCCATTTCTTCATTTATAATAAATCTTCTTGATGCCTAAAACGATTCTCGAGATATGGAAAGTACTGATGGACTGGATGTTTTCGGTCGGGTTATCTCTGAGCATACAACTCAACAGCATTCCTTGAATTTTTATGACATTTTTCAAATATTAATAACGTATCGACTTTTTCACTTTGAGTATACAGGGTGTCCGGATTTGGTTGCAAAAGCAGGGTATCTCGCTTATTTTTAAAGATAGAACCTTGCGGTTTTCAAGAACCTGAGCTAATTTTTTATGAAACTCATGAAGCCGTAAACAAAATTTTCATAGCCGTCTTCGTTTATGAGATACAGAGAGATACATAACTTAACGCAAAGGGAAAAATTGCTGCTTATGCAGTTTTTTACGCTGGATCCAGTGGCGTAGTCATATTTTTCATTTGAGTTGTTATTTTTTAGATATGCCCAAAATTGTGTTTTTTTAAATGGGACATCCTGTATATTTGTCCAGAAATTGATTTGTCCTTTTAAAAGCTTCTCAAAAATATATAATATTATGGGCCTATTTTAATAAACAACAACAAAAATCCTAATTTTTATAATTATCATCCCAAATTTTGCAGTAGGCCATGCAAAACAATGCTGCCTTTTATTTAAAGTCGTTAACAATATCTACATTCTAACAATAAATCAAAATAAATATGTAATTAAATCTATTTATCAAAATATGTATTGATAATTTCGCACCAAAAAAGTACCACCTACCTAGATTTATGTAACACAAGAACAAAACAGTAATAAATTATTATATAAAACAAGCCTTTCAGCAAAAATCAACTGACGTATAAGAACTACAGTAACCAAGGCAATCAAAAGAACTGTTCAAACTGATTTCCATTTTGTTCTATGCATGCTTCGCACAATTTTCGTATTCGTTTTAGGGAATTATGCAAAATAACGGGATGATTTTGTAAATAGCGAAAATTTTCTCTTATTGCATTTCCTAAATCTTGGACATTATCATAGTGGTCTTTGTAAATTCTATTTTCCAGATATCCCTATAGAAAGAAATCTAAAATCGACAAATCTGGGGATCTAGGGAGCCATCTTATAGGTCCATTTGTTCCGATCCATTGATTGGTAAAATTATTGTCCAGAAATAATCTCGTCATTCCAGAATTGTGTGCAGGAGCACCGTCCTGTTGAAAATAAATTTCGTTAATTTGCGCTAGAGGAACATCGTCAAGTAATTCAGGTATAGCTGCCTCTAAAATTTCTATATAGTGATTGGCTGTTAGATTTCCCTCAAATATATAAAATTTTATATGTGTTCCTAATATGAAGCAGGACACATTTAGACCAAACCTGCCCTGCTGTCTTCTGGGAAATATTTGGTGTTGATTTTCTTGGGACCAGAATCTACTATTGTGCCTATTGAGTATACCAGAATTACTGAAATGTGCTTCGTCTGACCATATAACCTTATCGCATCTTTCTCGAAACGAATTGCAGAAGACTACCCGACGCTCTGCATCCCCTGGCTGTAAGTGCTGCACGAGCCTAAATTTGTATGAGTGATATTTGTGCTTTTTTAGAATTTCTTGAACTCTAGTTTTTGGAATCTCTATGCTCTTTTCACTGGCCCTACAAGAGTTTGTAGGGTAAGCTTCTGCATTAGCCAAAACCGTAATTTCCTCAGCCTCCCGATTTTTTTTATTATATGTTTTCGTACGAGGTTTGATAAATGATCCGTGATTAAGTAAATTCTTTTTTATCCGATAAAAAGTGGATATATTAGGTTGCCTCCTTTCTGGATATCTAAATAAAAATTAAGCAATAGTATTTCAACATACCTAAAAATTAACTATTTACCTGTTAAAATACATCTCAGAAGCCGCTTCAACATTTTCATTACTTAATATAAAACAAGCTAACATATCGTACTTTTCATAATGTTCGAAAGTTTGGTTTTCTTCCATAATAATACAAATATATTTTTACACAATAAATAAATACAAACTAGCGCTATATTTTATATACGCGTACAAAATTGGGAAATGTCATTTGCTTCCAAGAAAACAAAAGAAAACGGCATCGTTTTCCATGGCCTACTGCAAAATTTGGGATGATAATTATAAAAATTAGGATTTTTGATGTTGTTTATTAAAATAGACCCATACTATTATATATTTTTGAGAAGCTTTTAAAAGGACAAATCAATTTCAGGACAAATATACAGGGTGTCCCATTTAAAAAAACACAACTTTGAGTCATATCTAAAAAATAACAACTCAAACGAAAAATATGACTAAGCCACTGGATCCAGCGAAAAAAACTGCATAAGCAGCAATTTTTCCCTTTGCGTTAACTTAAAGGATAACCGAGATATGAGGGGGGTCCCAAAATGCAAAATTTTCTATTTCGCACCGTATCTCATAAACGAAGAAGGCTATGAAAATTTTGTTTACGGCTTCATGAGTGTCACAAAAAATGAGCTCAGGTTCGTGAAAATCGTAAGTTTCTATCTTTAAAAATAAGCGAGATACCCTGCTTTTGCAACCAAATCCGGACACCCTGTACATTATTTTGACTTTTGAAAACAAAAATAATACTGAAAATCAAGAAAAATAAGGAAATCTTATGTCTACTCAGAAAGAATAGGTAAGTGTCACTGTTAAAACAAAAAATCCTACTTAATATCAAGCAAGGCTATCCATAGCACACTTGATAAAAGTAAATAATTAATATAGAGAATTTTTCTTAGTAATATTTAATTGTTGAGCTTATTTTTAACCCAATCGCAAAAAAGTTAGTACCGTTAGATTCGCAAAAAATTCTTCTTTTCAAAAAGTGCTTATCTAAAAAGGGTCACCACTTGAAAAAAATAGACAAAAATTTGATTTTATCAACTTCTCTTGTTCCTAGTTATCAGACTAATCACTAAAATGTAAAAATATTCACAGTGTTCCATTTAAAAAATCGAAACTGGAGTCATTTCCTGTGAAACAGGAAGTGACCGGAAAGTGAAAAATATGCGAAAACTCTCCTCTCTATATATCATTTACTTGTCCCAAATTTCGTTTTAATACATCAAATACTTTAAAAGTTATGACCTGTCTGATAGATTCGTTGACACCCGGTATATGCATATATTATAAATTGTGTTCGTTCTGATCGTAGCAAAATTCTCTACAAGGAAATTTGCCGATTTTTTTAAACTGTAGTGATCTGAGAACAATTTTTTTACAGCTTAACAAACTTCACCTTCCTCCTTTATAAACTTGACAATAAAAATCCCACCAGAAATAGATATATCGATAAGCTTAAACTAGTTATTGCAGATCCATTGCAAAATGTTTCCACTGCATGTACTTTTAACTCTCTCATTGTGAGTAGCTCGTGAATGTATTCGATTTCTCGGTGATCCAAGTGTTTTTCTTTAGATAAAATGATCGTAAACAGCTGCTTGAATTCCGGTAGTGAAGAGCAAAACGTTAAGACCAAATGATCTCCAACTGCCTGTATTACTTGAATCGTTCCAGAAAATTTAGTTATTTGGGTCGATAATGGTGTATCTGAAAATTAATTTAAAATTATCAATAGTAATTGATTTTTAATTATAATTAAACATTAACCAAATGAAGAAATGGTGAATAATGAAATAACAATAACTAACTGCGATCTGACCAAAGCTTTTGATTGTGTAGGCCACAGAATACTTCTTAGCAAACTTGAAATTTATGGTTTTAGAGGCACAGTCTTAAAAAGGTTAAAGTCTTATTTGTCAGATCGTCATCAATCGGTGACATTTAATAATGAGAGATCCTCAAAATTATCAATAAGTTCTGGAGTACCTCAAGGTTCCGTCCTTGGACCTCTACTGTTTCTTATACAGGGTTATTCACGCAACCCGTTCATTAAAAGTTTTTGATGATGCCATTTAGATAAAAATTTCAAATTTTGGAATTAAGGTAAGGTCAAGGGGTACTTCTTGTTTGAAATATTTTCAACTTCCTGTCACTTCCGGTTTAACCGGAAGTTGGTATCAACTTGCTTATTTTAAACGGAACACACTGTATTTTGTGATATTTTTAGATTCTACGGAGAATTTTAATGCTATTTTATGTAGCATATCTTATACCTAGGTTCAAGAGTTCTTAAGATATTTGACCTTGAACCGAAAATGAGCCTTCGGGGTATCAAATTTTAAAATCTCATATTTTTGTAAGTTTTGAAGATATAATCTTCATATTTTGCAGACGATCGGTAAATAATCTTAGGTTTCTAGTTTTTTTTATTGAATTTGTCTATTTTTATACAGGGTGTCCTAAATTCAGCGGCAAACATTCACATTTTCAAATCCGCTAAAGTCCGTTTTTTTAAATGGGACACCCTATAACTTTATGCACTATCAAATGTAGAATTTCATTTTCTATCGAACTGTATTAAGGTTCCCTATACCTATTCGTAACCATTTTCGAAATAATTGGGTTTTATAAAAATATCGTACGTATTTGCTTAAATGTTTACATGTTCCAATGGTGAGACATGGAAAAACAATTGAGATCCAATATCCAATATGACAGCTGTCAGTGATAAACTAAATCTTCTAAATCGAAATGGAAGAATACTCAAACGCTGATATTCTCAATCTATTTTATATTCATGGAGAATGTTATAAAATTTTGGAGAGAACGTGTCGTGTGTTTAATGAACGCCACCCTGATTTGCCGCCAATGAACAAGTCAAAATTCAAGAGGATAACGTAATAAACACATTAGCTTATTTCCACGCAAACCCGCAAAGTTCAGTACCGTCTGCAGAAAACGATTTGGGAATTTCTTCTTCATCTGTCTAAAGAATCTTGAGCGAACATCATATGCACCCTTATTCCTTCCAAAACGTGCAAGCCTTGAGACCTGGTGATGACGTCCGACGAGTAGAATTTTGCGAATTCATGTTTTTGAAAATTCAAGAGGACTCTCAATTCCTTTCAAAAATATTTTGGACCGATGAAGCGAAATTTTAGGAATAACAAATAGTATTAAATGATCAGGTGCGGTACTGTATTTATGAAGATAATTTAAACAGTGATAAGTATTTGGAAATTCTACGAGGGACGGTTTCTGAATTTATAGAATTCCTATTGGTGAGCTGCAAAATTATTGGTATCAATTAGATGAGGCACCAGCACATAATTCCGCTGCAGTTTATCTCCAATTATCTCGAATTTTTCAAGATCGCTGGATTGGTCCCAATGGCCCTTGGAGATGGCCCCCGCGATCGCCTGATTTAACACCCCTAGACTTTTATTTATGGGGATTTATCAAAGGTAAAGTCTAATAACCAACAAGATTTACTCGACAGGATACGAACAGCTTTTGCCGAATTAGAAAACGGACAGATTCATCGGGCCACAGCAACTGTACAAAGAAGAATTGAAATGTGTCTTCAAATGAACGGACAGCATATAGAACATTTGTTATAATTCAATTTTATTATTTTATTTATTTATTGTTGATTGTTAGATTGCTATAATTTTTAAGTTCACTAAAACAAGTTTAGAACAGTCTCGAACTTAGTAGATATGGTTAAAAATAATGTAAACAATTTATTACATTTTTTATAACTTTAACTTTTCCGAAACGAAAAAATTTCGTTTCAATCCTCTTCAATTTTCTCTTGTTCATTGGCGATTGATAAAAACATCCTTTTCATTAAAAACATGGCACGTTCTCTCCAATATTTTGTAACATTCTCCGCGAATATAAAATAAATTGAGAATATCAGCTTTTCAAGTGTTATTTTATTTTAATTTAAAAGTTTCAAATCAGCTGTCATGTTGAATAGAAAAGCACAACAATTGTTTTTCCATGGCTTACTACGGGAAGGTGTAAGCATTTAGCAAATACATGTGATAGTTTAATAAAAACCTGATTATTTCGAAAATGGTTACGAATAGGTATAGGGAACCTTAATACAGTTCGATAGAAAATTAAATTCTACATTTGATAGTACATAAAGTTATAGGGTATTCATTTAAAAAAACGGACTTTAGCGGCTTTGAAAATGTGAATGTTTGCCGCGGAATTTAGGACACCCAGAAATAGACAAATTCAATAAAAAAAATAGAAACCTAAGATTATTTACCGATCGTCTGCAAAATATGAAGATTATATCTTCAAAACTTACAAAAATATGAGATTTTAAAATTTGGTACCCCTAAGGCTCATTTTCGGTTCAAGGTCAAATATCTTAAGAAAGCTTGAACCTTATTATGGGGATTTATCAAAGGTAAAGTCTATGCTTCCCCAGTAAATAACCAACAAGATTTACTCGACAGGATACGAACAGCTTTTGCCGAATTAGAAAACGGACAGATTCAACGGGCCACAGCAACTGTACAAAGAAGAATTGAAATGTGTCTTCAAATGAACGGACAGCATATAGAACATTTGTTATAATTCAATTTTATTATTTTATTTATTTATTGTTGATTGTTAGATTGCTATAATTTTTAAGTTCACTAAAACAAGTTTAGAACAGTCTCGAACTTAGTAGATATGGTTAAAAATAATGTAAACAATTTATTACATTTTTTATAACTTTAACTTTTCCGAAACGAAAAAATTTTGTTTCAATCCTCTTCAATTTTCTCTTGTTCATTGGCGATAAATGAGGATGTTTTTCATTAAAAACATGGCACGTTTTGTCCAATATTTTGTAACATTCTCCGCGAATATAAAATAAATTGAGAATATCAGCTTTCAAGTGTTATTTTATTTTAATTTAAAAGTTTCAAATCAGCTGTCATGTTGAATAGAAAAGCACAATAATTGTTTTTCCATGGCTTACTACGGGAAGGTGTAAGCATTTAGCAAATACATGTGAAGTTTAATAAAAACCTGATTATTTCGAAAATGGTTACGAATAGGTATAGGGAACCTTAATACAGTTCGATAGAAAATTAAATTCTACATTTGATAGTACATAAAGTTATAGGGTATTCATTTAAAAAAACGGACTTTAGCGGCTTTGAAAATGTGAATGTTTGCCGCGGAATTTAGGACACCCAGAAATAGACAAATTCAATAAAAAAAATAGAAACCTAAGATTATTTACCGATCGTCTGCAAAATATGAAGATTATATCTTCAAAACTTACAAAAATATGAGATTTTAAAATTTGGTACCCCTAAGGCTCATTTTCGGTTCAAGGTCAAATATCTTAAGAAAGTTTGAACCTTATTATGGGGATTTATCAAAGGTAAAGTCTATGCTTCCCCAGGAAATAACCAACAAGATTTACTCGACAGGATACGAACAGCTTTTGCCGAATTAGAAAACGGACAGATTCAACGGGCCACAGCAACTGTACAAAGAAGAATTGAAATGTGTCTTCAAATGAACGGACAGCATATAGAACATTTGTTATAATTCAATTTTATTATTTTATTTATTTATTGTTGATTGTTAGATTGCTATAATTTTTAAGTTCACTAAAACAAGTTTAGAACAGTCTCGAACTTAGTAGATATGGTTAAAAATAATGTAAACAATTTATTACATTTTTTATAACTTTAACTTTTCCGAAACGAAAAAATTTCGTTTCAATCCTCTTCAATTTTCTCTTGTTTATTGGCGATAAATGAGGATGTTTTTCATTAAAAACATGGCACGTTCTCTCCAATATTTTGTAACATTCTCCGCGAATATAAAATAAATTGAGAATATCAGGTTTTAAGTGTTATTTTATTTTAATTTAAAAGTTTCAAATCAGCTGTCATGTTGAATAGAAAAGCACAACAATTGTTTTTCCATGGCTTACTACGGGAAGGTGTAAGCATTTAGCAAATACATGTGATAGTTTAATAAAAACCTGATTATTTCGAAAATGGTTACGAATAGGTATAGGGAACCTTAATACAGTTCGATAGAAAATTAAATTCTACATTTGATAGTACATAAAGTTATAGGGTATTCCATTTAAAAAAACGGACTTTAGCGGCTTTGAAAATGTGAATGTTTGCCGCGGAATTTAGGACACCCAGAAATAGACAAATTCAATAAAAAAAATAGAAGCCTAAGATTATTTACCGATCGTCTGCAAAATATGAAGATTATATCTTCAAAACTTACAAAAATATGAGATTTTAAAATTTGGTACCCCTAAGGCTCATTTTCGGTTCAAGGTCAAATATCTTAAGAAAGTTTGAACCTAGGTATAGGACATGCTATATAAAATAGCATTAAAGTTCTCCGTAGAATCCAAAAATATCATAAAATACAGGGTGTTCCATTTAAAATAAGCAAGTTGATACCAAGTTGCGGTTAAACCTGAAGTGACAGGAAATTGAAAAATTTCAAAAAAGAAGTACCCCTTGACCTTACCTTAATCCCAAAATTTGAAATTTTTATCTAAATGGCATCATCAAAAACTTTTAATGAACCGGTTGCGTGAATAACCCTGTATATATAAACGATTTAGCAAATTTAGATATATCTGGATCCTTTACAATGTTTGCCGATGATGCTACTGTTTTGTGGCATTTCAAGTCTCCTGATCTGTTGGAAAACAATATTACTTGCTATCTTGTAAAACTTAAAAACTGGTGTGATGCTGATTATCTTACCCTTAATATATCCAGAGATAGACAAATATTATATAAGTTTTAAGTGTCAGTTGGAGGATGTGGTAATGAATGACGAGCAGATACGTTGTGTAAAATATAATAAGTTCTTGGGTTTGTTTGTTGACGAAAAATTAAAAAAAAAAAAAGTGTTTCACAACTGTCCACAAAGCTTTCCAGAGGATGCTTCGCATTAAGAGTTATAGCTCGTGAAATGGATCTACTACTAACAGCTAGAAATGTTTACTTTGTTCTAATAGAATCACATTTGCGATATGGTATATGTTTCTGGGGATCTTGTCCAGGTTATTTATTTAACATAATTTTTCTTTTGCAGAAAAGAGCACTGCGATTCATGTTACAAGTGAAACCAAGAGACTCTTGTAGACCATTATTTATTAAAAATAAATTACTGACACTTACAAGTATATTTATTCTCGAGACAGCCAGTCTGATTTTTAAAGAATTTAGAGAGGAAATTCAAACCACACCAGCTTACATGACTCGCAATACCCATATGACAGCGCTTCCTATACCAACTTCCACCTTAGTTAAGAATTCGGTAATATATAATGGGAAAAAAATATTTAATCACCTTCCGAAGGCTATAAGAAAAATTGACTCTTTTAGGAAATTTAAAAAGGAAGTTAAAATATTTTAATGATTTGACAGAATATTTTAATAGTGCTGTTTTTCTATGTTGTTTTTAATAAGCTGAATATTTGAATCTCATTCTGAGATCTTATTTTATACATATTTTATTTTGTACAGGTTTTCATTATATGCTAAACTAATTTTTATTTAATGACTTTTTAGTCGTATATCTCTAAATAATTAATTTAATTAGATTGTAATTTTTTATTTTAAGTTCTGCTTTGTCAATGAGATTTTCATCTTTTGATATTAAAGCTATATTTGACTTTGACTTTGACTAACTTAATAAAATATGTGATAATAAGCTGAAATTATTCGGATCATATGTCTCCTGTAAGTATTCCAAATTTGTAGCCTTTTCTTTTTCTATGGTATATCAGTCGACATTAAATTAATCACGCGAAAAACAATAATTAATTTAATTATCCAATAAGCAAATTAATTTTTTATTTTAAGATCTTATTTTATACATATTTTATTTTGAGGTTTTTATTATATGCTAAACTAATTTTTATTTAATGACTTTTTAGTCGTATATCTCTAAATAATTAATTTAATTAGATTGTAATTTTTTATTTTAAGTTCTGCTTTGTCAATGAGATTTTATCTTTTGATAAAATATTTGACTTTAATAACTTAATAAAATATGTGAAATTATTCGGAACATATGTTTCCTGTAAGTATTCCAAATTTGTAGCCTTTTCTTTTTCTATGGCTAACTTATAACAGTCGACATTAAATTAATCACGCGAAAAACAGGGAGTAAGCAAGCAATATCGAATTGGCGACACACAGGACAGAATTATCCAATAAGCAAATTGAGCACATGTTTTGGACATGTGAAAAAGAGGCACCACAAAATGCTTACAGAAAAAAATATTCAAAATAAATAACAAAACAGATTCCTAAAATAGAAAAATTTAGTAGCCTCCTCATGCACCAGCGGATAAATTGGACCGATTTTTTACGTATGGATTTTGTTGACTAATTAGGCTCCGCCGGACCAAAATTGTCATTTTTTTACCCAAAGAATTATAAAGAGGAAAAAGCAGCTAGTGCTAATCAAACTATAAGAATTGTTTTCAACCTGCATAGAGATGATATTCTTATCTCAGAACTTGTAAAAGATAGCAAAAAAAGTTAAATGTAAAAGTTATTTGAGGTAATCTGAAGATTGATTTTATGTATGTCTCGTATCTACAGGTTATCTAGTTTTTCGTGGACCGGTACCAACTTTTTTATTTCAAATGGGACAGCCTGTATATTGTACCAGTTTTGGATTCCCTATAAAATTCTAGATATAATTTATGTTTAATATTCTATACCTAAACCTAACCGTTTTTGACATATCTTATGTTTTATCTTAAAAATTACGTTTGCAGTCCTCAGCTTAAATGTAGATTTCTCCTGCTGGAAATCGTTTGTTAAATAATCACTACTTATTTTCTGGTAGAATGGGCTCTATTTTAGTAGAATATGTCAATATTTTCGTAAATAACAAATACAAGGTGGTCAAAAACTAGCGTTTAAAAATTAAATGATAAAATCATTTAATTAATTTTTTTCAAATGGAAACCCTATAATTTTATAAGTTTATCTCATTACGCATTAAAAATGAGGGTGACTTTGTTAAAGAACGTTTATTTCAAAAATTTTTAATGGAATTGATAGGATAACAAACTTTATTAAAAAATTATCTTATAAATATATAGAACAGAAACGATTATACCAAATTATGTGAAAACTTTTTGTTTTAATTAATTACATATAATAAACGTATCTATCTAATTCTTTCTTACAAAATTACCTAAAAATTACAATATGCATTGAATAAATTAGGAATTATTGCAAATAGTTTTGAATATGGCCACGATTTTCCGCAATACATGTTCTAAAGACGGTCTCTAAATATAAAACTGCCTTCGCTACAAACGGCCCTTGATCAATGGCGACTATTCAGGTGAAGTAGGTGAAGTGCTACTTCACCAGGAAAAATATAAAAGCAAACATCTAACTATATTTATTATATATGTCTTAAAATTTAAATTTTTACATTCATTTATTCACCTAATTGGCAAAAAATAAACTGTACATCTCGAATATATATTTTACTTCACCGTTGGCGGCATGCGTTTTTAAAACTTTCAATCGAACTTTATTATAACAACTGTAACAGTGGCGTAAACCGCTTCGACTTTGCTGGAGGTGCTATGTTTAGTTTACGATTTTCCTACTATGTTGCCATGACAACGCGTACGCGATAACGTCGACCGCATGCAAGATTAATGTTAACCAGCGCCATACAACGCTCTCGGTGAATTGCTAAAGCAGTACAATACACCTACGTGTCGTTCAGTTTGGGGTGGTTGTTTACTTTTATTTTCGCGGATTTCCCTGCAACCGGTTAGTTCCTTTGCAGTTTACTTGACTGTTTTGTGTCATATTTATTTACGGTGTTGTTACAACTTTATTTGGTGTCGGGTTTATTTATTTACATTATTGATGAATCCGATCACGGATGTGGTTTGCATTTTGTTGAAAACTCCATTTATTCTATGGAAGGACCAAGATCAGAGTTTTAATCGTCATCCTGGTTTTCGGCGTACAAATGGTTATGTAGTAGTCAAATATTACAAAAATTGTTTTGCTGGCCTTGTTTACTAGTTTCCAATAAATATTCAGTGTGGAATAAAGAAGGATTTGCAGGTATGAAGGTCTTTATATAAATATGAAGACTCGGCGGAGCATTTAAAATGCGAATTAATGCTACAAACACTTGTAAAAAATCAAAGCACTATAGCTGACACTTTCAAAGAAAATGCTAAACTATATAATATATATTTTAACGAAAACGTCCGATTAAATAGACTATTTATGTGCTTGGTAATTGACGCAGTTTTGTACCTTGCAAAACAAGAGTTAGTCTTTCGCGGCCATGATGAGAGCAGCGAGTTGATAAATAGTGGGAATTTTAAAAAGCTTTTAGGTTTATTAATATCGAGAAGTTCCCAAGAACTAAAATATCATCACAAAAAAATTAAAAATGTTTTTACTGGTGACTCGAAAACTATTCAAAACGAAATAACTAATTATTAATTGAATTTAATTATTAATTTCTGATTATTTAAATGATCATGTGAAAAATGAAATAATGAACACACAGTTTTTTTTTCTGTGCAAGTGGATGACACCACTGATATTACGCAAACCTCCCAGTGCTTCATAATTTTAAGATTCGTTAATTTAGAAGATTCAGTAGTCGAGAGATTCTTAGGATTTTATAATGTTAGCTCCGATAGAACGTCGGAGAATTTATATTCTCTATTGGATCAAATTTTGGACCAATTTGACTATTAACATAAATTAATAGGGCAATGTTACGATGGCGCAAATGTGATGTCTGGCCATCTAAATGACCTTCAAAAAAAAAAAAGAAAAAGCGCCGCAGGCTGTATTTGTCCTGATGCAGCAAAGTTTAAAAATATTTCTAAATGTCGAATTTTTTTGCAGGGCTTAGTGGTATTCCCTCATTTTTTCATCACTCAGCCAAACGAACGTATGCTCTTACATCTGCATCTACGAGGCGTATACCAACAATTACAGAAACTCGTTAGTCTTCAAATTCGAAGTTAGTAAATATGATTGTTCAAGTTGCGTTCTTCAAAAAAAATCGTTTGACATTCATTTTTGCATATCCAATATAAAACGCTGTCGTGAGGCGCTCTGTAAAAAAAGAAATGAACATTTTTTTTAATACCATGTTTGATAAAGCAAACTCTATTACAGAAATAAATCATTACAAACGTGAGCTTGCTAAGCTTTCACCTGAAGAAATTAGGGCTAAATATAGAACCCTTTTTTATGAAATATAGGACCATATTTTAATAGAAATGACACTAAGCTTTCAAGAAAATTTCCCGAATATAGTTTAAATTTTCCGACTGGCCCGTTTGAAAATTTGTTACAGTTATGTGGGGAAATATTTTCAAAAAGTCAACGACTTAAAAATGAGCTTGGTCTTATTTTTGCCAATGATAGTAATTGGAATATATCGCTGCAAGAGCAAGTGAAAATAATTAATGAAAATAAAGATATTTAAACCCAGCATATAAAGTGTTTTTCCCTATTTTGACAATACAGTCGACAAGCGCTTCAGTGGAAAGAAGTTTTTTTGCCTCAAACGTTTAAAAACTTATTTAAGAAATACAATATGTCATAAAAGACTTACTTCTCTAGGCAATATTTCAATTCAAAAGGAATGTCTGGAGGAGATTAGGGCAACTCATCCATTTTATGAGGATGTTATAAATAAATTTGCTGCTATAAAGGATAGGAGAATTGATTTAGTATACAAAATACTGGAAAAAAAATTATTGCGATATTTTCTTGCTTCATTGGCACTTCACTTACTTTTTCACCCGCGCAGCCACTGCCCTTGATTATGTAAATTCACACCATCCTGGATTCTTTGTCACTATTCATTTACAGTCTTTGGCTTCTCCTGGTAAACAACATTTTTTAAGGTACCCCATTAAAAGTTGTCCATGGGAGTCAAGTCTGGACTTCTGGGTGGCCAGGCTGCTGTTTTCACCAATTCGGTATTGATTTGACAGGTAGTTAGATATTTCTTGCCTTCTATGCTAAGGAGCGCCATTTTGATGGCATATTAAATTTCCCAATTCTGCTTGGGGCACTCACTCCGTTTTCAATTACCTGCTGGATGTCATTTCTTAAGTAGTCATTATATCTTTTAGCATTTAAGTTTTCCTCGTAAAATACTGGGCCTAAAATTCTTCATCGCCAAATTGCGCGCCAAACCTTAACGGATCTTCGCCATTGGGTTTTTACCTCAACTATTTTTTTTTAGTTTCTGTTGCTCCAGTAATGTAAATTTTTTCTGTTGAATACCTTGCTTGCACTCATAAATACGGATTCATCCGTGCAAACAATATTACGGAAAATATTTTCCGAAAAATGTTTATCCGTTATGGTACTGCAAAACTCTAACCTTCTATTATTATAGTCTTCTTCTTCCAATGTTTGAACGGCCAAATACTTATATATAGACTTAAAGCTATTTATCTTCAAACACGTCTGAGTTGCCTGTCGGATGGAAGTTTCAAACGACTCTTCAAAATGTAACAATATATTTAACTGATTTTCATCATTTAAGACATGGCGGCTTCTTTGTATTTTCTCGAATAACCAGGATATGTACAAACTTTTAATATTGGTTTTTGGATCAAACTTATTTACTTGTCCCGAAACGAAAAAATCACGGGAAAACTATATTGAAAATAACGCAATTTTGACTATTGCCTACAATTAGACAAATTTTTTTTTCCAGCAGGGGGTGACATACGACACTGGCGTCACGACATCGAATTTTCTTTTGAAAAAACGTTAAAATTTAATTAACTTCCTTATAGTAGCTTGAAATTATCTGAAATTTTAACCACTTAATGAATATACATAGACAAATATTTAGTTTTTTGTAGTGGGGGTGACATACGTCAGCGGCGACACGAGACTGAATTTTCTTCAATAAAATTGCTAAAATTGAGTTTACTTTCTTAAAGTAGTTTCTAAATTACTGCAATTTTGACCAACTATTGCCTACAATTTTACAGATAGATGGTATTTTTCCACCAGGGGTGACATACGACAGTGGCGTCACGACATCGAATTTTCTTTTAAAAAAAATGTTAAAATTCAGTTAACTTCTTTATAGTAGCTTGAAATTATCTGAAATTTTAACCACTTAATGGATATACATAAACAAATATGCAGTTTTTTTGTAGTGGCGGTGACATACGTCAGCGGCGGCACGAGACTAAATTTTGTTCAAAAAAATTGCTAAAATTGAGTTTACTTTCTTAAAGTAGTTTCTAAATGAATGCAATTTTGACCAATTATTGCCTACAATTAGACAAATAGATGTCTTTTTTTTCAGCAGGAGTGACATACGACAGTGGCGTCAAGACATCGAATTTTCTTTTAAAAAAAATGGTTAAAACTCAGTTAACTTCCCTATAGTAGCTTGGAATTGTCTGAAATTTTAACCACTTAATGGATATACGTTGACAAGAATTCAGTATTTTTGTAGTAGGGGCAATATACGTCAGCGGCGGCACGAGACTAAATTTTCTTCAATAAATTTGCTAAAGTTGAGTTTACTTTCTTAAAGTAGTTTTTAAATGACTGCAATTTTGACAAACTATTGCCTACAATTAGACAAATAGATAGTATTTTTCCAGCAGGGTGACATACGACAGTGGCGTCACGACATCAAATTTTCTTTTAAAAAATGTTAAAATTCAGTTAACTTCCTTATAGTAGCTTGAAATTGTCTGAAATTTTAACCACTTAATGGATATACATTGACAAGTATTCAGTATTTTTGTAGTGGGGGCAACATACGTCAGCGGCGGCACGAGATTGAATTTTCTTCAAAAAATTTGCTAAGATTGAGTTAACTTTCTTAAAGTAGTTTCTAAATGACTGCAATTTTGACCAACTGTTGCCTACAATTAGACAAATAAATGTCTTTTTCCAGCAGAGGTGACATACGACAGTAGCGTCAAGACATGGAAGTTTCTTTTAAAAAAATGTTAAAATTCAGTTAACTTCCTTATAGTAGCTTGAAATTGTCTGAAATTTTAACCACTTAATGGATATACATAGACAAATATACAGTTTTTTTGTAATGGGGGTGACATACATCAGCGGCCGTACGAGACTGAATTTTCTTCAATAAATTTTCTATAATTGAGTTTACTTTCTTAAAGTAGTTTCTAAATGACTGAAATTTTGACCAACTATTGCTTACAATTAGATAAATAGATGGTATTTTTCCAGCGGGGATGACATACGCGTCACGACATCGAATTTTCTTTTAAAAAAATGTTAAAATTTTGTTAACTTCCTTATAGTAGCTTGAACTGCCCTGAAATTTTAACCACTTAATGGATATACATAGACAAATATGTAGTTTCTTTTTAGTAGTGAAGGTGACATACGTCAGTGACGGCACGAGTCTGAATTTTCTTCAAAAAAATTGCTAAAATTAAGTTTCCTTCCTTAAAGTAGTTTTTAAATAAGTCAATTTTAAAATTTTTTTTAAATCGACGTCGTGCCGCCACTGTCGTTTGTCACCCCTGCTGGAAAAAGATCATCTATTTGTCTAATTGCAAGTAACAGTTGGTCAAAATTGCATTCGTTTAGAAACTACTATACGAAAGTTTAGCAACTTTTTTGAAGAAAATTCAGTCTCGTGCAGCCGCTGACGTATGTCACTCACACTACAAAAAAAACTATATATTTGTCTATGTATATCCATTAAGTGGTTAAAATTTCAGATAATTTCAAGCTACTATGAGAAAGTTAACTGAATTTTAAAATTTTTTGAAAAGAAACTTCGATGTCGTGACGCCACTGTCGTAGGTCACACCTGTTGGAAAAAATCATCTATTTGCCTAATTGTGGGCAATAGTTCGTGTCGCCGCTGTCGTTTGTCACCTGCGCTAGAAAAATACAGTATGTCTTTATATATTCTTTAAGCAGTAAAAATTTCACCTATTTAAAGCTTCTATAACTTAATTTTAGCATTTTTTTATAAATAAATTTGTACTTGTGCTGCCGCTGTCGTTTGTCACCACTGGAGCAAAAGTACCATCTATTTGTCTAATATTAAGCAATTTGAATCATCTATAGAACAGATAACTCCCGTTTTATAACTCTATGTAATGTAAAATTTTTCTGACTGACAGACGTGATAACTCAATTAAATTTGCCTGATTAGGTTGTCTTGTTAAAGGGATAAAAGTTCATATTTTCTTTCGGTTTTGGCTTGGCTATCGCTAATATTTTATCTTACCTGGGGCACCCTGTTCATACAATTTCCTACCTTCATCTGAATTAGCGCTTATCCAATATCCACGGTTACTGACACTAAACTTGAATAGATATTCTGTGCTGCCATTACCTTCATCCCAATACATTCTGAGGTACTTTATGGCATAGTTATCGTTGAAGTAGACAGGGTGTATTTTGTTTTCTGTTTCAAAATTAAGAGTTCCATGTCTAAAAATAAAATAATCAACAAGAAAGCTGTTTCTCTCTAGATGTAGATAAATATCATAAAACTGAACGTTTTGTTTAGTGGATACCTGTTATTTTTCTCCAAAACCTTGGTTTCCCCACGTCCAGAGTGTTTAGATCTACCAATATAAGAACGATAGGTCTCATAGAACCTCTCAGTTGGATTTTCAGTAGTCCTACTAAATTCAGGATGGTATCTAGATAGATGAATAGTAGGACAACTTTTTGTTTTGGTCAAAATTTTTACGTCATCTGTATGATTGATGTTTTGGATAAGGTGCCATATTCCTTTGAGCTGAAAATACATGCGCAATAGAAGTTTTTAGTTATACGCTGGACGAAGTGAACTTCTTCTCAGTTGGATACCAATATTATACCTACCTCACTTCACTGAAAACTTAAAATATTGATTCTTAATTATGAAAATTATACATCATTGTTAACTATAAAAAGTTAGATAGTAAACAAATGAATGTAAATAACAAAAATTGGAGAATATTACTGAGAAGCAGCATGTATTCTTTGAGATTTATTAGATATCAGGTTATTTATTCATAAGTTTTATTATTGAAAACAATCTTTATTCCCGCTATGAGACCAATTTTCTATATCTCTGCTCCAGAAGAACGTTGATGTAACTGTAAAAATGTAAATTTTTCAGGGGAAGGAGAAGACCGATAATAACTATTAATTTTAGTGATTTAAGGAGGACGAAATAAAGTATATAAAATATATTTATAAAAATAGAGTAAGTAACATTCTAACAGTATTATCTAAGTGGTTGAAAATGTAATAAGTATACAATTTATTAAGATAACTGTAACTTAGTATTTGGAAGTTATGTCGTTGTTCCTCCTTCCAATCCCTATCTTTTTCCCAATTACTAGATAAATAAAGTAATCAGGTAAAACAGACTGACACCGTTCTGTCTTATTATATTTATGTTTAAAGGGGATCATTCATATAAGCCACTTCATAAAAAAACGGTAAATTTTCTTTACCCGGAACTGCCCTTATTATGAATATTTCCTTTTATTAGGAATAAAGAATTATGAATCAATTTAGTTCAGTACATACTTATTTAGGAACACACACATGTATATATATATATACATATATATATATATATATATATATATATATATATATATATATATATATATATATATATATATATATATATATATAGGGTTATTCACGCAACCCGTTCATTAAAAGTTTTTGATGATGCCATTTAGATAAAAATTTCAAATTTTGGGATTAAGGTAAGGTCAAGTGGTACTTCTTTTTTGAAAAAATTTTCAACTTCCTGTGAATTCCGGTTTAACCGGAAATTAGTATCAACTTGCTTATTTTAAATGGAACACCCTGTATTTTATGATATTTTTGGATTATACGGAGAATTTTAATGCTGTTTTATGTAGCATGTCCTATACCTAGGTTCAAGCGTTCTTAAGAACCTTGAACCAAAAATGAGCCTTCGGGGTACCAAATTTTAAAATCTCATATTTTTGTAAGTTTTGAAGATATAATCTTCATATTTTGCAGACGATCGGTAAATAATCTTAGGTTTCTATTTTTTTATTGAATTTGTCTATTTTTATACAGGGTGTCCTAAATTCAGCGGCCAACATTCATATTTTCAAAGCCGCTAAAGTCCGTTTTTTTAAATGGGACACCCTATAACTTTATGCACTATCAAATGTAGAATTTAATTTTCTATCGAACTGTATTAAGGTTCCCTATACCTATTCGTAACCATTTTCGAAATAAACAGGTTTTTATTAAACTATCATATGTATTTGCTAAATGCTTACACCTTCCCGTAGTAAGCCATGGAAAAACAATTGTTGTGCTTTTCTATTCAACATGACAGCTGATTTGAAACTTTTAAATTAAAATAAAATAACACTCAAAAGCTGATATTCTCAATTTATTTTATATTCGCGGAGAATGTTACAAAATATTGGAGAGAACGTGCCATGTTTTTAATGAAAAACATCCTCATTTATCGCCAATGAACAAGAGAAAATTGAAGAGGATTGAAACGAAATTTTTTCGTTTCGGAAAAGGTAAAGTTATAAAAAATGTAATAAATTGTTTACATTATTTTTAACCATATCTACTAAGTTCGAGACTGTTCTAAACTTGTTTTAGTAAACTTAAAAATTATAGCAATCTAACAATCAACAATAAATAAATAAAATTATAAAATTAAATCATAACAAATGTTCTATATGCTGTCCGTTCATTTGAAGACACATTTCAATTCTTCTTTGTACAGTTGCTGTTGCCCGTTGAATTTGTCCGTTTTCTAATTCGGCAAAAGCTGTTCGTATCCTGTCCAGTAAATCTTGTTGGTTATTTACTGGGGAAGCATAGACTTTACCTTTGATAAATCAACATAAATAAAAGTCTAGGGGTGTTAAATCAGACGATCGCGGGGGCCATCTCCAAGGGCCATTGGAACCAATCCAGCGATCTTCAAAAATTCGAGATAATTGGAGATAAGCTGCAGCGGAATTATGTGCTGGTGCCCCATCTAATTGATATCAATAATTTTGCAGCTCACAAATAGGAATTTCTTCTATAAATTCAGAAACCGTCCCTCGTAGAATTTCCAAATATTTATCACTGTTTAAATTGTCTTCATAAATACAGTACCGCACTGATCATTTAATACTATACCGAAAACATTGAAGCTAAACCTCTCTTGAGAACGCGTTTCGCGTAAAGCGTGCGGATTTTCTGCTGCCCAGAAATGTTCGTTTCTTCTATTTGTTATTCCTTCTCTAGAAAATATCGCTTCATCGGTCCAAAATATTTTTGAAAGGAATTGAGGGTTCTCTTGATTTTCAAAAACATGAATTCGCAAAATTTTACTCGTCGGACGTCATCACCAGGTCTCAAGGCTTGCACGTTTTGGAAGGAATAAGGGTGCGTATGATGTTCGCTCAAGATTCTTTGGACAGATTAAGAAGAAATTCCCAAATCGTTTTCTGCAGACGGTATTGAACTTTGCGGGTTTGCGTGGAAATAAGCTAATGTGTTTATTACGTTATCCTCGGCATTTGTCACTGGTTTCGGAACGTTTTTTGTAACTTTAACCTTGCCAAAACGCAAAAAGTTTGTTTCAATCCTCTTGAATTTTGACTTGTTCATTGGCGGCAAATCAGGGTGGCGTTCATTAAAAACACGACACGTTCTCTCCGAAATTTTATAACATTCTCCATGAATATAAAATAGATTGAGAATATCAGCGTTTGAGTATTCTTCCATTTCGATTTAGAAGATTTAGTTTATCACTGACAGCTTTCGATAAATAACGCATACTAATTATCTGTCATATTGGATATTGGATCTCAATTGTTTTTCCATGGCTCACCATTGGAACATGTAAACATTTAAGCAAATACATACGATATTTTTATAAAACCCATTTATTTAGAAAATGGTTACGAATAGGTATAGGAAACCTTATTACAGTTCGATAGAAAATTAAATTCTACATTTGATAGTGTATAAAGTTATAGGGTGTCCCATTTAAAAAAACGGACTTTAGCGGCTTTGAAAATGTGAATGTTTGCCTTTGAATTTAGGACACCCTGTATAAAAATAGACAAATTCAATAAAAAAAAATAGAAACCTAAGATTATTTACCGATCGTCTGCAAAATATGAAGATTATATCTTCAAAACTTACAAAAATATGGGATTTTAAAATTTGGTACCCCGAAGGCTCATTTTCGGTTCAAGGTCAAATATCTTAAGAACGCTTGAACCTAGGTATATGACATGCTACATAAAATTGCATTAAAATTCTCCGTAGAATCCAAAAATATCATAAAATACAGGGTGTTCCGTTTAAAATAAGCAAGTTGATACCAACTTCCGGTTAAACCGGAAGTGACAGGAAGTTGAAAATATTTCAAAAAAGAAGTATCCCTTGACCTTACCTTAATCCCAAAATTTCAAATTTTTATCTAAATGGCATCATCAGAAACTTTTAATGAACGTGTTGCGTGAATAACCCTGTATATGTATATATATATATATATATATATATATATATATATATATATATATATATATATATATTTACTCTCTTTTCAAACATTTTTATTGAACACCATTTTGTTCCAATTTATTGGGTCCTTACCAATATTTTACCAGATTCTACCTATGCCACACTTTCTGGGCATAATTTAAAATGAATTCAATAAGTAGTTTTTACATTGACAGCCACACCGCCATTTTGTTACCTCATTTCGCACTAGTTTAACCTTATATCTTATTTAATTTTTTCTTCAAAATTTATAGTCAATTGAATAAGATTTTTTTTTCGTTAAATTTTTAATGTTATTTGGCCTCGATTTTGTTCCTCTATCTTGAACTCGTAACCCTACTTGTCTCTATACAACATTTATTGCTTGCACAAAATTTAAAATGTATCTAATAAGTAGTTTTCCAGACTGATTTTTTAAATATTTTATTAGGCCGCCATTTTATTTTGCTGTGTTGTATTCATAACAAAATGTTCCAAGTTCATTCTTATGTAATACTTGACCTTGTTGGCAAAATTTAAGATAAATTAGTTTTTTTAGTAATAATTTTTTAACGTTTTACTAAGCCGCCATCTTGTTCTGGCATATTGGATTTTTACCAAAATATTACCAGGTCATCCTCATATGAGCCTTAATTGTCGTCCAAAATTTTTCTCAAAGTCAATCTGATGAGTAGTTTTTAAGCTATGTCGCGAACTGACAGACAACAGGCAAACCCACGGAATTGATAAAACATATTTTTTGGCATCTAGGGACGTTAAAACGCCAAATATATGTAAAACCAGTTTTGAGACTACAAAAATTTTATTTGGCTGCCATTTTGTTCCGCCATCTTGGATTCATACAAAAATTTTACCAGTTGATTCCTACATAATATTTATTTTTTTGTACAACATTTGAGATAAATTGGCCAAGTAGTTTTACCAAGTCGTTCCCATATGAGCCTTAATTTTTGACTAAAATTTCAAGTCAATCTGATGAGTAATTTTTAAACTATGCCACGAACTGACAGATAGACAAACCGATAGACGGACCGACGGAGTTGATAAAACATATTTTTGGCATCTGGGGACGCCAAAACGCGAAGATATGAAAAACCTAAGAAGGTGATTTTTTCAGATTACAAAATTTTATTTGGCCATCTTGAATTAATACCACAGTTTTACTAGTTTATCTCTATACTACAATAAGTTATGGCAAACAATTTCAAATCAGTTCAGTAAGTAGTTTTTCAGGCCTGAATTTTTAAACATTTTATTAAACCGTCATTTTGTTCCGCCATCTTGGATTCGTATCAAAATTAACTTTATTTTTGTGCAAAATTTAAGATAATTTGGATAAGCACTTTCTCAGTGATAAATTTTTAACATTTCACTAGGACCAAAATTTGAAGTCAATCGGGTAAGTAGTATGCTTCGAACAGACAGACCCACAGACCGACGGAATCGAGAAGACATGTTTTTGTCATCTAGGGACCTTGAAACGTAAAGATCTGAAAAAATCTCGGAGGGTGATTTTTTCACGATTACAATACTTCCCTATTGCTCGGGCTACCATATCGTTGAAAAAAAATAATTGTAACTGTTTTGCCACAAAGCAATAATAAACCCATTTTGATGTTCTTGTTCGTGTACGTATTTAGGGATTTTAATAATGATTTAAAGAATTTTACATGAAGAAAGATATCGTTCATTTCAGTTGATTTATTATGTATATCTCTGTTAAAAGTGTAACGCATATTTATACTTATTTATATTTACCCATTATCATATTAACACAATAAGGGTGTTTTTAAGGAAAACGTATTTTTTACTAGGAATGTTTTTCTCATGATCTCTTTGCTACTGTATTACATTACGTTTTGCTGTAGGATTCGCCCATAATAGCGTGCTTTTTATTTTGGCTTTTCTTTTTAAATATTTTCTCATTTCTCTCTTTTTTGTTGTAATACAACGCGTGTTTTTTTATCCAGGTTAGGCTTGGTATTTTTTACATTTCAATTTATATGTTTTTAACATTTATTTCTAACACCTTTAAATATTTCGTTTTAAAATATTTTTTTTAAGAGAAAGCCCAAGGTTTTCTTAAAAAAATGTTCTACTATGTGGCAATGTCACATGCAAAATGAGATGAATGAATTTGTTAATTTTATAAAGATTTTTTGCAAAATTTCAACTTAAATGGATCAATAGTATTTTGATACTGATTTTTTAAACCGTTAATTAATCCGCCATTTTGTTTTCCCGTAATGACTTCTCACCAAAATTTTGCCAATTTGGCTCTATATCGCAGTTGATTTTAATTTTTTCGTAATACTAAAAATACCGTTAACAAAATTTTCATAGCCCTCTTAGGTTTTAAGATACAGGGCTAAATTGAAAATGTTGCATTTTCAGGTATCCCTCGTATCTCAACTATCAGATAACTTATAGAAAATGTGAAAACTGTTTCTTATATAACTTTTCACGTAGAACTCAATTCGGCCTTCGGAATTAGTATACAAGGTCAGGTCAAAACGTTATCGGACCCTATTTTATTTTTTTAATTGGAACACCCTGAAAAGCTCTTGGTTCTTTTCTTAATATTTAGAACCTTCTCTGTACCCTCTGAGAATATATAAGGTCAATTAATTATTTTATAGCTTCAAGAAACAATCACATTTTTGAGACCATCCACTGCATAGAAAGCGAATCAAAGACATAATAACAGAAAGACGAAATTTTTTTTGATTTGAACTTAATCAGACATTGTCAAAATTATTACTTATTTGGTCTACTGTATCAACTTGATTTGGGAATAGAGCTAATAAACCAAGCAAAATGTTTTGAAAGTAAAAATTATTTCCTTTTTTTTAGCCGTTAAATGTAAATGTTTGTCCCCCCCGCCCCCAGGAAAACATTTTAAATACGCCACTGCTTGTCAATTCTTAATAGGACAAAATTTATACTTGCTGATAGTATTAAAATTAATTTTTAAAGTGGTTTAATTGGTGTAATAATCTTATCTGTAATATTTCTTAAACTATATACAATTATTTTTAACAAATAACAATTATCCAAATTACCTGTTTGTTGTTTTTTATTTCCATGCATAGACATAACAGTTCCATGCAATGACATTGCTTATTAACCGACAACACCACCGCATTTTTGTCAATCGCAGAGTACAGAAATTACAATAACTAGTAAACCAAGTAATCTGAATAAAGCGGTATTGCGTCGATTGAAAGTATTTTTTCGGGCGATTCTTGTGATTTTTGGGTTATTTTTGATAATTTTTGTGCAAGTTGTTGGGCATTTTGGTGTGTAATTGCAAAGTGTGCAAAAATTTGGACTATTTAACCCCTAACGCCTATTTTTTCAAAGGTAAGTTTTTCCGTATTAACAGAGCGTGCGCGGTACGAGATTCCTCCTAATATTTATTCATTTGTAAGTTAGATTATTTATTTTAAGGGTTAATAGGACTTATAACTGCTATTTTATCGTTGTTTAGGCCGTAAAATTACATACCTGCACATTTTTCCATAACCTTCATTTTCATAAATTCCGAGGCGGTAAATTATTTTGCAGTTGTAGTCACAACAAAGTAAACAAAACATGGTACGAAGCATTCACGGCTAAGAAATCATGATTCTTGGGCTTAGAACGTGGCAAATTTGAACTAGTTTCTGACGTTTCGCCTGCGATTGTATGAGGGATCTTCACTGCACAAGATCAAAACAGTAAATGAGCTCTGATGAGCAGAGTTCAGGTATTTATACCCGACCTGGGCCCACCGACGCGTGACTCACTCACGTAGCCCACGTATCTATTGAAATTTTCAAGGTGCTTGATAATTTCAATAGATTCTCTAATTTTTCGTTTATAATAACCCCAAACTGATGCAAGTACCTTGATATCTTTTACATTAATCACATGCCCTGTTGCTCAGCGACAGTGGATTAAACAATTTCTTTCTTACTTATTCAACTTTTGGTGTCCTTTAGCATTGCCTAATCTTTTTGTGTGTAGTAAAGATTGTACGAATGTTGGATCTCCGCAGAATTCTTGCACTTTATCTTTGGTACCCTGAATTAAAGGTAAAACTAAAATTGGTGGTTGAGTATTCATTGCTGGTTTAGGTCTGGGTTTATTTCATTACCTGATATCTTCAGTGCAATATCCAATATGCAAATATATAAGCTTCAGTTAGTTTTCTGTTTCGTCCGGAATTGAATTTGTATCATATATTGACAAAACCCTAAAGCAATGGTGTTCCACCCACGGCCCTTCTAATTTCTTGTTGCTTCCAGAAGCTAAAGAAAATATTGTAACATATTATATCGCTTCGCGCCTGCGAATGACACTCCGAGGACGCTAGCGCCACCTAGTTAGAAGAGATTCACTCTGTGAACTCGCGATCACGACTACCCACAAGGCCACTAGATAGCGTTGCATATCTATTGAATCTTTCTAATGATTATAAAAATTATCACTACTAGAGGGACCTACTAGTCCAGTCTCGTAGCTGCTCGAAATTTCGAGACAAAGTTGACGCGCTCAATCTATATATTGCCGGCATCACACGGCAGCGACCACTCCTGGACTTCTCTTTTCTACCAAGAAACCTTGGCCGTCCTCAGGTGCTAGACATAGCAATCCTAAAGAATATAGTCCATGACTTCGACATAGAAACCCTCGAGGAAGGTACATCGGATCATAATCCGATAGTACTTACACTGGGTAGAGAAAACGGGGCTTAAGAAACCTCAATCAGGAAACAGACTAACTGGAGGACTTATCAGGATAAAGTCCAGGATAAAATCGAAATAGCAGTCATTAATAACCCTCAGGAACTAGAAAGAGCCGTAAAGACTCTAGAGAACAAAATACTGGAAGCATTCCATGAAAGCACAGTAATTATGAACACTCCTCACGTTCAGCCGGGCAGCGACCTCCCTCATGAGCTGAGACTTCTCATAAGAGAGAATAGAAGGCTTAAACGTACCTATGGAAGGAGACATCTCGAACAGGATAGAATAGCCCTACAGGCACTCAACTAGGTTGAGAGATGCACTAAGGGTACACAGAGACAGAATGTGGTCTGACAAACTACGAGAATTAGACACAAAGGACAACACTGCATGGCAAATGCAGAAAAGGCTAAGATCTGAGAACAAACCAATGCCTCCCCTGCACGGGGCAGGAGAAATGGCATACACAGACCAGGAGAAAGCAGATGCCTTAGCGGACACTCTCGAATGAGAGTGTCGACTAAACCAACATCCGCTCGAAGATCATCAACACGAAATAGAAGTAATTAATGGCTGCAGAAGACTAAACAACACGGAAACCCCTGCCACGGTGGAGCACCCGGCTACAGCACAGGAGGTTGAAAATGTCATAAAATGTCTAAAGAAGCGTAAAGCTCCGGGCAAAGATGGCATAACCAATCAAATGATAAAGCAACTTCCTAGAAAAGGAATTGCTGCACTAACCAGCATAACAAATGCAGTCATGAGACTGGATTACTTCCCCAACAGGTGGAAGCATGCTGAAGTAGTGATGATTGGTAAACCAGGGAAAGACCTAACTTTCCCTCAGAACTATCGACCGATAAGTCTGCTGCCCACACTCAGTAAAATCGTCGAAAGAGTCCTGAACATCAGGCTCAAAAGCGAAACAGACGCCCTAGATATTATCCCTAAGGAGCAATTTGGCTTCAGAAGCGGCCACTCAACAGAATTGCAGGCTCTGAGAATAGTTGAAACTGTCACCAGCGGTTTCAACTTGAAGCTACTGGCACGGTGTTCCTAGACGTAGCCAGAGCTTTTGACAGAGTATGGCACAAAGGACTTGTGTACAAAATGCAAAACGCAGGTTTTGCAGCAAAGACATGCAAATTGATTGCCCACTATCTGGATGATAGCAGGAGTGCCTCAGGGATCTGTGTTAGGACCGCACTTATATAACGTGTATACACATGACATCCCCAAGACACACACCACTTGCATAGCCCTATACGCCTACGAGTGTGCTAAAGCGGCGATGTGAGGACACACATCCGGATGTGTTCGAGCTGACACACCTAAGATAGCGATGACTTACGGTTTATTAGGGCCCTAGGCCCGTTAAACCGGTAGTACCTATCATCGAGAGGCGGCTTCCCAGGAGGGAGGTCGGGTGTATGGTGGGTCCTCTGGGCCATTGGGCCCTTCGCGGCAGCGACCAGTTCTAATTCCAAAAGCGAACGGCACTCTTTGCCAACTAGAAGTGAAGTTGCTACCTGTGCGATTAATTATAGTGATTTGAGTATAGTGTGTTTTGACGCGTGTAAGGCGAATACAGTATTGTGTGCAGTCCCCCAAGTTTAGTTTTGTCGCGGAAATTTTTATCGGGGAATTAAACTCGTTTCTTCTACCTTGACATTAAAAATGGCTTCTACTTCGGATAAAAAACGAAAAATTAGTGAAATTTCAAGAAAAGTGGGACTGAGTTGTACTTGTTCGTTAGTGTTAATCAAAAACCCGTTTGTTTGGTGTGTCAAGAATCCCTTTCAGCCTTGAAAGAATATAACTTAAAAAGACATTACGATACAAAGCATGCCACAAAGTTTAAGACATTCAAAGGACAATTACGGCAACATAAAGTGAGAGCTCTAAAAAGTCAGCTTCAAAGACAGCAAGACAGTTTTCAAAAGCAGAACATTGAAAATGAAGCAAGCGTGAAGGTTAATTACATTATATCCGAAAAAATAGCTTTGAAATCAAAACCTTTTAATGATGGTGAATTTATCAAGGAATATTGTGTCCGAATCAAAAACAACTTTTTTCTAAATCTAGTTTGTGCATTGTTACTGTCGCCAGAAGAATCGAAGAGTTGGGGGCAGACATTGAAAATTCACTAAAAGAACATGCATTGAAGTTAGTATACTATTCTGTTGCGCTCGACGAAAGCACAGATTTAACCGATACCGCTCAATTAGGTATATTTATTTGGGGCATTGATAATAATTTTCAAATCACTGAAGAGATGGCTGCCCTTTTTCCGATTAGAGGAACTACAAAAGGCTGTGATATGTATAAGTGTTTGATGACAGTACTGAGACGATATAATTGACGAACCTTTCTGCAGTTGTAACAGACGGTGCACCGTCCATGGTAGGAAAAAATGAAGGGCTCGTGGGTTTGATGAAAAAACAGCAGAAAGATCTTCCTTTGATGCATTACCATTGTATCGTTCATCAACAAATCTTTGTGCAAAATCCACAAATATTGATGAGGTGATGAAAGTGGTCGTAAAAACTTTGAATTTCGTATCAGGATGTGACACATTTTTCTGAGGTTCGTTGGTTGAGCTGAGCTAAAACGCGTTTTCCTCAATTTAGCGACCCGATCGCCTGCGCGACTTTGGATTTTTCACGGACATCACACTGCACCTCAATGACTTGAACACCAAACTACAAGGAAAAGAAAATCTCATCAACAACCTACTTGAAACTGTGAAGGCATTTGAGTTTAAACTAGATTTATGGAAAAATCAGTTGTTGATAAAAGCACTCCAGAGTTGCGAATGTAGAGATGTACTCAAAAAAGAGTTCAAATCAAGGTTTTATGGCTGCAGAGATAATGAAAATTACATCAATCTCTTTCCCCGACCATTCAGTGTATCCGTTGAAGACATGCCAGAAAATTATCAGAAGGAGCTTACCGATTTGCAGTGTAATTCGGAGCTGAAAGACAATTTCGGCCTTCTTGATTTTTATTCAAAATATGTCGATCAAAACTCGTTTGTCAAAACTGTGAAGTCAAAAACAAGGTCGAGAGTTACAGACGCACATCTGGAAGGAAGTTTGCGGGCTGCAACTACAAAAATAAAACCAAATATCAACACACTTGTTAAAAATAAACAATGTCAAAAATCGCATTGATTGATTGAACTTTTTAACCAATAAAGATTATTGCAGTAACCACCATATCAATAACCATTGTGGCCCTTCGGGCGATGTGAAATCGATTCTCGGCCCTTGCACTAAAGATTAATGAATTGATGACGGATTGTTTCTAAGATGTTGTTGGTGACAATCTTAGATGTTTTATTAGTCTAAGACGAGAACTAAAATTTAAATATCTATTCGTTTATGCCAGTTTACTGTAAACAGTATGACCTAAGATACCGTTCTCTTTCTTTTGTACTAACGGATCAAGCAAAAGAAATGGAACCATCTGACCCAATTTCTATAGTGAACTAAACCGACATTTAGGTTGTAAAGGAGTAGATCTTAAAGCAATTTCCTCGAAAGACTGCATAAAGATGATCGCTACCACGCATTCTGTTACTTATTAAATTAAGATTGGATTAAGTTTTTATGTTGAAATATATCAGAACTTGTAGAAATTCAATCGTCAGTTGGCACATTCGTATACAGGGATTCAACATCAAAACTGGCTAAAATATTACCGGGATCTAAAATAAAATCTTTAAGCTTTTCTACGAAATGTAGAGTTTTTGATATAAGAATTAGATTGTCCTGTGAAAACGCAGAAAGCTTTTCATTCATATATTAATTTGAGCAGACTGTAACTATATGGTTATTATTAAAATACACAAATATATATGTTGGCCTACCATAGAAATGATAAATAAATAAATCCCGTGTACCCACAAGTCAGTAAAAAAAAACTGGCACTCACCATCATAGCAGTGGATTGCTTCGTCGGCGTTAGGGGGCCCCTAACCCCTTTTCTGGTGTCTACCGGATACTTCTAGGGATGCACTATTAGAATGTGGCACTCCGATTTCAACCGATATTATAAGTACTTGAGTACCAACAACTCTATTAAGGTGAGTCTTGACCGATTTAACTCTTGCCTCGGCCAGACCCTTAAAATGTGGTGATCCAAGGGGACTAAATTTCCACTGGATGGAATTTGCGACTGCTGCTGGCTTTGAATATTAAAGGAGTTGCGCGCTCGCGCCAATAAAATTGGTACCTTGGTCACTCAGAATTATTGAGCATCGGCCACGCCTTGAAACAAAGTTTCTAAAGGCGGCAATAAAGGCCTCTAAAGTGAGATCTGAAACAAGCTCTAGGTGAATGGCTTTTACAGCACAACAAACGAAAATACAAATATAAGCTTTTAGATTCTTTGTTCCACGTGACTTGCTTAAGGTTATTACTAAAGGACCCGCATAATCAATACAAACTATAGAAAAAACTTTTACTTGAGAAACCCTCAGAGATGGAAGATCAGCCATCAATGGGGCATAAGATTTTGGTTTGGAGCGAAAGCACCTCAAGCACCTCAAGCAATGAGATAAACATTTGTGAATAGCAGAACGGGGGCTTAAAATCCAAAACTGCTGCAAAAGTAAATATTGTCGAGTTTTAAAACCTCGATGAAGATTTTTCATGTGAACATGCTCTATTATAAGCTCAGTAAGTCGATGGGACTTCGGCATAAGTAAGTAACATAAGGTAACTCAGCATATTTTATTCTACCACCCACCCTAAGGCAGCCATTTTTACCTGTGAAAATAGCAAGCTTGCGAAAAGACTTGGGTAATAGACGATTTGTATGAATAGTGTCTTTAATATCGGAAAAACACTCGTGTTGTACATGCTTTACTAACCCAAGCAAAGCTTCTTGTTTTTCCATGGGAGATAAAATGTCTTGACTTATTTTGTTCTTATTTTAAGACAGAAATAAATTGCAATATGTAAGCGACAATGCGCTGAATTTTAGAAAACGCAGAAAATCGGTTCAATAACAGAGTCAGAAAATTGTCACTGACAGTGCTTGTAAAAACTGATTTCCTCTCCTCCTATGTTACATCAGGAATTGGAATATCCGACATAGTAGGAGAGGCCAATGTAATGAAGATTTTTGTAGCCACGATGGCATGAAACCAAAGGTCCTTATTCTCTAACTCCGCGGGTGTTAGACCGCCTGAAGCACAATCAGCTGGGTTGTCTGCGGTTGGCACATGATGCCATGAATCGAATGAAATTACACCTTGAATATGTGATACTCGATTGGCTATAAAAGGCTTCCAGCGATGGGCTGAAGAGGCCAACCAAGCCAGAACGACTTGGGAATCAGACCAAGCCAAAATGGCATCAAATATAGTGTGTCTGGAAAAGACTTGCTTAATGTAATGTATCAAATCACGTAAATCACGTAATCAAGTAAAACTGCGGCTACTAACTCAATGGGAATGGACTGAGATTTAAGTGGTGCAACCCTAGCTTTACCTGAAACAAAATATACTTGAACCTCTCCTGAAGATTGCTCAATTCCAAAATAGACCACGGCACCGCAGCCAATCTGCGACGCATCACAGAACCCATGTAACTCAACACGGACAGGATGATCGGCAAATGAGCGTCTCGGTATTTTGATTTTAGAAAGCTCTGGAAGTTCGTCTTTGAATCTGTTCGATTGCTGAACAATATTATCACTCGGGCGTTCATCCCAGGGAGTTTCAGTTATCCACAGCTGTTGCATAAGATGCTTAGCAAATAAAACTACTGGTGAGGCGAAACCTAATGGATCATAAATACGAGCAATTTCTGAGAGTATAATACGTTTAGTGCAAGGGCGTTCAATGGGCGAACATGCATAGGAAAATGTATCTTCGGAGGGATTCCACTGTAAACCCAGAATTTTAATTAAAACAGGATGGTCTTTATCAAATGTACAGGGCATCTGCAAATGAGATAAAGACACAGCTGAAAGAACAGCAGGGTGATTACTCGCTCATTTTCTAAGTTCAAACTTTCCCTTTTCCAAAAGCTCGATAAGCTCTGATTAAAGCCTTAGCAACGATTCCAAAGAATCAGAACTGACAAGTGCGTCGTCCACAAAAATATTATGTTTTAAGACATCTGCCGCTCGAGGGAAGGCATCACCTTCCCGAATGGCTAACTCCTTAAGGGTTCTTAAGGCAAGGTAAGGTGAACTAGATACTCCATAAGTAACTGTGTCTAACACATATTCTTGCAAAGGCTCAGTATCCGAAAAACGCCACAAGATCCTTTGAACATCTCTATGAGCTGGGTGAACCAGAATTTTCCTGTACATCTGTTTGATGTCGCATATAAACACGAAGGGATTAATTCTAAATAGTAGAAGAATCGAAGCAATATCCTGTTGGAGCTTGGGCCCCGTAAAGAGACTATCATTGAGCGAGATACCTTTTGAAGTTGTACAGGAAGCATCAAAAACAACACGACAACAGACTCATACTGAGAAGAATCAAGCAATGACATATGTTTTGAGTCCAAATAGTCTTGCATGAATTCCGAATAAGCTATCTTTAAAGTAGAGTGTTTAGATAAACGCTTTTCTAGCATATTAAATCTTCTAATGGCTTGTAAGTATGAATTTCCAAGCTGCGGCTTAGTTTGTTTAAAAGGTAGGGAAACCACAAATCG
The DNA here is from genome assembly GCA_030620095.1 of Kuschelorhynchus macadamiae. Taxonomy (NCBI): domain Eukaryota; kingdom Metazoa; phylum Arthropoda; class Insecta; order Coleoptera; family Curculionidae; genus Kuschelorhynchus; species Kuschelorhynchus macadamiae. The sequence continues at coordinate 299,443 of JAUTXW010004343.1, forward strand.
CCCTGATGACTCCCGGTATGTAGTTTGTTTGAATAAAGTCTCACATTTGATATCATCCGGTGACATCGCTAAAGGCTTAGAAATAGTTTCTAACTCTTTTCTAAATTTTTGAAGACAAGAATTAAGCTGAGCCTTCGTAGAATCCAACCAAATATTGTTTCAATGGCCACTGGTTGGATGCCCAACTACGCGACCTGAGCATAAAATATAAGGCACCAGCTCGGCAACGATTAAAATGTCAATAGGTCCTGGTGTATGAAATTTCTTGTCTGCAAGAAGCAAATGTTGGATATACGCCGATTTGAACGTATTAACAGCCATTTTTGGCTGCTCAGAACAAACAGCCATTTTTGGCTGCTCAGAACAAATTTTGGGAATAATGATGGCCTCAAATTGAAAACTTGGATCTAATTTTCCTAAAGGTTTAATATGACACTGGGTTATGCCACGGTTGCAAGAAGAAGACATATTATTGATATATATTATTTATATACAGGGTTCGCCAAACTCAGTGGCGTATTAGAAGTATATGGAGAACGAGTAAAGATATTTACTTGAGATTTGGGTAAGGTTCATACTAAGAAGTGAACTATATTTTAAAAATATTTTCGAAGTTGCGGCGTTGCCAGCTCTATTGCAGACAGACAGGAAGTTTCTTTTTTTAAATACAATACCCTGTATATTATTGCATTGTCAAATTCTACGAACTATTCTGAGCATTTTTTATGTAGTATGTTCTATACCTATTTTGAGCAGTTTTGGAAATAAAAATTATTTTCTAATTTTTAAGGGTCAAATCGGCTTCAATGTAAAACACGATATATTTTTAGAATATTGTCCCAGAATTCTGAAATTTTTATACGAGTTTCCGAACATGTAGGTTAATTGACGGCTGAAGGTATTTTTTAATAAAAGGTTATACAGGGTGTAAAAAAATATAGTTTATTCGCGAGGAACAGAATGCCCATAACTCGATTTTTTTTAAATGGAACACCCTGTATATTTTAATTGCATCAAATAGAGAGAGACATTGCCTTTCAAATGACATTAGATGTTCCTATACCTATCTCTGATGGGTAATGAATTAAATGGCATTTAAAAGAAAAAATCGACCATTTTATTATTTTCTGGAAAAAAAATCTATGTTAAAAGCACTAAATAGACAAGTAAACATTTTTCTCAATAATATATCTATCTTAATGATAACTAAATGAAAATACGTTTGTTAAGAAAAATCTATAGTTTAATATTTACAATATGTATTCACAAACGCTTTAGATAAAAAATTAACGATACAACCGAATAAAACAATATTACAAAAATATAGCTAACAACAGAACTATCCCCAAATGAATTGTGAGTAACTGAACTGTTTAAAGTGTCCTCCTTTAACTCTGAGGCATTCCAGAACTTGTGTCATTACATGACTCGTTGCTTTTTGAATCTCTTCCGCGGATAATGCCAGCAGTGCTTCTCTTGTCCGATTTAGGAGTTCTTCCTTTGTTTCTACTGGCGTCTGATAAACTATCCCTTTTACCCTGCCCCAAAGATGGAAGTCGAGAGGGGTAAGGTCTGGGGACCTAGGTGGCCAAATCCATGGACCTCGTCGGCCAATCCATCTGTCTTCGAAGATTGTAGTAAGTTCCGCACTTACTTCGTTTGTACAGTGAGCCGGTGCCCCATCTAACTGATACCAGCAGCTCCGGAGTAAGTTCAATGGTAACTCGTCGAGAAAATCAGGAACTGTAGTTTTCAATATTTCCAAATATTTTTCAGAATTTAAATTTTCATCGTAAAAGCAAAACTTTATTTTGTCATTCATCATGAGGCAAAATACATTGAAACCGAACTTGTATTGAAAACCTTTTTCTCTGATAAAATAAGGATTTTCTTTGGACCAATAATGGGAATTTCTTCTGTTAAATATCCCTTCTTTTGTGAATTTGCTCTCATCCGTCCAAATAACTTTTTTTAAAAAGTTGGGATCTTCTTGTGTACGCATCAGGATCATTTTGCAGTATGCGACGCGCTGAGGAGGATCAGTAGGCTCTAAAGCCTGGGCTGTTATAAATTTATAATTATGCATTCTATGTTTGTGCAAAATTCTTTCCACCGATTTGTAAGAAATGCCTAAATCTTTCTCTGCGCTATTAATTGATGCGTGAGGGTATGTATGGAAATAAGACAAAACAGTAATTTCATTGTCTTCGTTACCTGTTACAGGTTTGACTTGAAGTCTTGGTCTTTTAACATTATTGTAATCTCTGTAATTCTTCTCTATTCTTTTAAACTTTTTCTCGTTCATTGGGACAGAATCTGGATAAAGTTGATTAAATTGTCTACATGTTCTTGATATTATTTTATCACATTGACCGTGTACATAAAACAAATTTAGAATTTCTACACTTGAGTAAGAATTTGCCATTTTAAATTAGTGAATTTTTGACAACTATGCATATTAAAAACAAATGTTCTCTGTTTGGTTTACTGGGAGATGACAGGCGTGCACAGCCTACTAGTTAAATAATCTTTCGTTTTACGAGACATTATTCGTGCTTCTACTAAATGGCATCTAATTAATTAATCATCAGCGATGCTAATACTATTGAAAGGTAATTTTTTCTCTGTTGGATGCAACAAAAATATACAGGGTGTTCCATCGTGAGTATTGTTTTATTCGGTAGTATCGTTAATTTTTTATCAAAAGCGTTTGTGAATACATATTGTTACTATTAAATTATCGATTTTTCTCAAGAAAAGTATTTCCATTTAGGTATCATTAAGACAGATATACGTAGAAATAACTTGCCAGTATTTGACAAAAATGTTTACTTCTCTATTCAGTGCGCTTAAAATAGATTTTTTTTACAGAAAATACTAAAATGGTCGATTTTTTTTTAAAATGCCACTTAGTTCATTACCCATCAGAGATAGGTATAGGAATACCTAATGTCATTTGAAAGGCAATGTCTCTCTCTATTTGATGGAATTAAAATATACAGGGTGTTCCATTTAAAAAAATCGAATTATGAACATTTCTGTTCATCGCGAATAAACTATATTTTTATACACCCTGTATAACTTTTAATTAAAAATTACCTTGAGTCGTCAATTAACCTACATGTTCGGAAACTCGTATAAAAATTTCAGAATTCTGGGACAACGTTCTAAAAATATATCGGGTTTTACATTGAACTCGATTTGACCCTTAAAAATTAGAAAATAATTTTTATTTCAGAAACCTCTCAAATTAGGTATAGGACATACTACATAAAAAATGCTCAGAATAATACATAGAATTTGACAATGCAATAATATACAGGGTATTGTATTTAAAAAAAGAAACTTTCTGTCTGTCTGCAATAGAGCTGGCAACGCCGCAACTTCGAAATTATTTTTAAAATAAAGTTCACTTCTTAGTATGAAACTTACCCAAATCTCAAGTAAATATCTTTACTCGTTCTCCATATACTTCTAATATGCCACTGAGTTTGGCAAGCCCAATCGATTAGCACATGGCTCTGAAATAAAATTAGCCATGCTACCAGTATCTAACAAAATACGCACAGTCTGAAAATTTCCACTGCTATCCATAATTTCTGCCTCAACTGTAGAGAGTAAAATTGTCGTTAGAGGCAAAATAAGTGAACTATTTCCCACCAGGGGGGGCTCTGCGGCTATTTCCATCTTTGGAGGACCAGCAGAAGGACCTGGTTAGCTTATAAGAGGGGTTTGGACCTTGCTTATGGATCCCGAAGATGGCGTTAACTTAGCTAGACTCAACATTCGAACTATTTATATGATCGCGATTAAAATGAAGTAATCTATGATGGGGAAGTTTACATACTTTACAATGAGTAGCACTTGGGCACTTTTTTACAGAATGATGTGAACGTAAACAATTAACACATAACTTGTGTTGTTTTACCAATGCAAAATGTCTCATTCGGATTTTTAGCAAGAAAGCGTTGACATTTACATAAAATGTGTGTGAACCTGCGCAAATGATACATTTAGTTTTGTCATTTGTATCCTTAGGAGTGACTACAAATGAAGAAGTATGTCTGTTTACATGTTTGGATCTGAATAATGTATTGCTTGAACTAGGTACCATAAGCTTTACAGTATGATTCCAAAAACTGAGATTTTTATAGGTAGGTAACTCAACTGACCTATATTCCTTTTCGAATTCAGTGCGCGTAGTAGTATCCAGCTTGGGCAACATCATGTTAAATAATAAAAAATTCCAAGCATCAACATTAAATTTTAATGCCCTTAAGGCTGCAACATTTTCTGAATAAGTATCTAACAACAATTTAAGCTCTTTAGCTCACGCTTTTTGTATAGAAGTTGCATTAAATATTGCATTGTAATGGGTAGTGGCTGCAAAACGTTTATTTTGATATCTCTTAAGTAAAGTTTCATAAGCTATAAGATAATTATTGTCTGTAATAGGTATACCTTTGATTAAATTTAACGGTTCCCCTTTAAGTAACGAATGCAAGTACTGAAACTTTTGTACATCAGTTAAACTTGCGCTGTCATGCACAATACTTCTAAAAAAGGAAGGCCACAACTTAAAATCCCCTTCAAAATGAGGAATATTTATTTTAGGCAATGGAGACTCTATTCTCTGACTAGAATCCGATAAACTATTATTTAGAGCGCTAGCCGGAGCATACGCACCGTAAATTTCTCTTTTGATTCTTTTTATTGAATAATAAAAACTAACAGCTCTTTTCCGAACCTCCTCATGAGAATGAAAATCATCATCATTAGGCAATAACATTAAAACTGAGTTATGTGACTGACTAAATTCTGAATACTGTTGCTCCACCTCGTCTGCACGTACTAAAAAATCTACTTTTTTAGACACGTCACTCTGTGCCTTAACACCCGCCTCATATGTTTCTTTTAAACGGTTAACAGCTAGTGACCTTTTCATTGTTAGTCTATTCAACTTTTCACCAGCCACGATTATTTCATAAAAAAAATCCAAATATATTAAATAATTAATAATAGATATTAATAGATATCAAAATGTTTTCCTCTAACAAATATGTTTTATGTAAAGAATAACTAATTATTATGAAGAAGTTGGCAGTAGGAATGTACCAAAGACTTAAAAACCAAAAATGATTCAATTTTTAAATGCAAACCGAACGTGAATTAACGATCAGTATCTTGCCTATAAATTAGTAGTAGGCCTTGACTGCTGACTCTCGCCCTATGGTACTACTTGATGGCGTGAACGACGCGACGTCACGACAGCTACCCCAACTGAACTGATCTGACCTAACCCAATTACTCTGGGTGACAAAAGAATAGATCCGACACGAATGATCAAAAAATGAAAACGCCGGGAGGTTTTCATTCATATATTAATTTGACAGACTGTAACTATATGGTTATTATTAAAATACACAAATATATATGTTGGCCTATCATAGAAATGATAAATGAATAAATCCCGTGTACCCACATGTCACTAAACTAACTAAACTGCATCTTGCTGTCGTAATATCTTCTGACATCAGCCGACCTTATCTCGCAGTATCAATTCGCCCCTTTTATTTTGTGCCATATATGAGCAATCTTATGGGTATACGTTTGTTAAATTTAGACTTAAATAATGCAAAGGCCTGCAGCTAGAGGCCTGACCTTTTCTTTTGTCACCAAATTAATAAATAAAATTATTAATTAAATGTGCGGGTTTAACATCCTGTAAAGGGGTTTAAGATATTGGGAAAATATTTACCTATTTCGTAAGATGGCGAACCTATTGCACTGACGATAGGACGTAAGGGTAGGTTCATTAGCGTTATGTATTTTTGGAGTGTTTTGCAGCGAATATCCTTGAAGATGCCTCGGGCAATTGAAAGCGAAACATCGGAGAGTAATTCCAATTTGACACGATCTAAACCTAGCAACCATGATTTCTTAAAGTAAACAAAAATAAACGAGCTTAAGTATACGTTTTAATGCATAATATAAAAAAATAGATTAGAATGTTATTAAATTTTAATTTTGATTGGCATTTAATAGTTTTTATACCAATTAGTTATGAAATGATACTAATATTCCTCCCATGACCATTGACATATGTCAACGGCAAGAAGAAAACAAGTCGGTCATTATAACTTTACAGAGTTGCCTTTTGTGGGGTCCGATAAGGAAGATAGATATTTTTTTCTTTGTCACACTTACTTGCAGTACACGTTTATTTACTTTAATGAAGTTAATGAATGAAGCACAGCAAGATGTTAGGTCTCCCTGTTATTATGTCGATGGGAGGAACTAATAAAAATATCTCAGTAGACTAAAATGAGTTTATTTTATAGACCAGTTAAGTTATTCACAATTCACAAGTAAGATTTAAAATAAATTAAAGCACTAACTTAATGATTTTTAAAACTGTATAGAATAATAATTACAAAACTATGGCAAACAAGAATACACACGATAAAATTAACATTAAACTTAAACTAGTCGATCCCGCATGATTGCAAGTTCTTTCGATATAGTTCGTTTTTAGACCTTTTTGACTGAGCTTCGTGTGGGCTTCAAGGATTTCGGACGCTGGAAGGGAATTTTCTCTGGATAGGATCATCGTATATTTCTGTTTGACTTCTTTAGACGACTGGCAAACGGTTATTATTAACACGTTTCCGACGGCTTTCATTATTTGCATTGTACCGGCAGATTGTCCAGAGGTGCTGGTTTGGTACCCTATTTAAACAGAAAATTATGTGTAAAGTGCATCAAGAAAATATCAATCTATCGCTGATAACATGGGCCCACCAAGCAGAGGTGGGGGTATCTAATGTCTAAGTTTCAATGAAGTGACTAAGTTACTCTGAAGTAACTTAGTTTCTTTTTTAATTATGGAAAAAGTATCTTGTAACCGTTACTTTTGAAAAGTATTTTTAATTATGTAACTTTAGTTACAAAAGACTCTCTCAGTTACATATTTGTCAACCTTCAATATATAAATCATATAAAAATATTGCAATACGCTGAAACGACGTAAAAAGGTTGACTCTCACGCTTTATTGACGCTCAGCCTTTTATGGCGCTCACTCCGTCACTTCATCACAGTCGCTGCTTTGTTATTTACCGAAAGTATCACTAACTTTTTATTAATACCCCTTTTACCGTTTTTACTTCGATATCAGGAGGAAGAATAGCAAGCTATAGTTATTTGTTGGCGTTAGTTTTAGTTTAGTTACTTGATTTGCAGTAACAAGTCGTAAAGTGTAGTTTGTTTGCTTTTTATAAATCATATAAACAGGATTTAAAACTATTTTTTGAGTTTTTCGCCACAATCAGAACCCTAACACAAAAACGAGACAATTACCTGTTATGTTTAAGAGGCAATCTTAAGTTCAGGGACCACTATGAAGGTACCCGAAGAACGACACTGAGAAATATCTGTTTTTTAGACGCTTCGGGGGCAAGGCAAATGCTTCAGCAAATCTAAAAATAAAAAACTAAAAGCAGAATATTTGAAATATTTCTTATGTTTAGTATCAGAAACAGAATGGCTAATCTCTAACAAAATGTCAATGAATGTCAATTTAAAAGTGTTATTTTTAATTTTTAAAATAAGGTGGGAAAATATGTGCACCTAGAGTATGTTCATTTTAATTCATTGTATTTTGAGGTGTCCTTTTTCTACTTCAGTATTTAGCAAATGTAACCATGTGTTATTAAAATTAATGGAACAAGATGCTACACAATTATATTTATTTGACAATATTAAGGCACTTTCTTTTATTTTACGTCTTTTCGAACATGGTTCTTTTGTACTAGAAGCATTCCAATTAATTTTATGATTGTTATCTAGTGCATGTTGGCAAATGTTTGATTTTTGAAATTCCCTATTTTTTATGTATGTTTGGTCTTCTTTAATTGTTATGGCTAATGGCCTACAGGTTTCACCTATGTAAAATTTATTGCATTGACATGGAATTTTATAAATAATATTTTTTATTTTCTTGTAACATTTTAATTTCGTCAATACATTTTAATGCATAAAAATCCGTAAATCCGGTACTGTAAGTCTCCTATCGATGTAGTAAGGTGCTTGAGGTCTCTGCTTAGCGAAATCTTCCGCTTCATATTGAGGCAATTCAGTAGTCTTCGTGTAGATGGCGCCTTAGTTTTGTTTATTTAGTAATTTTACTTTCTTTAAATATTTTATCTTTCCTGTGATCCAGCTCAAGGATTGGCTGATGTATTGTCCCGATTTGGTCAGTTTGATTTTAGTAAAGTGGCACCACTGACGGATTGTCATCCTCCTACTGCTGCCTTGACCTGGTGGTGAGGTAGGTGAAGCTTCTTGTCTCTCTGGAAGGTGAAGGTTAAGTGTGAAACTTTGTTGGCGAATTGATCCCGTTTTAATTCAGGCCATCTTTTGGGATTTACGTCGGCAACTTAGTTAAAAAGGCTCCTATGTGTATTTAATTACGTTGTACCTTAATATTTTTGGTCGGGGAACCTTTTATTATTCTCTTGTGAGGATTTAACTGCACTTGACCACCTACCATATCTTTTTGATGGGACAAACTTTACAAAATGACTAATAAGAAACCCTTTACCATCAAATAAGGTAAGATAACCCAATTTTATATTCACTAAAATGTGATATATTTTCCCTATACATATTTTCTTGTATTTTGCCATATTATTTTTTATAGGTTATGTTCTAACCTCTAGCTTAGATATAGTTTCTCGGCTATCACTAAGGTCTTTTTGTTTATATATAAAAAAGGGGTTATTTTTTTAATTTTTTTTTTGTTACCTAGTTCTCTTATTAGAAAAGTAAATACAAGGCCACAGAGTTATTTTACTTATTGAAATTAAGAGCTATGGGGACACTCTTGATTGCCCTTTGATTTGTGTAGCAAACAATGAGTTCAATAGTACTTTTCATTTTCTTAAGATATGTGCTGAATGAATATATACCTTATGTTTGTTATAATTATTAAGTTTATTTCTGCAATATAAAAAGGTCTATTTGTAACCTCCATAAGTCAATTGTTATTTAAGTTTGCATAAAGTATAGAATAGTAAATACATTGGGGAGAATTTGTTTTCTTTAATAAGTTTGTTTCAATACAACTATTACAGGTGTATGTTATAATTAGGAAAGAGGCCTATATATCTACAAAAATTACTTTAATTTTCATATTTCTTTGAAGACCGAAACAACCTTACAAGATATAAATACATGCTATCTGTTTTAACCAATTTGGCAAAATTTCGGGCCCCACGTTGGGCGCCAAAATTGCTACACTCTTTCTCTGTTTGATAGCAGAGAATATGTATTTGTTTTAAGATAATATAAATCTACACTAAGTGGTTGATTGAAAGAGAGGCAGTAAAGTTAGTGTGCAAATCACCGACTGCTCAGGGAGATTGGTTCGTTTTCTATTTATAAAGGCGCCAACAGTTCTATACCAGTTGACTGTTAACCGCTCTAGATGTTATGAGTACCACTCCTCAAGGCCACTAAGATAAAATTAATTAAAGTGAATGGTAAAAAAAGCATATTAAACAACTAACATTTATTAACAAGTTCAGTGCTCCCCAAAATATTTCCGGAAATATGTATCTCCTGTAGGTTATTTTATATAACATATGAAAGAAATTGGCCTTAATTGAAGTTTTTTTTTCTTCTCCTTCTCCCTCCTCTTCTACTTCTTGTTCCTGTTCTCCTAACCAGGGTTTGAACCTGGATGTGTCATTGTAAGTGGAGCAGAAGTCATTTACCTAGTACTTAAGTTTGTACGTACCCAGTTTTCCCGCTGGAAATGTCTTCGATGACACTTACATCATAGACTGCTGATCTAAGTCACCGATGCTGATAGACACTTAGATAAGTATCTTAATTTTAACATCCCTCGTGCTGAATTGACTTTATTGTTTATTGCTTGCAACTTTATGACTTTTTCTGTTTCTTTTGAGTGTAGAGTATACTTTTTGATATAAAGTTCTAACTACTGCTGGTGTGCATAAACCATGATTATTGGTGTTGTCAATAAGATTATTTTTACTTTATAACTCATGCTGATACTCAAATATTACATTATAAGTTTAGGATACAATAATCTATAGGTTTTTGTCAACATTTGACCGTATAGTAGGCTTTAAGATACAGAGCATCACAGTATAAGTTTATGACACGATAGTCTATAGGTTTCTGCCAACATTTGATTGTATAATATACTTTAAGATACAGTGTTGTTGTAAAGTGTGATCACATCTTGAAAGTTTAACTTATAAGATCTAGTTAGTTTATACAAGGTATATAAGAAGTGTTATAGACAGGTAACACTACTGGAATATGAGATGATATTTATGATTTATTGTATTTACTTGCTTTAGAAAGGTATTTTGATATAAAAAAATGGTGTCAATTTGTTAGGTAATATTGGTGATTGGATTTGAAACTTAGTTATATAAATTTTTCTTGTTATTTGCTTGCTCTTAGATTCACATAATACTTTTTTCTTTCATTCTATTATTGTTAATTGTATTTGAATTAATGAAGTTAATTAATTGCTTGATTATTTTGCATCTTTTGATAAATTTTTACTCTTAGATCAAATTGTTCGGTAAATTAAAGCAACTTAAAGATTTTCTTTATAAACATTTATAGATTTTGGAGTCTATTACTTTTACCTGTCATTAGCTGATTGAAAATTTCTTTTCTCATCCGTATTACTTAATTTTCAGGTTTTATTGAACATTTAGTTTGTTGTTTTGTGATTCTTTAGCTATTTTCATAAAACATTTTACACAGTTGATCTAATATTTGGATAGTGATCTTTATTTTACTTTAGATTTTTCTCTCAGCATATGAGGTATGAAAACTGATTAACATAGGATCATTACACAGTCAATTGTCATTTTTAAAAAAAAAAACTTTAATTAAGGCCAATTTATTTCATATGTTATATAAAATAACCTACAGGAGATACATATTTCTGGAAATATTTTGGGGAGTACTGAACTTGTTAATAAATATTATTTGTTGAATATGCTTTTTTTTACTATTAACTTTAATTAATTTTATCGTAGTGGTCTTGAGGAGTGGTACTCATAACATCTAGAGCGGTTAATAGTCAACTGGTATAGAACTGTTGGCGCCCTTATAAATAGAAAACGAACCAATTTCCTGAGCAGTCGGTGATTTGCACACTAACTTTACTGCCTCCCTTTTAATCAACCACTTAGTGTAGATTTATATTATCTTAAAACAAATACTTACTCTCTGCTATCAAACAGAGAAAGAGTGTGGCATTGTTCATTGTTAGGTTTTGTTTTTGTAAGTTTACCTCTAAGCGTATTTTGTGTCTTAAAGATCGTTCTTATGTTAAAATGTTTACCTATTCGTTTTATTTTATCTGATAAGTTAGGCATGTATGGTATAAATCTTTGGATTCTCAAATTCATAAAAACTGTTTTAATGAAATCATTAGGATAATGTATTTGATTTAAAACATCTTTAATAAACATTTTTTCTTCAACAAAATTTTGAACTTTGCAAATTATTTTTGCAATAGACTTTTTACAACTCTTTTTTTAACCATGATTGAATGATTTTAGTAAACATTTAGGTATTTATTTGTGTGTGTAGGTTTTCTGTATACTTATCTATACATATATAACTGTATGTTTCAAAACTGTAAGTATGCCTAAAAATGGAAGTTGTTGGTCGTTTCTTTTTCAATAGTAAATTTAATTGTCGGTTCTTTGGTGTTAATATGATTTAAAAAATAATTTTAATGTTGATTGTCATGTTTATACATACAAAAAATGTCATCAATGTATCTCCGCTTTATGCAGTGGTGGCTTATGATCGTAATTTTGACCATAATTTAACTCAAAGTTTTCCATAATAATATTGCTTGGTAAAGGAGACCCGCTGGCCATGCCAAAATTTTGTTGGTAATATTCGTTTTTATATTGAAAATAAGTGGTTTTTACACAAAAAGTTAATAATTCTAAAATAGTATTAATGTTTAATGATGTTTGTTCACTAAGATTGTTATCGTTCTCAAGTTTATTTCTTACTATGTTTAAAGATTTATCTACAAGTACATTTTTAAAAAGACTACGATATCAAAGCTAACAATGAACAAAAAAAACAAAAAATGTTATTTTTAAAATGGACAATGCAATAAATTTTACATGGGCGAAACCTCTAGGCCATTAGCCAAAAGAATTAAAGAACACCAAACATACATCAAAAATAGGGAATTTCAAAAATCTAACATTTGCCAACCTGCACTAGATAACAATCATAATGTAAATTGGAAGGCTTCCAGTATTTTGGCAAAAAAAACATGTTTTAAAAAACGTGAAATAAAAGAAATTGCCTTAATATTGTTAAATAAATTAAATAAAGATAATTGTGTAGCATCTTGTTTCCTTAATTTTAATAACACATAGTTAAATTTACTAAATACTGAAATAAAAAAAGGACACCTCAAAATGCAATAAATTAAAATGAACATACTTTAGTTACAAATATGTTCTCACCTAATAAATTAACAATAAAAAATAACACCTTAAAATTGACATTCTGTCAGTGATTAGCCATTCTGGTTATATTTCTGATACTAAACATAAGTTTAGTTTCTTTATTTTTAGATTTGCTGAAGACGGGGGCAGACTTTCCTCCGAAACGTCCAGAAAACAGACATTTTTCAGTGTCGTGTTTCGGGCACCTTCATAGTGGACCTAGAACTTAAGATTGCCTATTAAACGTGTCAGGTCTGTCTTATTTTTGTGTTAGAGTTCTGAATGTGGCGAAAAACCCAAAAAATTTAAATCATGAATCCTATACATAAGAGTTACATAAGAGTTTTTCTAAAAATTTTATTTATTCCTGAAGGTGATAAATATTAAGATGCAGGTGAGGTTTAGGTAGTAAGTTAGTCAGGTAATAAAACTCCTTTTATATTAATTAATTTTTGAATTCTGGGTAAAATTTTAGATTACAGATATATTGGCGGAATGTTTGGGTTTATTTCAAATGCCTTACTAGATCTTTGTGTATTATGGTATTACTAAACAGCAAACACATGAGAGGGAGGAAACTATTATTGAAAAAAGGTAAAAGATAAATATCAGACGAACAATCTTATTAAACAACTAAATATTATTTTCCTTATTTCCGCATTAATGGCGTTGTGTTAGCCATATCTATTTTATTAGATATCTGGGCGGTAAGTAATGTTACTTACCATCATCTGCTCCAGAAATGAACCATAGTCCACCTCTGCCCATGTCGTACTGTACAAAATATTTAATACTTGTGTCACCATGAAGTATATCTACAATAAGACGTCTCTGTATGTGGGGAGTGTATGGTTGGTATTCCCGAAACCCTCTTCGTCTGTTGTAATCGTAGGTTGTTGTTCTAAAACACGAAAAACAAAATGTGAGTCACGTGGATTTTATGTTCTTGAGTGTGAGGTTGCCAAACGTTTTAATTTTTCAGGACGTTCCGAGTTTGTATTTTAAAATTATCGCCCTGATGAGATCCAAATGGCGTGTTTAACCTCTTCATCCTTAAAGTTGTAAGAACTTAAACCACTGAGGAAAATTTCACACTAGTGCAATAAAAATTAAAGTGCAAACATACTTAAAAAATGTTATTTAACAAGTATAGTATTTCTCCATATATGTATGCACATCAATGTTTTTCTCAAAGGTGAGGTTTATATGTAAAAATATAATAGATTTGCATTCGCACTTTGCCGTTTTTTAAAGATAATATTAGTATATTTCTTAAAATTTAGCGGTTCAACCCTTTAAAAAAATTAAAATTTTAATTTTGTCTTTAGGAATCTAAGATGCTTATGTATGCAAAAAAAAGAAAATAAATTTCTTCTTGGTTTTTTAACCGACCTCAAAAAAGGAGGTGGTTCTCAATTCGACCTGTATGTATTTTTTTATGTTTGTTCGCGCATATTGTCTAAACGGCTTGGCCGATTTTGATTTGAGTCAACGGCCAAATTGTAGAGGACGTTTCTCTGATGGTCCAATATATTTTGTTTTAAAATCCGTTCACCCATTTTTTGGTAGGGGAAAGTATTGTACCTTGGACCGTACGATACCTAGGACCGCTTTGTGTGTTGCAGTTTCCTTTTACCGATATTAGCAATAAATTACCTACTTCTACACTACAGATGGCGCGTAAAGTATCTTAACATAAAGCGAAGCACTTCGCAGTAATAACTTGTTTCTGCTCTGTTGAAAGTAAATTCTAGTTCAAAACTAATCTCTGTTCATCGTTGCCATCTTTAAGGATAAGTAACCAGTTTTAGGAGTATTTTGTTACAATTTTTATTCTTTATGCATGTGTATAAATCTTTTTTTAATTATTTATTTAACCTCCAAAAACTTTTGCTGCAAAAATGTACCTTGGACCATGTGCGAAAGTTATGCCTCGGACCGGTCCAAGGTACAATACTTATTTTGAAATGGTGAAAATCTAATTTTTTTTTCATTTTATATAAAAAACAAACCAATATTTAAGAAATCATGGTTCTTGGGATTAGACCGTGTCAAATTGGAATTACTATCCGACGTTTAGCCTTCGATTGCACGAGGCATCTTCAGGGATCTTTAGTCCACGAGATCTGAACACTGAATGAGCTCGAAAAGATTCCGGCGGGCTTTTATACCCGACTTGTGCGTCCTGTTTCTCCCACATACACTTCTCCACAGAAGCAAGGAAATTTATATACTCCTTCTGTTTGGAAAGGTACAAGATCTTTCGGGGATCGCAAGCATTGTCCAATCTTCTTATGTGTATTGAAGATTGTACGTATGTTGGACCGCCGAAGTAATCGTCCTATTTTGTCCATAGTGCCATGTATGTAGGGAAGAACAACACTACCTAATGGTGGATCTTTATCATTTTCCTTTGGCGGAGTTGATTTACTATATCTTTTAATTGAACGCGTAATATCTTCAGTTCAATAGCCATTCCCTCTTCGGTCAGTTTCGATCTTTCCAAAGTTAAAAATTCAGAAATCAAAATAGCTCCTAATACTAGTGAGTTAATAACCGATTTCTTTTGTGCTGGATGGTGATGAGAATTTGCGTTTAAGTATCTATTTGTATGCGTCGGTTTTCTATACACAGAATGTCCTAATGTACCATTTTCCTTCCTTTAAACACATACATCTAGAAAGTGAATTGTTCCATTAGATTCAATTTCCATAGTGAATTTGATATTATGATGTTGCTGATTAAGGTGATCCAGAAACATAAGGAGATTATCCTGTCCATGAGGCCAAACAACAAAAGTATCATCTACATATCTAAACCAGTGCTTCGGTTTTAGTGGAGCGGATGTTAGAGCAATATCCTCAAAGGCTTCCATAAAGATATTCGCTACCACAGGTGATAGAGGAGATCCCATAGCTGCCCCTGAGGTTTGTTCATAAAAAGTTCCTTGAAAAATGAAATAAGTAGATGTAAGACAAGCTTCCACTAGGTCTATTAAGTTCTTATCAAGATTATTGTTATCCAGTATGTCTGATATAATGGAAATTGAGTCGTTGACAGGAAAATTTGTGTAAAGTGATTCTACATCGAAACTGATCAAAATATCTTCGGGATCCAACTGGATTGTCTTAAGTTTTTCCACGAAATGTGGAGAGTTTTTAATAAAAGAATCTGTTTTTCCAGTAAATGGATTAAGAAAATTTGAAAGATATTCACCAAGTTTGTATGTGGGCGAGTCTATTGCACTGACGATCGGTCGAAGTGGTACGTTGTCCTTGTGTATCTTCGGAAGACCGTAGAACTTGGGAGTCTTGGAGCTGCTTGGTTTTAGTGATTTTTTCTCCGCTGGTGGTAGACTGGATGTGTTGATCAAATTGGTAATGCGTCTTTCTATTCTACTTGTGGGGTCTGCCTGCATAACCTTATAGATGTTGTTGTCCAAAAGTTGAGTAACCTTTTCCACATATTCTGTTCTGTCCATGACGACTGTGGCGTTGCCTTTATCTGCTGTTTTTTCGGTTGCGGAGAGATTCGACTTCGGTGGTTTTGAGTTTTTAATGATCTTCGCTCTCTCATATCTGACTTCATCGGCTTGTTCCACTGGTAATCTTCTGATTGCTG
This sequence comes from Kuschelorhynchus macadamiae, assembly GCA_030620095.1. Lineage (NCBI taxonomy): Eukaryota > Metazoa > Arthropoda > Insecta > Coleoptera > Curculionidae > Kuschelorhynchus > Kuschelorhynchus macadamiae. Next base: position 315,595 of record JAUTXW010004343.1, read on the forward strand.
CTTCAACAGAAGATACTATGTCTTCTACGGGAATGGTGCTCGGTGCTATTGCGAAGTTGTGGCCCTTGGAAAGGACGGAAACTTCTGCTTCGGTTAACGGCTTCGATGACAGGTTGATAACTGTGTTCTGCGGAAGTTTTACTGGATTTTTTCTGTTCAGGAGGGCCTCAAACTTCTTTTGTTGCTTAAGTGTAACTTCTTGATGGATTTTTTCTGCCTGTGCGTTGGTAATGTTGTCCAAAGTGGTAAATGTAGTTTTTTCTAGTCTAGAAGCTAATTTCAGATGAATTTCTAATAGTTTCCGGGCATTTGTATCTAAATCACGACGTGTTGCCTTAATCCTTTCTCTAACTAATGCATTACTAGCACGGTTATAAATATTCTTAGCAGTTCTAAAAGTAATGTGATGTCTCACTTGTCTAATCCCAAGAACCATGATTTCTTAATTGACCATGATTTCTTAAGTGAAAGCTTCCGTTCTAAACCAATATTTGTTCGTTTCCACATTCTGTAAAAATGCCGCGAAGTAACAGTGGTAAGAAACGTGACAACAGCAGCTGCTGAAGATTGCATTAAAGGAAGTATTGCCAATGCGAGAGGCAATAAGACGATATGGAGTATCGAAAAGAACGTTAGACACATTCGTGCTTTTAAGAACTCAGAAGTGGAAAGTTTCACGAACAGAGCAAATAACGTGAAGCAAGTATTCTCGCAAAATGAATTCTTACTTAATCACGGGTGCATGTCTTCATTACGGATTAACCAAGGAAGAAGTTAGAAAACTAGCCTATCAGTATGCATCAGCAATGGAGAAAAGGTGACACCTGGAATGAGACAAAAATGGCAGGAAAGGAATGGTTACGACAGTTTATGAATCGGTATACCACCTTGTCTCTTCGAAAACCGGAATCGACAAGTTTAGCGAGATCTACAGCTTTCAATCGAGTTTATATCACGACATTTTTTGCTAATTATAAGGATGTTTTGTCTAGAGGAGCTTTTTCTGCTGAACAGAATTGGAACATTGATGAAACGGGCATGACCACGGTGCATGTCCCACCAGAAATTATTAGTCCCAAAGGAGTTAAACAAGTTGAACATATGACAAGTGGTGAGTGTGGCCAAAACATCACTTTAATTGCAGCCATAAATGCAATTGGAAATGCGATTCCACCAATGATGATTTTTCCCCTGGTGCATTTCAAGGCCAACGTGCTTAAAGGTGCTGGTCAAATGAGTAGTTATAATAGGGGAGCGCCTCCTCCTCCTCCTCTTCCTCTCTCTCATGTCCCTCATTCTTAACTTCCTCCCCTTTTATTCTCATTCGCATCATATTTTTTAATTTTTTCTCTTTGTTCTCCCACATTTGATTTTGTATTCTTAAGTCTTATAAATAGGTGCATCATGATCATTTTAGTATGCCGAGACACATTTACTAAGCTGTGCTCGAGTTGCGTAAAAAGTTATTTTTGAATTTTTCCACCAATTTTGTATAAAACAAAAAGAAAAAATGTGTCAAGTAATAAGTGAATTATGTGTAATCGCGAAAAATTAACTACAACTATCAGACAGTTAAAAGTTAAATATCTCAATTTCTTTGAAGTGATTTCGAAAGATGAATACACCAAGCTGTTTTATCCACTGAAACGAGATTATTTAAAAGCAATTGACTGTTGTGATGATTATTTAGAAGGAATTATAAGCCTTACTACGTTTTTCAATACATTTGGGAAATCATACTTTGTAGGAGAATTAAGCCACCTAATAGAATTTATAGGAGAAGATTGCCAATTTATACCTGCTATTATTGCAACCCAAAAGAGGTTTCAATTATACGAAGATAAAAAACAGGTATTATCAAAGAAAGTTAATCCTATTCGCAAGAGACGTCCCCCTACATATTTAAAATATTATGTTAAATAAATGAAATGGCTGAGTTGCTGATTGCAGTTAAATTATTAGAGGAGAAATTTAGTAATCTTTCAAAAACCTATTTCTCATATTGTATGGCAAGTGGTCCGGAGTGGATAGACTTTTATTGTAATCAATCTGAGGAATTCGTAAAGGCTGCCCTCTGTTGCAACAAATACATTGAAACATTAAATTTTTTTCAACTTATTCAAGATCTAAAAGATATTGGCTTTGGTTACTATTTAAAAGACTTGAAGCAATTTATTGACGAGGATACTATTCTTCAAGAAATTGAAAAGGAAGAATAAATTTAATAATATTTACAATGGAGCAAATGGTTACTGAAATGTATGAAGAGTTTATTATATCTGCTGCATACTTCCAATATTTATCAATTGTAGGCGAAGAAGACGCAGAAGCACAAGATTTGTCAGCATATGTTAATAATATAGATCGAATGAAACAATGTAAATTAGCCGCTAAATTTTGTAATGATTATTTAAAATATAAAAATGAGTATGAACTTTTAAATGAATTTAGAAAATTAGATTTAAGGTATCATATTAATTGTATTCAATCATGGTTGGTTAATGCAAAATAAAAAGGTAATTAAGTTTTTTTTTATATTTTTATTCGTTCATAAAACAATTGTCATATAAAAATAACACATTTGTCAAAGCACACATACAAGGTGATTTTGAATGATAGAAGCATTTTGGTTCCATTAGCTTTAGCGCTGGTTGTTCATCTATTTCAATCACATGCTTTTTAGAATATTTCTGTATAAAATCCTTTTTTTCGCTTCCTTTTACAAAAACAAAATCTGCTTTCTTCGTAAGTGTTTCAATTATTTTTGGGAAATGATGTAATGGAGTAAATCCATTATTCCAATGTATACAATGATAATTTTTCGTTAACCATACCGCCTGCTTGTGACAATCAGGTGAAAGAAACTCCATTGGAAAAGGCTTTTTAAAAATGTAATGAGTCATTTCATAACCATCAAAAGCTGCAAGCTCTTTCGGTATAAATTTATTTTTTTCATCTTTGAATCCTTGAATATCTATAACCAATCTCATATTTTCAAAGCAGCAAATTTTTTAATGAGACTTTTTTTACTTGAATAATTTGCAATTTCTTCTTTCAGTTGATTAATTTTAAAAATAAATTTTTCAATTTGTAGTTGTAGTTTTGATGTCATGATTAAAACTAAAAGCTTTTGAAAATTTCTTTAAATTAAATCGAAATATGAAAATAGTGGGGATAAAGTTTATAATTGTTTCACAATTTTAGTAAGAGGGTTGTAGCTAAATAATTTGTCATGTAAAATAAGACAATAAGCAGAAGTATCTTTTTTAATTGCATTGTGTGTCTCAAATTCAATTCTCATTACTACGGATCCCGTTTGAATTGTTTCTTTTTGATGGGAGCAATCAATATGTGTAATAGGACTAATGTTTTTGAATTGTTCAGGATTAAAAATGGGTTCATTTGGAACACCATAGTAAGACTGTCTAAAGTTGGCAAACATTTCGTATAAAGCAGAAAATTTGTTTTCTTCGAAATTTAAGTACAAATCGTGATAAGGATATCTTTCAGAATTTAAATATACTCTAATATTTGACAAGGTAATATTGTCAAATTTACTCATATCTTTAACAATTTTCCCTTTTCTGTTTTCTTGAAAGCCAATCACAACATGACGAGGAGCTTCTAGTTTACTAGTTGTTTTTACCGGCCATGTGTGACGGGTTGTTTCGGTTAGAGAAGAATATTCAACAAGTTCCCAACTCCTGAATCCTATCAATATATCTTTATTTGATTCTAATATTTTTGATAGAGCAAGTTGTTGTGGCATATCAACTAGAATGTGAGGAACTTTCCAATAAATTTTATCGAAAGTAACCAATGGAGTGTCAGGAGCAGTAACAAGGTGTGCCGGATCTTCTTTGAAAATAACACCATCTAAATCATCAGTTGATCTAATAAGAACCAATTCCTGTTTCATATTCATAATAATTTTTCTGTAATCTTCAAAAAATCCTAAAAGCATTTTTAGTGGTATGGATACGGAGAATTTTCCATCATTATCAACTAAAATTGTATCACCTTCTTTCCGATGTGGAAACCAACCTGCATTTTCCAGTTTTAAACTTTCGTTGGTATTGTGAGAAAGGTAGCTTTTTAAGGTTGATGCTAATCCAACATTTCTTATTGAATCTATAGTAATTCCGTTTAGTTCATAGCGGATTTCTCTGAACAAAAAGGCTATACCATTGTTAATAAATAGCAATTCTTTCTTATATTTACCTTCTGTATTAGTTAATTTTCCTTCGATATAAAGTAAACTATCTGATGGTAGAGTGTAAGCATCGAGTTCTTGAATTGGGATCCTTATTTCATCATTGTAATCGAATTTTGAAGAAATATATGGTTGATATGTGTGAAGCTCAGAACTGACGATGGAATTGTCTACATAAAGCTTTTCGTTTACGTTTAATATGTTCATTATTTTAAAACAGTGAAACCCAAGGATGTGAGAAATTTACGATTATCTCGTCTTAACTTGTTGGTGTTGGATTTGATACTGAACTGTTGTTTAGGCTTTTTCTTTTTATAAGTTTTTACTTTGTTGATAGTGGTAGGGGCAAGTCTCATCCCAAGGGCTCTATTATATCTAACAACCATTTTATATTTCACTTGTTTGTAAATGTAACCTTACTGTTATAGTTTCTCCTCTAAAACTGATAAGTTCTCCGTCTTGATCAACTATTTTAACTGTTATATTGTTAATTGCTTTGACGCTAACTGGAAAATACAAAATGGGCAAAGGAGATTCAACTATTTTATACCCTGGAGCTACAGTTGGATAAAACTGGTGAATAATATGAACAGGTTTACCATTATTGTAAGAACCGACACAAATATTACAGTCAATACAAATAGCATTCACCTTAGTTATTTTTGCAACATTATCTGATTCTTCCTCTTTCATAGCTTCTAGTATCCTGCTATTAAAACCCAACATTTTTCCTATCGAATCTTCCTTGGTAAAATCAATTATTCTACTACACATTAAAAAAGTTTTTAGAGTATTAACATTTGCTTTTAAAAGAAAAAAAATTTTTTCATTCGGAAATAAATCTTCTATACTTTCTCTTATGTATGTTTCTATATCTGTAATGTCATAAGTTCCGTCGGGAATAACAATTACTTTTTTATCTATATAAAATTTATTATATCCTTCTTTTATATTGGGGATAGTCATAAACGTTTCAAAATCAGCTAAACCCAGGTAATATTGTTTTTCATCCTCTAAATATATGGGCGGATTAAAATCAGCAGACAAAACAGAACTGTTTCCTGATATGGCAATTGTGGTAGACATTGCAGTTTATTTATGAATGAGATATTACAATAAATAATGAGTTTATATATTTTTTTGCAAAAATTTTAGGGATAGTTGACCACAGTTATATGAATTAAATTTTTGTTTATTTTCATAAGTATAAAATACATCCACTTTGCCATTCGAATTAAAATATTTGAGAAGTTCAAAAGGTGGTTTTAAATTTCCATAACTATCAAAATATATTACATTTTTGTTATTTTTAATATAAGCAGTCCAATGAGATCCTTTATTTTGTTTTTTATCCAAATTTACAATACCACATTCTTTCAGATTAATTTTTTTTGGAAGTTCATCGAGCATAAAAACACCTCTAAAGCCAGTTATTTTTAACAGCTTTACATATTTAATAATATCATTGTTCGTAAGTGCTCTTTTTGGAAAACTTATTTTGAGTTTTTTTTTTGTCTGATTGCTTTCATTTTGACGGATCCTCCTTTATAAGGTCTAATAAATAGTCCCTTTCCTTTATATGGTCTAATATATAATCCTTTCCCTTCTTTAGAAGCATTTTCCATTGCAATATTATGTCTATGTATTTCTTCTAGTTGCTGTTTAGCTGCTTTAGCATCATTTACTGCCTTAGCAATTCCTGCCGCGCCTCCACCTAGTGCACCCAGGGCGCCAAGAATGGGAAACAAAAGAGGTAGAAATCCTCCAATTTTTTTGGGTGTTCGAATGATACGTTTTTTTCTCAATTTAAGTTTACCCCCTTTTGTATTTTTTAATCCCAAACCGAACTTTCTTTTACCCTTCATTATTCCTGCAACACTTAAAGCTGCAATTTTTTCACCAATAGAAGAATCTTTAGCTTTTACCCTATCCCAGGCTTTTTTTTCTAATATTTGGTCAGATATGTGTCTTTTTGATAAATCTTCAGTCTGAGAGTAAGATATATCATGTTCTTTGCAAGCGGAATCCAATGGATTTATACCAACGTCACCTCTAGTTAATCTTTTTTCCAAGTTGGTGCCGGGACCACAATAATTATATCCTGGTATATGAACTTCGAAAGGTAGTTTGCTAATTAATTTATTTACTAAACCAGAGCCTTTTCTATTACGTGTTTTAATAGTTTTTTTTCAACATATGGCGACCCACAGTCATTGAAGTTCTTTTTATACTAAAAGCACATTGACATTTTTCTGGTATAAATACTTTTACAGCTAAAAATATTTACTAGTGTGATTAAGAATGAGGATTGAAAAACAAAAATTCTCATTACCAGTAAATAATCATGATGAAAAAATTTTAAGTAAACAGTTGAGAAAGCATGGTGACTTATTTTGCGGTGGTTCAAAAAGAGGGCTTATAGTTGGTTGCAGTGGTAGCGGTAAAACCAACGTTATGCTTACACTGCTCGAGCATCCAAATGGAATTAGGTTTGAAAATGTCTATGTTTATTCAAAGTCATTAGATCAACCAAAATATGAATATTTAAGAAAGTTGTTAAAACCTATGAAAGAAATTGGATACTTTGAATATGATAGCGATGAGAACATTATTTCACCTCATGAGATAAAGCCAAATTCCGTTATCATTTTTGATGATATTCCTTGTCATAATCAATCTATTATTAGGGACTATTTCACGCATGGAAGGCATAGAAACACCGATTGTTTTTTTATTTTTCAAGGATATTCCTCAATCCTTAAACGTCTAATTCGAGAAAATGCAAACTTATTAATTTTATTTAAACAGGACTGTTTGAGTTTAAAACATATATATAATGACCACTGTATATTGGATATGACATTTGATCAGTTTAAAAATATTTGTGCTAACTGTTGGATGGATCCATATGGCTTTCTTGTAATTGACAAAGATTGTGAAGTAAATCACGGCAGATATAGGAGTAAATTCGATTCCTTTATATATTTATAAAAGTAAAAAATTTGCAGTTTTATTTCATTTAAAACTTGTACAGCATGGATAAACGTTTAGCTCGAGAATTAATAAGATCGAGACAAGCCGTGAAGCAGAAATATCAAAGCTTGAAATTAGCTACTTCTACTGCTCAGTCCGAATTAGAACAAACTTATAGACCAATAACACAACCACTTAAACAGCTAATTTCAAGTATTGGTAAATCCGAACCATTCGATTTAAAAGAAGAAAGAGTTTCAAAGTATGAAGATTTCAAAACACCTACAAAGCTTTATAAAACATCAACTCCGACGAAAAATATTCAGAAAACAGGAAAAACTCCGTCACTCCCTACAGAACTACCAACATTTTTAAATGACAGTAGTATCACTTCTTCCTCTCCTGTAGTACAACCATTGTCATCAACTGTTATAGCAGAAACTTCAGATCCTTCTAGTGACACAACAACAAATTTAAACTTGTCAGACATATTGGAACAAACTAGAAAAACAATTCAAACCTATGTTGGTACACCATCATATAAAGATTACTTAGCAGATTTTCATGAATTACCCAGATCATATATTGATGAGGGTGTGAAAGATACACAACATAAATTTGACCATTATTATGGAATAGTTCATGACCTCGAAACGGATAAGTTTTCTTTTGGTTTAACACAGATACCGGTAGAAATTATTGGAAAAGACATTAAAGTGGGAGGAATAACGTACACAGGCACGCCAGGTTTATACGAATTGCTTTTCAAAAAAGAACCGAAAGGTTATAAGAAGGAAGATTTAGATAATTACATGAACATTCTAGCTAAAACAAATGTATATCGTAGGAATTTTGATTCAAATGAACAAGTTCAAGGAAATACATCACACAAATATGTTACAATAATAGGACCATATTTACAAAGAAAGGGGATTACAAAGACAAAAACCTTGCCAAGATTAGTTACAGCATTTAACAAACCAAAACCTCCGTTTAGAACAACTAGAGCCAAATCTACAGGAAAGGGATTAATTTTGAAAACAAACAGATCAAATACAGACTATGTATACTGGAATAATGTTAACGAAATTGTTGATAGGCTACGTTTATTAATTTCATCAAGTGATGCGGGAAATAATGCTCATAGTAACGAGATTATCTCTATTATTGAAGAATTAAGAGAAGATAAAGTAATACTATAAATAACAGCTATCAAATATAATCATATTTATTGTTTAATGAAAGCTCAACATGACAGTTGATAAATTTGGACGCCATATTTCAAAACAAAATCAAGAGAGAATAAGTGACATTAATAATTTAAAAAGGAGATTAGGTGAAAATGAAACAAATAATGAAATCTTTGCTAAAAAGCTTAAGGTTTTTGATGAAAATTTTTTAAAGTATGAAAACCAGATTAAAGGATGCTATACCTCAATTGAAAACGTTAATAAACAGTTGCTAACGCTAAATCAAATAAGTAAAGATTTGCAATTTTTAAATGAACATGTTAAAAAGGAAGACAAAAAATTAAGTGATGATATCAACAAAATTAATAAAATAATGGAAACAAATATAAGAGAAGTAATAATTGAAAAACACAAGGAAAAAATTAAACAATTAAGAACTTTTATAAAAAGGTTAGATGATGAAAAAAAAAGAAATCAAAATAGCATTCTTAACAGTAGAACAATTGACCAACTCACTTTGGAAGAAAATCAACAATATATTTCCTTGGAAAATATAATGTCCAGTGTAATTAAGAAATTAGAACAAGAATTAAATAAAACAGAGGAGGAATTAAAAAATAGTGATAGTAGATCAACTACTTTCTTAACTGGAGAGATAAAAAAATCCTTTAATGCGTTAGAAAAGGAGATTACTAAAATTAGTAAAATTTTAAATGAAAAAAGTTATACAATACAAATTGATAAATTGAATGAATGGGAAAAAACATATAAAAGTTATATTTCGAATTATTACAAAACATAGAAAGTGAACTTCCTTAAAATTGAATAAACAAGTTTGTTGTCATGACAACCGTTAAACAACAAGTCGTTAATGAATTACATAAACCTGCTAGAAAAAACTACAAACGCAGAAGGGTGGTAGTGAAAGGGTTAAATGATCTTTTTCAAGCTGATTTGGTTGAAATGTTACCCTATGCCAAATTTAATAAGGGATTTAAATATATCTTGATTACCATAAATGTATTTTCTAAGTATGTTTGGGCCGAACCGTTAAAATCTAAATCTGGAAAAGACGTAACAGCGGCAATGAAAAAAATATTAATCAGTGCAAAAACTCCACCAAAAAACTTGCAAACGGATAGAGGGAGAGAGTTTTTCAATGTACATTTTCAAAATTTGATGCAACAATTTCGAATTAACCATTATAGCACGTTTTCCAATTTGAAAGCGAGTATAGTAGAAAGAGTGAACAGGACTTTAAAGAATAATATGTGGAAAATATTTAGCATTCAAGGAAATTACAAATGGTTTAATATATTAGCGGATATTGTAAAAGATTATAACAATACAAAACATTCTTCAATAGGAATGAAGCCAAAACAAGTAAATAAAACAAATGAAAATAGAATCTTGAAATCTGCATTTACTCATGCTAAAACGTTAGATATAAAATCTCCAAAGTTTAAAGTGGGTGATCACGTACGAATAAGCAAGCATCGAGAGGCATTTTCAAAAGGTTACACACCAAATTGGTCAAATGAGATATTCCACATTAAAGAAGTTAAGATGACAAACCCTTGGACATATTTAATTCAAGACGAAGATAATCAGGACATTCTGGGTGGTTTTTATGAGCAAGAATTACTAAAAGTAAAGCATACCGATGTGTATCTTATTGAGAAGATTTTGAGAAGGAAAGGAAACAAAGTTTATGTGAAATGGTTAGGACTTGATAAAAAATATAATACATGGATTGATAAAAAAAATATTGTTTAATTAAATTGAAATTAAATTTTAGTTAAATTTGTTTTATTTCTGTTCCTCACTTTATGCTTTAGCTGATACAAATTACAAAGTCTTAATGTGCTAATTAATTTCAAATAAAATTCACATTTACTAAACTAAAATTTTATTAAGTAAAACATCAAATACAATTTTTATTAAAACGTGTCAAATATATTTTATTTCTATGTTCCTCAGATAATATCGAATCTAGAATAAGTTTACAATCATTTATTCTTTTTTCAAAACGGAGTCTATCTAAGTACCACATCTGAAAGTTACTCCTACGGGCTTGTCTGTAAGCAAAGCTCCACTTCACTAACACATGCACCTTATTGTTCTCTTCCAGAAAAGATATTGTTTTCTTCGTAATATTTTCTTTTTGATCCATTTTCATTGTTTTCTTCGTAATATTTTCGTTTTGTTCCATTTTGCTTCAATTTGTTTTCCATTTGTTCAGGATATAAAGCAAGTAATTCCATCATAGTTGAAACATTTTCACTGTTAGGATTTTCTGTTGGACTTATTATATTATAAACATGCGTACACAAGTCGCCACAATCAGATGAAATATTATTTTGAAATATTTTGAAATATGTATTGAATTCTTGCCTTTTAAGTATAGATAATCTATAATCAATAATTTCCTTTAATCGCCACAAATTGTCCAAAGACTCTTGTCCTAAGTATATGAAGTGTGGGCCTTTTGTAATTTGTAGAACAGGGGTATCATTTATTTTCTGAACCTGCAGATGAATGTTGTTTATATTCACACTGGTTTGATCAACTTGAGGAAAGTAGAAATTGTTTACAATAATTCCTTGATGAACACAAATGTCTTTCCAATTTTCTTCGGTTAGTGCGATTGAAAATCCAGTTTTTCCACCAATTACAATTTTTGGAGAAAAATCATTTAAACTAATGCCAACAAGAACAAATTTTGACAAAGAATTATTTAAAAAATAAATTTTTGAATTAAGAAGCGTTTCCAAAGGTTTATGAACCACGGCGTTGTTCATAATGACTAAACGAGACTGAAACATATTGTGTTATTCTTGTACTTAAATATTCTCATCCCCACTTTCTTTAAAGTTTCGATTAAAATGGATTAATGAAAAAATAGATTTCCAGTTTGAAATTTGTAATAAAGATAAATAATTAAAATGGTAATGTATAAAAATAATGCAAAGTTTAATGTAACACTAATGATGGAAAAGTAATAATTTTTGAATCCGTCATAATAATTGGTACAGTTGGGGGTTAAAATTTGTAACTGATTATTTTTAAACTCTAACCTTTCTATCCAATTTGTATCAAAAATAGATCGATTTGGATAATGATACAAAATTTTAAAAAATTTACTTGCATTTTCATTTCCATTTATTCGTTCCATCCAACTAATTGTACTATTGTTAATTAATCCAATTTTCATAAATTTACAATATTTACTTAGAGTGACGTCTGTTTTATTAGAAAAACATATTTCACACTGTGTTACGCCAGGGGGATGATGAACATAAAAAACATTTTGGAAAATAAAATAAAGAAGAATAAATTGAGATCTACTGATAGTCATTAAAACAAATTAATAATTATATTCCAAATTTATTAACATTAAGCAGATACTTTCACCACGAAAGCAAAAGCAGTTGTAAAAAAATAACAATAAAATACTTAATTTAAATATATGTAAAAGTTCATAAATAAGGATATTAATAATACTATATAAAATGTGTAGCTTGAAGACTTATTTTGAATGGTTACAATTATTCGATTCCTATTTTTCCATAAACAGTTATTTAAATCACAATTCCTAGCAAATTTCTTATGCTCCACAATAGGATCATCATAACTTAACCAATCAAAAATTTCAATACCACAATAAAAACATTTACAAATATCATTGATTGAAGTATAGTAAAAGCCAGCTCCAGCTAACACTTCTGGTCTCAATTTTCCTTTCCATTTTTTAAAAGTGGAAAGTCGTTTTTCATATGTTTTAAAATAACTGTTATCAATTTCTTTGTCAAAAGTTTCTATGCACATTTTGTGAAAGACTTATGAAGACTAACTTTGGTTTCAAAAACAACAAATTTAAATACCTTATAATATCTACATAAATATATCTAAATCTTCATGTTCTGCATTCCATTGATACAAAGCAATATCTTGGTGTCCCCAAGCTAATGTATTAAAACTATAGGGAATTTTATACCGCTTATCATCTTCGGAACTCAAAGCCAATTTATTAATTAACTCTGTAAAAATTGTATGTTGTCTAGATCGAAAAACATACATTGAACAAAAGGTTTTAGAATGATTTTCAACAACATCTTTATAATGAATAAAATCCAACTGCTTTTTAATTGCACTTTTTTTAACACCTTTTGCTTTTTTTGTTAAACTGTTTTCCGTTTTAATACAATATGCTTTTGCTCCAGTACCAAAGAAAGCAGTAATGGGTTCACCAGCATATTCATCTTTGAATTTTCCTATAACTGACTTTGTAATAGGCATTTCATGAATATTATTAAATTCATAATTAGATGTGTCAAATTTGTGAATATTTTTTATCATGTCAGAATAAATATTTGGAGTTGTGACTTCTAAAATGAACGAATCGGTATCGGTGTATAAAAGTGAAATATTTTCCTGATAAAGAGGTTTTAAAAAATTATAAAAGAAATCATACATGACAGTTTTAGATATATCTAATATTGAGAAGCCTACATATATTGGTTTATTGTAAGTAACTTGAATCTTTTGCATTTGAATAGCTACCAAGTTTTCAGAAAATATTGTTAAGTCCTTGAAATATGGTTTTGCAATTAAATTCTCAGCACCATCTTTTCTTCTATTTTTTTCCCACTCTGTAACAAGTCTTACGTCAATTCTCCTATCAACATTTTCCATAGTCTTGCCATAAATACTATTATTTGCCAACTTGTAAGTATTACGATCAAATTCATTCTTTGAATCATTTCTTAATCTTGAATTCAAGTCTATATATTTTTTCAACCAATCAGATTGAGAAAACTGTAAAACTCTATGAACTTTAGTTAACTTGAGTCCATGTTCCAAACATTGTTTTAATAATTGATAGTGAATAACATATTTTGATTTATCATTTAAATTGGGTATTAATTTTATGCATTTAGAATTTGGCGGTTTAAAGTTTTCTGGACAAAACGGAAAATCGTTATGATAGGAATGTAGACTTGTAGGATATTCTAAATCAACTTCTAAAACATATCCCTTATTAGATTTTTTAGAAATATTCATAATATTTAAATCATTGATTTCTTTATCTGTTAACCAAACAAAATCTCCCGTTGGAATGTGCTGTGACATTGCATAACCATACAAATTTGTTGCATCATAATAAATTATGTATTTAGTTGGCTTTAAAGGATCAAAATTTAAAAGAAATGGGTTATTAGCTTCAGATTTTCTACAAATGCAAGAGCTCACACCACCGCGAACGCTTTTTTTGAAAAAGTGTATCATATCTGGATCAGTTAACAATTCTAACTCTATTCCAGTATAACGCAAACACGCCTCCCAGGATAAACCTGGAAAAGTGTAAAAATGAGCTGGATCGAGCTTATATGTGGATAAACAAGTGCTTCTAAAATTTTCAAAAATATCTGCCAAAAGTAAAGTATCAGAGAGTAAGTAAACGTCGGAGTATTGACCAAGAGATTCACATTTAAACAATTGCCAAACCTTTACAGCTCTTTGGTATTCTGCATCACTGATGTGCTCATCCGTTAAAGTATTATAAAATTGGTCTTTCTGAGGTAAATTTGTTTCTTCTAATTTTAAATAATCATCAATATAACTGTAAGGAAATACACCTTTTTGCCGAATAAGTTTAAATCTTTCTTCATCATTGAAAATTTTTTTTATTTCCTTACATTGTTCATCTTTTAAGCTTTCAGAGAGTTTTGATAAAGAATGGGATAGAAATTGAAAAGAATCAATAAACCTTAATGATATATTTTTTTTCTTAGCCTTTTGTGTCTTTTTATCAAAATAGTTATCCACATGAATAAGCTTTTCAAATGAAATATATTTTTCCTTGTTTTGTGCGATAACTGTTAGTTGTTCTTTGTTTAAGCATAATTTTTTAAGAAATAGATGAGAATCATAATTACGCAAATTATGCAATATAACTGGAATAAAGTTAGGTATTCTGTAATTTATGTTGCAGAGTGAATGAGCTGGACCTCTATAAAGACCGGTTATATGACAATGATCTGCAACCCTATCATTTAAAAGAGGTTTATTACAAATATGACAAACTTTTTCATAGTTATGATAAATTTTGTCCAGTTCGTTCAAAGGGATCATTTTTTTAGGAGCCTTTAAATATTTATTGTATATGTTATACACATCTCTTTCTAAAGAATTTATAAATAATGTATCACAATTTTGACCTCTATATTTTTCAAATTTAGAATAATTATCGTCGAAGGAACATTTAATGTAATAGGCAAATGAATGTGGAATATGTTCATATTGTTTTAAGGTGTATGAAGTATTAGGATTTTTATCAACATTGTCATTATTTAAAGGCTTTAAAATGCATTCAAAATCTGCATACACCACGAAAGGAACTTTCATTTGTTTATGATAATTTACAAATTTCAAAATATTATCATATGAATAGTTTCCAAACTTATCTTTTATTAATTCTTTAGAAGGTAGGTTAATTCGTAAATGATCACAATCATAGCTATTGTGTTGTAATAAATTTTCTTCTGTAGGGAAATATTGTAAACAACCATCGCAAATATATTTTTTTCCGTGATGTTTAGAAATTTGTGCAGAAACTAGTTTTGATAAATCTTTAATATAGCAATAATGAAAAGTTTTTTCATCATCATCACTTATTAACAATAAATTGACATGTTGATTTTTTTTATTCGATGAATAATAAAGTGGACCAATTACTTCATACCCCTTTTTAGGATTTATAATTTCTAATCCATATACATTAATAGAAATGTTATTTTTTTCTTCAAAAATCTTAATGTTCTTTAGCAACATTGGAAATTCTATACCTGACATATCCAAAACAGAAGAGTAGTGTGGGTAGGATGAAGTTTCAAAATCTAATCCGCGTGGTTGGTGAAGAGCAGACACAACTGCCCAGGCGAAGCAAAAGTTGTCATCATTCCTAATGTTGATCACAGCTTGACGTCTCTTGATCTCTTGAGGAAGTTCGATAAAAGATGAGGCTCTCAGCGGATTGTGCTTGTTAACATTAATTTCCAAATGAAGTAAATTCATCAAAGCCCATCCTGCAACGTAAAAATTAAAAAATTACTTTTTTTGTTGCTGTTGTAAAATCGAAAATAAATTCTTTACCTGAATCTCTTTCTGCAAATTCGTCAGCTTTCTGGTCAATAATGGTGCAGATTTGCTCTAACAGTTCTTTTTTCTGATATCCCTGGCAAATGACTTGGAACGGCGCATTAAAAGATTTGACATCATAGCTGTCGCTGCTGGGGTTAAAATAGAAACCGAACAGTTCCATATTTAGCTTGATACATTTATGTTTCTGCAGTTCTTGATCTATTAGATGTGCAATTTTGTATTCCAAATGTTGAAAATATTCTTTCACATTTATGAAGTTTTGGTGTGAGGAAATCCTATAAGATATTATTCGTTCCCTGAATGCTGACTTGATAATTTCAACACCTTCCTCCAAGCCTATTTTGGAATTGTTCTTGTGCACACTAGATCGAAGATGTCCACCCCATAGACTTTGGTTTATATTTTTCTTGCATTCTTTACAATATTTTACAATATTTGTAGAATCTATATAAATTAAGAAAAAAATATTTTACAAAATATTTTACAAAATATGACATGAAAAATAAAATGTTCTTACCTTTAACAAGCTTTGGTTTTTTCAACCAACTGTTGAGTTTTGTGGAATTTCCGTTAACATGTTTTTTAATATGTCGCAGTAAATTATCCTTTCTAGTAAAGACTTTATTACATGTTACACACTTATGCATTTCTGAAGTTTTCTGCATAATAATAATAATAATAAAATTAATATTGTGCAATTCTATTTAGTTATAGTCAAATTTTGAAAAAAGCAATTGCATTTTTGAAGTTCTTTGTATAATAATAAAATTAATATTGTGCATTTTTATTTAGTTATAGTCAAATTTTGAAAAAAGCAATAGAAATTAATTGACTTTATGAATCCATTTCTTCAAATGAGTCAACTAATTTGTCAAAGGCCTGTTTAACATAATTCACCGTACTTTCGTCTCCCTTTTTAATTGTGATCAAATTAGTTAAATTTTGAATAGCGAAACCCAGACACTTAAGGTTTGCTATTTGTTTTTTATTTTTTTTATTAATTTTAAATTTTTTTTTAATGATAAATGATGGTTTCGAAATTGAATTTTGTTCAACTGGTGAATTATTAGGAGAAATATCCGAAGTCAAATTTGCATCAATTTGTTTTTCTTGCGGATCAGAATTTACAATAGCATATGGTGAATTAATAGAAGATATAGCCGAACTTAAATTTTGATCAATTTGTTTTTCTTGCGAATCAGAATTTACAATATCATATGGTGAATTAGTAGGACAAATAGCCAAACTTAAATTTTGATCAATTTGTTCTTCTTCCGAATCAGAATTTTCACTAAACAAAAAGGGAGAGCAAATTGGTCTCGGAGAATTAATTGGCGATTTTAATGTTAAATAATTTGGATTAGATTTTTGAAAACAAACAATATCCTCACAGCTAGAATTTTCAGTTTCGTCAATGTCATTCAGTTCTTCAAGAGTTTGTTTAGTTTTTGTTGTAATTAAGTCCGTTTTGTTGTCAATAATGTCATTAAGATCGTCAAGAGTTTGTTGTTGAGTAGCTGTAAATAAATATTTTTCGTTGTTGTGTTTGTTGGCATTATTCTGAACTTGGCTATTATAAATAATTTCATTTAAGTCCTGAATAGTTTGTTGTTGACTAGTTGTAAATACGTCTGTTTCATTGTTTTGTTGGTTTGCAAAATTCTGCATTTGAGTACATGTGTATAAGTCAAAGTCATTGTCAATTATTTTGCTACTCGATGCCAAAAAATTGTCCATTATGAAAAAAATCGTAATAACAAATAAAAATGCCACAAATGTACATAAAAATGTCACCAATATATATAAGAATTAAATCTTGCCAAATAAAAATGTTAGAAATAAAAATAAAAATTTACCAAATAGACACAATGTAAACACCAGAAAACTCGCGAGCTCTGCACAGTGTGAATGCAGAAATCAATTGCATTCGTCTCTTCGCTGAGGCGATTTTATATGCAAAAGTTAATCACATGTGTCCTACTTAAAGTTGAACGACAATCTCTAAAAACCACTTTCCCAAGCCGATCAACAACCTTACCCCCCCCCCCCCCCCCGGACCCCTGAATTTCCGAGACTAAAATCCCGGTTCCCCAATTTCGGGCTACCCTCTTCAGGTTAAGTTAAGTTAGGTTAGGTTATGTTAGGTTAGGTTAGGTTAGGTTAGGTTAGGTTAGGTTAGGTTAGGTTAGGTTAGGTTAGAAAAAAAGAAGAAAAGAAAAAAGGAGAAGGAAAGAAAAGAAGAAGGAAGGAAAAAGGAGAAGGAAGGAAAAAGGAGAAGGAAGGAAAAAGGAGAAGGAAGGAAAACGGAGAAACATATAAAAAAGAGAAAGAAGGAAGGGAGAGAAAGAAGATAAGGTGAGAGTGAGGGGGGTTTAAGGGGGGCGAAGCGGGGAGGGGGGCCCCCCCCCCCCCCCCCCCCCCCGAGGAAACTGCCCGGGAACGGGTCACAAGTCAAAAAAAAAAAAAAAAAAAAAAAAAAAAAAAACTTATGTATTGCAGGTAGTAAAAGTGGTGGTTGATGGGATATATACTTAAGAACATCCACTCGACGATCATACAGTATCATTCGCTGTAATATCAGTTGTCGATATTATTTTATAAGCTATAACCAAAATTGTTTTTTATCAAATATATCTATTTAAATCTAAAGCTCCTAACGATGGCAGAAAATATGATTGGAAACGCTGACCAAATTGAAGAAAATAATGTGGAGAACGCCGCTCAAATTGAAGAAAGAAAAGAAATTTTTATTAACTTGGAAGGCGATTCCATCACTTATAAACATTCATTTTTGGACAAATCATCTAGGCTTGTTAGAAGATCATTCTTATGTAACATCGACATTAATTATATTGAGGAGGAAGAAGAAGAGATGGAGGAAGATGATCAGGAAATTGACGAAGGAGTGGACATGGATGGACAACTACTAAATTTAGGAACCGAGGCTGACGTAAAAGTAAGCAAGTTTAGGGCTAGTGAAGTATTTAATAATTTTGAAGAAAAAGATGTATGTGTTATACAAAGCTACTCTAAAATTGAAAGTCGAAGACTAGGAACATTTGCTATTTGCCTTCCTTGTAGTGCAATTCACATGAGATATTTACGGAGAGGGGAGTCCGATCATGTGAGCTGCCACTACAAAAGAGCCTATGTTGTTAGTGCTTCTGATTTACATTGTGCTATTTGTAGGATACATCTTTTTCTACTAATTCCTGAACATGCTTGCTTTTACTGCAACAAAAATGAAAAAAAAGAGATGGAAAATTATGTTGTTAAATATTAATAATAAGCATAGTTTGTAAAGGTGATGGGTAGATTATTTCAACAATATTAATTTTAAATATAGGTTATAAACGTAATGGGTAGATTATATCAAAAATATTAATTTTAAACATAAATTGTAAAGATAATAAGTAGAATATGTCAACAATATTAATTTTAAAAAATGTCAACTGTTACTATAAGCGGTTATATATTTTCATTGCTATATGCAAAATACTTCTTTTTATTCTAACATCTGACACTGTATTTGTAAATGAAATAGCTAATCATATGTAAAAAAAGTGTCGATTATGTCAACTGCCACTAGAAGCACTCATATATTAGCATAACATTTTGTTAACGCTTGTTTCTGTATTCAATTGAGTTTTCTCTTACTTGATGCAAATTATATTAATATTATTAGTATAATTAAAAAGTAGTAGATTAGGCTATGCCGGTCCGACAATCAAAACCGTCATTTTTACATGTAAATTCCCATAAGAAAATTTAAGCTTCCATTTGCAAAAGTGGTGCCATTTTAGGGCGTGGCACTTTTTGTGTAAACCCATAACAATTGTTTTGTTATGTAATGTGAAAATTAGTATGTATTAAAAAACTTGTTAGATCATTGTTGTCGTTTCAATATAGGAAAAGGAAAAAATGTGTGTCAATTATTATATATATTTACATTTACTTTTTTTACAAAATTATTTGTTACCAGAGTTTTCACAAACACAAATTATAAAAAATATTATCCTCTTTTTAAAATTACAACAAAATGATGTCTAATTACATCTTTGAAGATTTGTACCAAATAGTAATATCTAGTGCGACATACAGGACAATTGTTTACCATTATAGAACAACCATTTTCATCATTCCATCTTAAAATACATTTTAAACAAAAAATGTGGGAACATGTATTTGGTCTACATGAATCATAATATTCGATTATTTCAAAACAAATAGCACAAAACACTTTTTTCTCTTCACTCTCAGTTTTATTCAAATTTTTTAAAACAATCCCATTATTTTCTTCTCGAACTAATGGTATATTTTCTTCTTGAACTCCTGGTATAATTTCTTCGAGGCTAATTGTCTGAAGCGGAATGGATCGATTTCTTTCTCCAACTGATTCACTCATTTTATTTTAATATTATTATTAATAGATTTATTCAACAGATTTTTTTCTTTTAACAGTCACTCGTACCTTAACATACTAAAATGATCTTGATGCACCTATTTATAAGACTTAAGAATGCAAAATCAAATGTGGGAGAACAAAGAGAAAAAATTAAAAAATATGATGCGAATGAGAATAAAAGGGGAGGAAGTTAAGAATGAGGGACATGAGAGAGAGGAAGAGGAGGAGGAGGAGGCGCTCCCCTATTATAACTACTGATAGCAATACAAAAAAATAAGAACTCCATCAATGCAAAAATCGATACAAAGCAACTCAGTAAAATATACTATAACGTTATTATGTAATAAGCAAATTTAAAACAAAACCAATAATGAAAAAACTGCGTTAGACCCCTTAATAAATATAAATTTCATCTCTCCTGATACCATAGAAAAATATATATTTTAGTATTCGTTCCCGTGTTGTTCGTGAAAGTCATATTTATGTCCAAACTTTATGTATAATTTTAAAAATGTGTTATTATATTGTAATATAATCTTCGTATTTTGGTTTTAAGAGGTAAGACTTACTATTGTTTGCTAAGTGTACCAATTTTTAATTCTTAAAATTTCTTTTTAGAAGAACTCTATATGTATTCTGATGAAGATCACGTGGTTGATTAAAACGTCAATATTTTGTAACATGTGACTTTCAAAAGAAATGTGTTAATTTATGTTTAGAAGGACCCTATATATATATATATATATATATATATATATATATATATAATATATATATATATATATATATATATATATATATATATATATATATATATCTGTTTTGGAAATATACATTTTCAAAATTGCATTACAAAACTGCATTGGACAAACCTGCTGTCAGCAGTATAAATACAAATAATTCTAACCAAACCCATTAACATTTTCTGTACAATTTTGTCCAAGTACACATTGGGACACAATTTCTGCATTAATTTTATACAATTATGAAGAATTTATGCACATAGTTTTTGAGTGTGATGGATAATTACGAGAAAATCTTAGGCTTTCTCATTTCTTCCTTAAATTATTTTTTTACGTTGTAAAAATTACATAGTCGATGCTAGTTTTATAAAACTGAATTTTCTGAAATATTTCGGTCCAACAGTTAACCTAACTCAAGTGATTATCAGAATTTTCGCAATACGTATCATTTATTCACCCCAAGATTTTACACAGTTGGCACAACTTCAACAAGTTACGGCCTAGTTAGGTACATGTATGTAAATTACGTGTCCCATGAAATAACTTTGAGCTAAGTTAACTGCCGGAAATATTCATTAGTATATAATTCAGTGGACTAATGAATTCAAACTAACAGAACTTTTGAACCGTGACAGTGGATTAACTTAGGAGTCTCGAAGTTTAAATTCACTCTCAGTATAACTGTAAGAGTTTCTCTTAAGCAGAATTAAGAGAGAGCGTTTTTTTTCCAGGCCTTCACCTTGCTTTTCTCTTTTGCGAATATATTTTTATTTACAAAGAACTGATTGATTAAAATGCTACACAATAAACCAAATATATACGAACTTTATAATCACACTCTATACAGATACACACACGTCTCGAAAAATTATCTTAAAAACTATAAACACGTATGTATATTTAATAAAAACTTGGATAAAATGGTATGAATCAATTTTAGTTGTTGTAAATTAAATCGGCACTTCGATTTTTCTTTAATACAAATTTGTCTATCACTGTTTCATTAAAGTTTGGTATGTTACTATTCCCTAATAAGCTTTCTTTAATGGAAAACATGGACAATGCAACTAAACAATTTTCAGTCATAACGTTTCTCAAAAAAGTCTATAATTTGAGTCCACGACATATTCCACAAAAAAGCACACACGGAAAATAAAAAAAGAGTAATTCTTCTTTTACACCGGCATATCCAATTATTTCTTGAATATATTTCCGGATTAAACTATCTTTTATAAGATTATTCCGGCTAGTTCCTTGTTTCTCTATGACAGTATCCGGTAAAGGTCGACCTTCACATTTCAACTTAATTCTTTCACATTCATTAAATTATATTTAAAATCCATATTGCACACTTTAAAAAGTTATAAAACTTACGCAATATAAATTAATACAACGTTTTCCCGCATTTAAAATTTCCGAAACCATAATCCCGTTATTAAATACAACTGTGCAGTTTTGCAGTTCCTCATTCCACTAGTTTTTCCTTCATTAAAAAGTATTGGTATTGGGGACCACGACGTGCGCATTAACACGAAACACTGCCGGTAAATTTATTTGCAGCTCGGCATTTGATATTGATGTTTATTGGTCGGTTCAAGGTTACAGCGCATATCACATGTATTTTTGCATTGGATGGTCCGCGATGAAAACGTCACTTCGTAAACTCTCTTGATAGTCTGGCAAACACTGCTTGACGTCGAAATACGAATATACAAGGGAACGCGGATAATATATATATATATATATATATATATATATATATATATATATATATATATAAAACATGAAGGTGGTAAATGAACAAATTGATATATTACGTTGGCTATTTATTTATTTTAAAATTTATAAACAGATTGAAGTAGATATATACGGGGTTTATGATGTAATTCACCAAAACCTTTTACTCACATTCGAAAATAATTTAAAAATCTGAAGATGAAAATTCGAATATGATATGACAAATGCACGTTTAGCACTTTTTATTTTCGTCTTTACTACTTAATCAATCACATAATGGCGACAACGGCTTGCCTGTTGCCTGATACGTCTACGCGCTCATTGCATCTGAAAGCAGGAACGTCGAAACGAACGATTTATCATTACCATATATAATGGTATACTAAATATAGAACTTACCAAAATGAATTTGTTTTCTGACATTTCGCCTTCGATTTCACAGGTCATCTTCAGGGATATTAACAATACGTAATCGAAACGCAAAATAAGGCGGAAGCAAACTTTTTATGTGCGAGTGTTACGGACGGCTTCTACAAATAACGAAAACCGTATCTCATGTATTTTCTGATTTTATTTGGATTTTTAGTGGACTTTAATTCATAATTCTTCGTTTATAGACTACTGAGATCGATGCAAGAACTTATTTTATTTTTACATTTATCTAGTACACATCAATAACAGTTGTAAGACATAAAATAATTCATATATCTTAAGTAAGTTACTGTTGTAAACTCAGCATCTTTTCAGTCACTAAAGTCATATCTTCAAATCTTTTTGGAATATGGATAAAAATAAAATTTTTCAAAAAGGTTTCTATTAAACACAAAGAGGCTTGCTTACCCCAATAAGCAAGTATCTTCAAAATGAAGCAACTTTATTCTAAAATTCGACAAAGACCCTAGAAAACTTTGAATTTCTTTTTTCAAAAAAAAGTAACTGAATCTTTAGTTCATTACTAAATAGAAAAAGCCTCGCTGCTCAAATTTTGGGTCAAGGTAGACTAACTTGTATTTTCTATGACCAAAATAATGTAGATACATAATTTTTCAGGTTTCAATACAACAATATTTAGTTTTGGCAACATACCTTGCCAAAACTAAATAAATCAAAAGGCTCTGAACAAATTGAAGTAAGGTAGGGCAGGTTCTGTTTTTGTGTTTTTTGGGGGAAAATAAAAGATTCTCACAAAGGTGTACACCTGTCCAAGTTAATTAAAAAAAACTTTCCATTTTTTAGACAAGAAGTGATCAATTTTAAAAATATAGAAGGGCTTTGAATAGCTACAAAATAGAATGGAAAAAATTTTAAACGCAAAAAACAAAAATGAGTAAAGATTGAACAGGGAAATCAATTACGGCATCTAAAATTTAGAGACAATAGAAAGCAATATAAAAGGAAATATTTGCAGAAAAACCAGAAATAAAGGCCAAATTACACATAAAAGAAAATTTATAGGTAATGAAACCAAATGCACGTTTTGCACTTTTTGTTTTCTTCCTCGCTACCTAATCAAATCACATAACGGCATCAACGGCTTGCCTGTTGCGGAAATAGATTTTGATTCGTCTACGCGCTCACTGTATCTGAAATTAGGTATGTCGAAATGAACCATTAGCGCTGAAAGTCAGCACTGACGATCGTGACTGACCATACGCTGTATGTGAAACGGCATTACTATTGTAGAATCCGTAATTTAATCAGCTAGTCCATGTGAAAAATAATGGCACTAGCAAAATGTGAGTACAGATGACAAGCATGTGTCTCTGTGGTTTGGTCAGTTTCACGGGTACATCACGTGCCTTTTTCCTTCGTTTGTAATATCTATTGCAGGATTAAATTGAGGTAAAGTCTAGTGCGATTTATAATAAAACCTATGTAATAACATCTAATTCTTGTGTTAATTTGTCTAACGTTTGTATTGTTCAAATATGTTCGGGCCTAAAGCCCGTTACTCACTATTCTTTCATTCATCATATTTTTTATTTCCCTCGTTAGTATTACGATCTCATGAAGTAAATATCCCTGAAGATGTATTGTACATTCGAAGTCGGAACGTCGGAAAGTGACTCCATTTTGACATTTTCTAATCCCAAAAACCATGATTTATTAATTGACCACAGCTGTGAAAACTTTCGTTTTATAATTAAATTATTGTTCATAGGATTTGCATAGTTATTGCCAAATAATTATATGCCTATATAGACTGTATTGTAAGTAGTGGAATTCTGTACGAGGAAAGTTGTGGGTAAAGGCGATGAAATTATCGATTTTTTTTAGATAATCAAGAAGAGACAAACTAAATCCTTAGATGATACATAATTATAAATCTGTTTCGTTATTTTATTATTAACAATCCTATGTTATATTTAATCAATTGTTGGGCAATCAGTAATCTGTAAACCTAAATTATTGTGTAACTGGTCGCCTAAGTAGGAATTTAATAACCTGTTTACCAAATATGTTAAAATCAGCGCGAAAGTAAACAATATTTATCTAGAGGGGGGGGAAATAAACTGTTTTGTGATATATTTGAGTAATATAGGACTGTGTTATATTTTCTTACATAGGGATGGGGGATACCAATAGTAGAATTTTTAGAGGTACGTAATACATGGATAGCCTCTTACTAAAATGTTTTTAAGATTCCGAAATATTTTTAAATTCTATTAGAATTTAATCTTATTTTACCATAATGATGCTTTTGACAATTTCTCTTTGTACTTTCTAACTTAATTATTGAGCAAATTATTTGGTTAGGATTTAACGTTATATTTTATTAGTTAGCGTACCCAAAGGTATTGTAAGAAGATAGGGATGGTCAAAATTCCTCCGAATTATTGATGAATTGGGAACTGTAACTCGGCAATTTTTTTACTATTTTTTTAACAAGTAATGCAGATGCATTTGAAGTAATAACTTTAATTTATTAGTCTCGATTCGAGCATATTCCCATCCAGACATCAGGTATCCACTAATATATATAGTCAAAAGCTTGACTATCTGGAAATTGGATTAATATTAGCGAAATTGATAAACAATACACACATTTTAGGTGTGTGTGCCTCAGTGTGGATATCATAAATTCGAAAAAATACTGACAGATCTCCACTAAAATTACCAAAATTGTAGTAAAATTTTAACGTATTTTAAAATGTAAACTGTCTATCTGTTTTTTCAGGCTTTAAATGTTGTCTGAAAAATTCTTTATTATTAAAAACCATTCTTTTAATAAAACTGCTGAGCATTATTAAAATTAAGGGAAAATAAAAGACTATCTTTATTTCTCGCCCTTTTATTTTAAACCTATTTCCAGTAAAGAGCTTAGTAAGCTCTAAAATGAAATATAACAATAATTAGTTTTATGAAGAGATTTAAAGTTTTGCAGTTCTTTTAGGTTACTCGGTAAGTGGTTATGCCAGTAATGTATTTTTATTTCAAAATTATTGCAGATATTTTCTAAAATACGTTATTTTTATGAAATTATGCTATGCCCAAACTTAAATATTTGAATTATCTTAACTCCATTCATACTAATATCGAATTTACCTTGGAACTGGAATAAAATTATTGACTGTCTTTCTTCAACTTTTTTATCAGGAAGACTGCAGAAGGTCCTCTAAAGTGCACAGAATACAGGAACCATCACAAATACAAACAGTAGCCTACACCCTTATTTTAAGACTAGTTTGTCTAACAGGTAGTGCTAATAGGGGAAGGTGGGGCAAGTTGACGAGCTTAAGGAAACATACTTGTAAAAAATAAACAAACTATTTGATCAAAACAAACTTGTCACTGTAAGAAAGATACATTTATTTACTATCAAATACAACATCAAAACTTTAAAAGATATTTTCGGAATATAAAGAAAAAAATGCCACACTTTTTTTTGTATTTTCGTCATCTTGCCCCACCTATGGGGCAAAATGACGAACATATTGGGGCAAGATGACGATTATAAACAAATGTCACATTTAAATCGGCCATGACCTTCATAACCTGTGCACGAGTTGTGCCACCAAGCGTTACACCAATCACACTGTATCCAGTCCTCACTTGGAGGCTCAAAATATGGTTCTTCGCAACCCGGACATAAAATATCTGTATCTTTTACTAAATTAATTGCTTTCTTTTTTTTAGGGGTTTCTTCAAAAACCTGCTTTTTAACTGGGCCACATTTTCTTTTCTTCTCAATTTTATAATGTTGTTGACGTTCTTTTTCCTCCAGCTCCTCTTTATTTGGAGTCCCGGTTATTATGGAAGCCCTTTGTTTTTTTCTCTTGTTTTTTTGGAGAGGGCGATCGTATTTAGGAAATGGTTTGATTTCTAGTAAAGATTTACTTTTTGCGAGTTGTGTTGAAGTTGAAGCCTTTGGTACTGTATCGGGTGCCTGCAAGCTAGATGACCCTGTACTTACTGGTAAGATTGGCGCCGCGAACGTTAAATTCTCTGGTATTGTATTAGAAGCCCTTCAAGCCAGATGGCCCTGCACTAGCTGACGAGCTTGGGGACGCGATCTCTGATGCCTGTGGTATTGTATCAATAGCCTGCAAGCTAGATGCTGCCCTAGTTGCTGAGTTCGCCGGCGATGCAAAATTTAAAGCCTGTGGTGTATCGGGAGCCTGCAAGCCAGATGGCCCTGAACTAGCTACTGAGTTCTGATACGCACTACGTTCTTGCTTATTACCTTGCTTCTTTATGATGTTGCTTGGTGGTTCATCATCGTCGGAAGAGCACTCATCCTCTGCAGTTATGTGACTTATGGAATGAAAAGCACTGCCATTATTGATAACATTTTCACGCTCACTTACTGTTGCTGGTGCAAAGTCGACATCGTCAAACACATCTGGATTAAATGGTTCAATACCACACTTTGCGAAACTATTGACTGCAGTTCCAATAGTTGCGGCTCTTAAATAAGCCTGTTTAAATAGTTTTCCAACATCTTTATCTGAAATTGGCTTCCCAGGATTATTTACAAGAAAATTGTCACACGCCTGGCTATAAAATGTCTTCAGAGGAGCAAAGAATCCCACATCCAGAGGCTGTAAACGGTGAGTTGTATGGGGAGGCAGCCCAATAATAACAATCCCATTACTTCGGCAAAGGTTTATTGCTTCTAAAGAACAGTGTGAGGAGTGGTTATCAACTATCAATAGAATTGGGTGATCTTTTGTCGTATGGGTAAATTTTATAAAATAGCGGAGATACTTCACAAAGGCCTCGGTATTTATCCATCCGCTTTGTTGCGCTATAGCATCACTATTTGGGGGGCATCCGTTCAATAGTTCAGGTCGCATTCTTACTCTTGGGAAAATGAAGAAGGGCGGAACAAACGTCCCTTGTGCGTTCATAGCGCAAACTACCGTTGTCTTTTTACCTCGCTCTCCACTGGCAACCTTTGCAACCCTTCTGCTTCCGGTGGGTGACAAAACCTTTGGTTGTTTATTCGGCACCGTAGAAAGCCCCGATTCATCAACATTAAATACTGGGTCAGGACTAAAGTTATATTTCAGTTTTAGTTCCCTTAATAAATCAAAAAATCTGGTAACTTCGATTTTGTTGAAGCCCATCAAGCGACTCAAAGATGTGGATTCTGGTGTCCTTATGCTAATCTTACGTCTCTTCATAAAATTAATTAGCCAATCTTTTCCGGCGGTCTTTTTGGTTTTGTTAAATTGGTGCTGAATGCTATTTTCTTCCGCGAATTCGTACGCCAGTTTCCTGCACTGTATTGAGGTAAGGCCAAAAGCTCTACTGCCAAAATCTTTGAGATAGTTAGCTAATTCCTTTTCCTGTGCATCGGTAAAGGTATTTTTGAATCTGCCTCCAGTATCTGGTAACTCTTCATTTTGTCTTCTTTTTTTAACATACCTTCGAAGAGTAGGTTCTGGTATGTTAAAAATATCACTGGCACTATTAACTCTATGATTTTCGTATTCAACAGCATGAATTGCAGCAATTAGGTTGTCGTCCGACCACGATCGACGGTCAGTTTTTTTCTTATAATTTCGTACCATCTGCAACGAAAAATAAGCGTGGTCCAGAAAGTTTGCAACAAACAAGAAACTTTTATTATTGATTTTTCAGAAAATATTATATTAATAAAAAAATGGTGCCTAAAATTAAATTGTCTTGGACGTGTCAAGGTCAGATATATAGGGTATTCAAAATATAAAAATGTAATATGAAAATTTTACGAATTTCAGAAAATATCATTTTGAGACAACGGAATTAAAGAACCTAAAAATATACTCACATATACCTAAGGGGCAAGTTGACGAATTCGTCATCTTGCCCCCGTCAACTTGCCCCAAGTATAACTTCAAATATAAAAAAGAAAGTTTATAAAAAGGGGTAACTAAAAGGCAAACTACATATTAGGTTTACTTTACAAGTAGTCCATTAAACATGAATACCAATGAAAACATAAATACTTACCATTAATTTGTGCAGAAATCCTTATTTTATACACATCGAATTTTACAACCGCATCCATCAAAACACGTGTTTTGTTCTAGCGCCGACTAAACTGACGCCAGCGCCATCTTATTGCGTATGTT
Source organism: Kuschelorhynchus macadamiae (assembly GCA_030620095.1). Taxonomy (NCBI): domain Eukaryota; kingdom Metazoa; phylum Arthropoda; class Insecta; order Coleoptera; family Curculionidae; genus Kuschelorhynchus; species Kuschelorhynchus macadamiae. The sequence continues at coordinate 344,580 of JAUTXW010004343.1, forward strand.
ACAATTGGTACATGAGGTAATAATCCTAACTATTTCACCTTGCAGCTACCTTTCTTCGGATTTTAGTAAAACCGCATTCGTTATTTTGCCCCATACGTCATCTTGCCCCACTTTACCCTAAACACGAGGAAATTGAAAATATAGCAAGATTGAAATAAAAAAGCTACAAGACGCCACTTTTAAGAGAAAAGTTGAACTATTTACAACAAAAACTACACAGGCTACAGCTTATAAACTACATAAAACAATAGGATTAAAAACTACAAAACCAAGATATATTCTTAAACTTTGAGGAACATACATTAAGCATCGTGATCAAACCAACCACGTAGGCCCTTTTAAAGTGACAATTAGGAATCGGACATAATGACAAGATTAATAGCTGTAAATAAATATTAAACAAAGAGCACTACAAGCCTAGAATAATTAGGCAAACAATCGAAATTGACTAGGCATATTAATTATAAGGAACGATGCAATAAACGTCCCTCTGTCTTAAACTTCGTAATATCAGACATAAAAAAAAGCAAAATTGAACAAAAAAGAACACCTAACGGCGACAGGGCGCAGTACAGCGGAGGACCGGAGCTAATCCCAACTCCGCGGCGCTAAAACATTCGACCACGTAAACATCCATATATAAATATCTCCCAAAATTTTTATTTCATTAACTAAAGCCACCCAGTAAGCATTGAAAACGACAACGAAGATTCTGGCGAAACGTCTGAAAGATGTGTAAATCACCATATGCCACCGGATATACGTCTGGACTGGTCAAAAACTGTATATATGTAAATCAATTGCATATTACCATATTAAACTGGCTTTTGCGTCCTCAGGAAATGTGTTAATTTACCGACAGCGAAGGTGTCAACACTTCTGTTACCATGAGAAATGCCAGAGATAAAATAAATTTCAACCTACGTCACGACATCCAAAGCATTTGAACGTTGTTTCAGTAGGCTTAGCTTTTATATACAACTGCAATGTAATTGTACTACAATTGCTTTTGTGCAGAATATGTTAAGAACATTAACTATTCGGACGCGAGAAAGAAAGCTTCGAAAACGCCAAATGTGATTTAGGCGAAACGTCAGCAAAACTGTTCACTCGGAATGAAAACACATTATATATGTAGATATATATATATATATATATATATATATATATATATATATATATATAAATAATTTTTTTTCTTGGTTTAAAGTCAGTATCCTAGATGAAAACTATCCGGAACACCTACATTTTTTAAACCAAAACATACCTAACATATTTTTATTCATAATGTTTCAATATTTACAGCTACATGTGAACGCTTTGAACAATCACGACAAAATAAATAAAAATATGTTATGTACGTTTTGTTTATGTGTTCCATATACTTTTCGTCTGGGATACTGACTTTACGTTCTAAGATTTGAAAAAAACCAAAACTATGGTTGAAACGTCATGAGACTTAAAATAAATACATGTTTGAAGATAATTTTTATTAATTTAATATACCAACTCACCTTAAACCAAGAAAAATATAACAAAATATATTACTAAAGGAATAGGTCAATGAAAAATAAATCTCTATATATATATATATATATATATATATATATATATATATATATATATATATATATATATATATATATATATATATATATATATATATATATATATATATATATATATATATATATATATATATATATATATATGTTGTTCAAATTCCCTCCTTTTTTTATACAGATGTCACGACTAACAATATTTTTTTAAAACCTTATTTTCCTTATCTTTTCACTTTTTTATCTCTTTATTATCTATCTCTTTGCTAATTCATTATTTAAACTGTTAATTTAGTTTTAACATTAAAAAATGTGACGGAAGCTAAAACGGTGTCAAACTTTAATTGAATAAATTATTTTATGTAAGGCCTTCAACAAAATTTAAATAAGCTACTAAGTAACGTTTTGACTTTATGACGTAGTGCTTCGGTTTATTACGAATTCGTTACGTTTTATTTAATTTAAATCGAGCATACGTATTTAAAGGTCTTTAGTCACAAAATTATATGCATCCTTTTAATAACTACTTTTTGAAGAATTCTCCTTCATCGCTGAATATGCACTAATACTTCCGCATTAATTTGTTCAAATACTATTTAAGTCAGATTTGTCCTGAATAAATTTAATTAGATTGTTTATTATGTTGTTATTTATAATTTTTTATGAAATTTGAGGTTATGCTTAATCTAATAACGTACTAGCATTTTTTGTTAGAAAAATTAATTCTTAAATTTTGTACTACAAGTAACTCTACATTCTAAGGACACTCTGTCTTAGAGATGTAGGTTTAACACTCTATATTTGTAATATAATTTATTAGACTCGGACCAGAAATAATACTTTTATGACAATGTTCTACTTTAAAATGTGACATTGTGCATAAAGGTTATGATTGCTCTACTAAAATTTATGACCTCTTTTTCCCGAAAATCTATTTCCGCAAATGTATAAAGCAAAATAAAGTTAATTAACAAGAGTATCATAAAACTTCATTCGGACGACATTAGATATTAAAATATTGATTTAATTTGTGAGACGATTTTTATCAGAAAATATTTAAGTGAGCCGCCAGGCATGCTAGTTCTTGACAACTTTTCTAATTCTACAAAAACCTTTTACTTATTAAGTATGGATAAAGCGTATCTTCGATTTTATTGGGTTGACACAGTTTTAATGTTTTATACGGTACCGCTTACTATATATACAAACCATAATATAACTTGGAAACTAGGGGTTTAGAAAATTAATAAGATATTATGAACAATTTATATTTTTATATTCAAATGACTGACTCGGGTTATCAAAAATTAATTTGCTGTTAAATTTGTTAGTTAGACTTTAGGTTGGTTTTCCCTAAAGTTATGCGCATTTAAGTCAGCTGCGTACTGCGTTAAATGTAAATTTACAAATTCAAACAAAAGAAAATGCAAAACCGATAAGCAAAATTTATACAAAATACTTTTTAGTGCGTAATCTTCAGACGAAGCTTTGAATATACAAGCAGCAGGAACTAAATATTTTTTATATCTTATCAAAATTAAACGTCAAAATATCGACATTTATTTGCTTTTTGTCATATTAGAACCCAAGTAATTACATGTCTTCTTTCTCATATCTATCTATATGTAATTCTGTAAACCCGTTCAATAGTGAACTTTAATCGAAACTTTCCTAGTAAGAAATTATGTCTGCACTACAGAAAAATATTTATGAGTTTATCTTATGCTACTAGGGTGGCATCTATTCCAAATAATACGGTATTTAATAATGTATTTTCGAGTATGTACAACCAAAGATCCATTATAGCTTACGCAATAGACAATTCATTTAAATGGGACGGGGACGCCTTGAGTCGGTCCGGAGACATCAATGCTCACCGAAACTATATTATTTCGTGCGGTAGCTTCGAACGGGAATCAGACCCGGTTTTTCCAATCACTAAATATTATAAGAGATCTGTTAATTAAAAGAGAAATATTGTCTGCAGTCGCTACTCTCGTCTGCCGGCTTGAACGTGCCTGTCTTGTTCGATCTATTGCGTAGCTATTGTATAACTCATTATATGAAGTCAAAGTAAGAGCCAGATCAGCATTTTATGAACCGATCAACGGCTACCAAGCTAGTTTACAACAAACATTTCCCCAATTCTTTCCACATAATCTTGAAACTACACGTCCGTGGGTAATTGGCAGACCCTGCTGTGTTACAGGTCTTACAGTTTTAGCAAAAACGAATCTAATCACTATCTGATTAAATCTACATTTCAAAGTCTCCATAACGATCTACCAAGATATCTATAACGATGCATCTAAATTAAAAGATGGCACGTCTGCGGCTGTCGTAACCCCTAACTCAGTCCTCACATTTAACTCAACTCAAAAACCCAGATTTACGACTAGCAGCTATAGACCGGTAGCTTTAATAATTCACCTATGTAAACTACTAGAACGAATGGTAAATAATCGCTTGACATATATTCTTACAAAACATGAGTTATTAAATAAAAACAAACTAGGTTTTCAAAAAGGATATTCAACAATTGACCATATAATAGGCCTCGAAACATAAACGATGGATTCAACAAGAATTACCATACCACAACAATTTTCCTAGACCTAAGTAAAGCCTTTGATACTGTCAATAGATCATCCATCATTCTAACATTAATTAAATGGTATATTTATATTTATATATTTTAGAAAAATCTGCATGTGTTCATTTTTGTAAAAAGAAAAACTGTCGTCGCCTAAGTACTGTCTCTATCAATAACACACAAATCCCAGTTAAGTCATATCGCAAATTCTTAGGAGTAGTATTTGATTCTAAACTAAGCTGGAACCCTCATATTACACAATTAAAATCAAAATGTACACTTGACATGAGACCCTTACAATATCTATCCAATACTAGTTGGGGAGCATATAGAGTCAACTTATTGAATATATATAAAGCAACCATACTCATGAAGATAGACTATGGTAGCCAGTGTTACATAACTGCCCCCAAATCATACATAAAAAACTCGACTCAATACACAATGGCGCACTTAGGCTAGCTTTAGGGGCATTTCACACTAGTCCCACTCAAATTTTATACTGCGAAGCTGAATGCCCGAGCCTCTGCATAAGAAGAGAAATTTTACTGTGCAGATACACTAACAGTTTAAAATTTAAACCTAAGCTAAACCATTATTAATTTTTTTTCCACTTATCCAACCCCCATACAAAATACAAAGGAACCTGTCATATGTTCAATAACATCAACCAAAGATTATTCTTAGACTTCCCCTCTGTACAACAAGCAGATACCAATACGGTCCTACCCTGGATCATTGCCCCTATTAAAGTAGATTTAAGTATGTCAGCCACCCTAAAAAGCCAAACTAGTACCAATATTTCAAACAACTGTTCTTTGAAAGGGAAAAACAGGAAGTACTTGGAATTTACTTTTATCTACACGGATAGGTCAAAATGCAAAGAAAACACTGGACCCGCATTCACAAGTATCCGTACTGACTATAATTATAAACTGCCCACTTTAACAGGAATTCTTACTGCTGAATTAATAGCCATATCTAAAGCAGTGGACTATATAGCTGACAGCAACCACTCAAAATGGGTCATTGCAACTGACTCTTTGAGCTCCTTAAGAACGATCCAATCTCACTTACCCAAACATCTTATCGTAATGGAAATACAAAATAAAACCAAACCCATACTTAATCAAAATAAATCCATTATATACATGTGGATCCCATCACAATCATATACCAGGAAATGAAAGAGCTGACTTATTAGCAAAGGAATCATACAACTTACCCAACCATACAATTGCACTCAATGGAAAGAAGACATAGCAACCAAATCTCCATTTGAAAACGTAACTCAGCTAAGCTGGGATCAAGAAACAATAAGCTTTATGATAAGAAAACAATAAGCTTCATCACATTAAGGAAATATTCTATCAAAGGGAAAGCCTGCAAACATTCTCCCAAAAAATGTATGTCTCATGACAAGACTAAGCATAGGATTCACAATTAACACACGAATATCTGGTCAAAAGGATTATCCGCCTGAACGTGAAACATGTAACATTCCACTTACAATAAAACACATTTTTACAACTTGCACTAAACACGCTCACATAAGACAGCAATTAAACATAACAAGCAATCTCCCAGCATCTCTACAATACAACGACATAAATACAAATTAAATTCCTTGAGCTCACTGAACTAATAAATAAAATTGGACACTAAAAAACTCAAGAGGTTGATGTGTCCTTAATCCATATATCTCTCTCTCAAATTTAAAATGTCTGATTACACCAGTGTCTACACTGCGGAGCTTTACCCAATACTCCATATTTAGCTATTATCACTGACTCTCTTAGTGCTATATCGGCAATAAGACATATTTACAGCACACATCCTATCGTACACCTCATTGAGCAAGTCCTACATTACACACAAGCTCTTGGAAGAAAGATTGCATTTATATGGGTACCATCCTACACTGGGATCTCGGGGAACGAACAGGAGGCGGATGCAGCAGCACGATCAGCAGCCACAGATAATAATTCAGTTGTTGTCCAAAATACAGTGAACTATAAATCTTACATTAAAACCAAAGTGCATGGTGAAGTGAGTGGGCTAATTTGAGATCGAAACTATCTGAAATAAAACCTTCTATTAAACCGCGGTAATATATGCCAAGCATTCGAAAAGTGAAGTTCCACTGAGTCAGCCCAGAATAGGACACACCCTGACACATAAATACTTAATTCTAAAAACTTATCAAGCCATATGTGACATTTGTGGTATACTTATCTCAATAAAACATATTCCTATAGAGTGTTCAAAACACGGACAAAAAAGAGATCAGTATGGTATTAAAAACACTATCTGCGAAACCTTAAACAGTCTAAACAATCTAATGAACTTTCTAAAAGAGTGTGATTGATTAGGCAAAATTCAACTTATTTTTATCTTATGCGCTAATGACCTTTGTTTTCGATGCCCGTCTCAATTAAAAAATGAAACAAAAAAAAATCTATCTTTTATAATGGAAATTGTACAATTTTGTTTAGGTACTAAATAGCTACTTACGGAGCTGAGCTGGCTATTTCAGTTTTCTAGATAAAAGGAGATATTTATACTGAGAGAAATTCAAGGTAATATCGTTTTTTTTTAAGTAGAAAAAAACAAAAAGTCTAGTTTAGAAGAATAAGAGCTCTTAAAATATACTATATAAAATTACTAGAATAAAAGGTAAAAAGCCATTGCTTTCATCTAGGTTATTATATTAGGATGTTACGTCGATAAAGTCCCAACACATCGTAATTTAAATGTTTCAATTTTATAACTTTTCTTTGTTCAGGTGTCCATGAAAATTACGTTCACAAGCATTTCGAAACAAAACTGAAAATTAATCCTTATTATATTTTGCTTTAGCTCAGTTAATACCTAAAAGTCCTAAATAGAAATAGTTTATTAAATTCTTAAGAATTAGTTTTGAACTTTTCATATTTTCTAACCCAAATTGCCAACTAGTTTTCACGTTTCATATTTACTCTTGTAAACCTGGATGGATGGATCAATGGAAGATACTAAATAAATTTGAATTAAAATTTTACTCTAAAACTAGTTGCTTAGAGTCCCTATTATTTTGTTAATTTTATAAATTATTTATCAAAAATAAACTATCAGAAGCTATTAATTGTAGAAAAATCTCCTAAACATACTAAAATGTCTCCAAAAACTGTTAAGTTGAAATAATTTTTAATTTATAATATATACATCTTAATTGTCACTAATTTACAACCATTTTGCGACTGTGGTGTAAAAGGAAATGTTTTGTTAATTTTTGGTTGCTAAATGCGAAAATGACGGTAAAAACTTCCTAACAAATAAGAATCTTGGGTTATGATTTTTCAGCGAAAATTAATAACTATTTTAAAAAGTAATGTTTGTTGAAATTAAAAAAACAAATTTGGGTTCCAGTATAAAGCTTGCACGTTGTATAATGCTTGCGCGTTGCTTAATCGCATAGGGAGGGGCGTGTGTTTAGCACTGCCCTCTCGGAGAGTTATATATTAGCTACAACTGCGGAATGCCTCAATACGCTCGTGTATGTTTTACATATTTTAGTTGACAAAGTGAACTGGTGTAACATACCGGGGCGCAACATTGTTAAATTTACGTTTTCCCTAAGTTAGGGAAAATATGCACAATTTGGCAACACCGCATGGGGCATGACTACAAAGCCCCTTAGAACTTAATATAACGGAGATCCCATAAAACCTGATGTAATTCCATATTTTACCATGCCCCGTAGTCGTCGAACGGTCAACAAATATCGAAGGGCTCTTGTATACAGAAATTATATCGTCGCTTCTAGTACTCTCGATACCCGATGTTTCTAGTAGATACCAGAGTTAGGCTATAAAAACAGCCGGTCAGTCGTCGGATCATGAGTACTGGTTTAGCAGGAGTAGTGGTCAGTATTCGATAGACAAGCGAAATGCGAAGGACAAGCCAATAGTAACTGCCTTGTTTTAGTGTTTAGCGTTTTCTTTGTGTTAATTAAAGTTAGTTGACGCCTGTAAACATAGTATTATATTTGTAAACCGACGTACGTGACAGTACAAAAATACCAAAAAAGTTCTTGCTATATATGTGGTCAGTTTATTAGTACGCAGAAAAAGGCAGTTAACAAAGTGTTAAAAGTAGCTTCTCATAAAAGGTTTGCATGGATCGTTGGCGATCAAGATGGGGACTGGGGTCCTCACATATGTTGTCAAACCTTTGCTGCAAAATCTAAGTAACTGGTTAAATGGCAAACGTTCTTCCATGCCCTTTGAAGTTCGAATGATTTGGCGAGAACCAACAAATCGTTTGAACAAATATTAATTTTGCATGAAAAAAGTATCTGATTTATTAAGAAAATGCAAACATAATAATAAATATCCGGATATTCCCTCAGCAATAAGGCTGGTTCTTCATGGAGAATGTTTAACAGTTCCAGCGTCCCCGGCAAATTGGGAGGAAGATTTAGAAATGTTTGATGATAAGACTTCTTATTTTCCCGGAAGTGAAGAAAAAACACCCCTTTTAATCGAACAAGTTGAACTAAATGATCTAATTCGAGACCTCCACTTGTCCAAAGAGCATGCTGAACTATTAGGTTCAAAATTACAATAATGAAATTTACTAGCCAGTGGAACCAAAGTTACAATATTAGGTATCGTAACCAGGAGCTTTCCTCTTTTTTTACTATGCAAAAGAAAATGTGTGTTTTTGTTAATCCAAAATAGTGTAAAGGAGAAATTAGGCTTTTCAAATAATTCAAACGAATGGCGCTTATTTATAGATTCTTCTACAATAAGTTTAAAAGCAGTTCTGCTCTATAATTGCAACAAAAGATCCTCTATTCCTGTTGCGCACGCAGTTGACATGACGGAAACATACGAAAGTATGTCACATATTCTAAATGTGATAAGTTATGATACGTATAAGTGGCGGATATGTGGTGACCTAAAAGTCATAAGACTGTTACTAGGGCTTTAGGGTGGATTTACCAAGTATACCTTATTAGAGAATTAAGGTGTCTAATGATTCCAGAATAAAGTTTCAAACAAATAAAGTAAAACGATTTATATTATGAAAATTCCTAAAACGACATACGTGTTGATGATTACTGTTATGGTGCTAGCAGATCATACACAATATTTGTCTCTAGCCAATAAACATACCCAACATTACAAAGCTATACATAACTTAGATCAAATCTAAATTGTACTTAGAAATATATTTCGAAACTGTCAATTTTAATTAAATGTTATAGAAAAGAAATAAAAACTATTCAGGGATGAACAAAAATGTATTTTGATTTATTCTTACGTAGATAATGTAGATAATGATGGGTGGTTTCTAGCCACTATCTATAAATTGAATAAAACTCCCACATTCGGTTATTGGGTAAATGAGTCGTTCTAAGGCCATCTTTTGTCTTTGAAACCATTAATCATGCCTTGTCCAATTTCACTTTTAGAAATAAGTTCAGTTCGGTTTAACTTCCACAGTGAGTTTATATTTGGCCATAAATAATGTAATTCTCAGGCGAAAGCGGAAATTAAAATATCGACTGATATGTAAAATTTCTGTCGCAAACATGTTTGCCAAATATATTGTCTAAGTGAAAAGGGCTTTTAAACCGTCCAATCATAGGTATTAACTGCATATTTAAGAAGTCGTTCCTAATTACTAATTATATTTCAATTTCTTACAGTATCAAATTATTACATAATATTATCTGCAATATGTCTATTATGCTTTTTTAAGTTTTTCATTGCACATTTTTTTATAAACATTGCAATCAGCTGCATATATTCACCTCACTCACACGTTGAAATGTCGTAATGCTTGCTACACTGCCAACACGAACTAAATTAAATCTTATGATATATCCAGAAGAAATAAGGTAAACTAATTGAATCAGTTAAGCAAGTGTAATAACAGATTCCTATTTGTTAATAAATGAATCCTCTTTATTTTTAGTTAATTACATTTACACCATTTTTCGTTTAAAATAGTTATCTTAAAAATTATTAACGAATCTAAAAGTCTTTGAAAATAATATTAACATTGGCCCACGAATATAGGCCTATAAAAAGATTACAATTAACGATGAACAAGTGGCTGAATGGTGGTGATTGGCTGAAATTCTGCGTATCCATAGAAACAGATTGCTTCTTGCAAACCTCCCAGAATAGGGATCGCGAAGTACTAATTATTCTGTAGATTTGTAACACTCTGATTGTGTTATATAGTTTAATCTTTAAGTTTAACATTTATAATGTACTCTTTTAGTGTTAATTTTTAATAATTGATATATGCGTTTTATTTAAATTATATATTGGTTTTATAGTTTAGTTAGATTACACATATTTCAAGCGAAGATTTCATTTGTTATACCGGATTATATTATAATGATTAATCGGTATGTATAGCGCCACCTATTATCAACAACTATCAGTATTCTTAAACTAAAGTAGTTCACCACCCCGTTCTAAAGAAACGTTTTACTGCAAGTTCAAACGTTGTTACATGGATAACGATGCCTAGATTCATACAATATCATTCATCAATTAAAATTATAATTATTTAAAAAACGAAACCCAAATAACATCTAAAGATATTTATTTCTTAATATTTCAGAGTAAATAAGAATTTAATTTTTGCAGGCTTGGAAACCGGTTTTGCCTCCTTTATGCAAATTTTGGTCTTTCGATAATCTTGTCAGGATGCTGCATTTTCGACTTGAAACCTCTATTTTTGGGTCCAAACATATCTTTTCTGTTGCTGTAAATAATAAAATACGGGCAATTTATGCACCGATTTTTTTTTGCATGCAAGATCGATATTTTATATTAATACTCATATGTAGGAATTTATATTTATGAGGTACGGTTACTTTAATAAATATTTCTATTTTAGATATATATAAGATTGTTTTTAGGCCAATACATGCTTATTACTTTATTTCAAACTTACCCTATTTTAATTGTATCCTTTTGGCCCTGGATATATAACACATAAGGGAATTATTAGTACAAATTCTTTCACTTAACTTAACTTAACTGGCCTATAAACACATAAAATGTCTCGATTTAAAATCAATATTCATACCTTTTTTTTTTTGGATTAGGTAGCAATTGCATATTGGTATAACTAAATCAGTTCTGTGGAGTGTTTTGGACATCCAAATTAACTTCCTTAAATATTTCCTTTTTCAATCATTTTCTCCTGATTGCATGAGTATTTAGACCCTTTTATGTCTTGAATTATTACTCGACCATTTTTTGTCTTCTGTGAATTGCCTATAATATTTCGTTATGAATAAATCTCTTTTAATGGCAAAATAACAAATTTATTTATATTGTATTGTTGGGAAAATTTCATTTAAATTAAGCCTAGGTACCTTTTTGTTGTCAGAGTTTTTCCACTTCCCCATTTGAAATCAATTCTCCATAGCTTTGTTCTCTGTTTTAGTTGTAAGTTGATTTTTCGGGATAGCTTTTTCAACTATTATTCTAATTATCTAAGTTTTGGAAGCTGGAAGATAGATGTTTGTTTACTATTCGTTTTGCACTCGCTGCATCCGATATGCCCTCATTATGTAGGCGCATGCTATGATCCCACCTGTTACCAAGTTTATTCTCAGGTGGTTGCCGTTTGAATTTTAAACCAATCAGTGGTTTTCTTGCCCTGGAATCCCTTTTTTAAATCATTCCGAGTTGCTCTTGACAACACTGATGTCACCTGGGGCAATCTAACCAATGATAGTTCGGCATCCGAGTTAAGTAAATTCTAGAAGGTAGAACGGAGCTGGTTCCAGGAAGGAACTATTTTTTCACTTCACTTTTCTGGTCTCCTGTAACATCGAAAGGTCTTCAGCGGGAACTGGGGAAAATAAAATCCAAGTTTTTCTTGGGAATCCGTTAGTGAGATTTTTCGTCAGCTTCGTACTAATTTACTTGGGGTTTTGTATTTGTGAATTTTATAATATTTTGTAACCTCCAAATAATCTCTCTACGACAGGATTTTTAATGCTGAAGTTGGACCAGGCCGCCATTTTCCTGCCACGTTGTGAAGAAGTCTTCCTAGTACGGGGCTTTAAGGCTCCCTTTGACGTGAACGAATAACGTTCCGCCCTACAACTTCTAAGGTCTTGTCTACTGGTACACCTTCCACCGGTTGCAGGACTTATCACGCTGGGACGCTTGTCCAATTGGTGGACCTTTTTTATTTCATACTAGTGTATTTTTTTGTAAAGGTGTTTCTAGAAACTAAATTTGTATTAGGGTTTCCAAGGAGATTTTTCAAATTGTTCTCCGTTTTGTAGGCTACTCTAAAACCTACGTTTCTAAATACTTTTTCTAAACCTCTCGTATACCTGGGATCATATGGGATTACTCAGAACTTATTGGAAGCCTCAGGTGCTTGAAGAGTAGTGGCATTTTTTAACATTTTCTTATGCTCATGTCTATTTACTAATTTATGTACAAAATTATCATTATATCCATTACTTTTAGCTATATTTTTAATCCGATTCATTTCATTGTTTAAACGTTCTTTACTTAATGGAAAATTGACTATCCTGTGAGGTAAGAAATGAAATGTTGCCATTTTGTACTGACGGCAATGAGATGAGTCGGATGTTATATACCTATCAGTATTTCTAAATTTCCTATAAATATCAAATTCTAATTTAACGTTATTTCTAATAACTAACGTGTCGAGAAATGGTCCATTGTTCTTCTTTTCGTACGTTTTCTTCCATTAATTTCGCGTAGTCAACAGTATAATCTCGGTCATTTATAGCTTTTATTTGAAGGTAGAGACAATTTTTTTCGACATTAATATGTAAAACATTTGCAGTAAATATTTGTTTTAACTAATAAAGCGGCTCATTTAAAGCAAACTCAAACCATAGTCACTCGAGATAAATAATAAAAAAAAATTGATAATAAATAAGCTAAACTTTAATAACCTTGAGAGTCTGGGCAACTGTATTTTAATTTTTCTTAAAGCTCTTTCACACTATTTTAAAATATGCCTGTAAAAATGGCGTCATAGTAGTTTCTACAAACGATTCAAACAAAACATTTTTTGTTTCTTTGAAAGAAATATAATTGCTCCCAAATAAAACATATTTGCATCAAAAAATCACTAACATTTCGTAAATAATGGTTTGTTTAAGAAAAACAAATAGTTATTGCATATTTATTCGTTGCTTATGAAAGTCAGTGTGTCATATTTTTACCTGCATGTTTTAGATAGTGTGGGGGAACAATTTAAATTAAGTCGTTTAGGCCCTAAAGGTTATTAAAGTTATTTATAGGTATGTTATTTTCACTTTTTCGACAGTGGTTTATGTTTGCTATGGTTTCTATCATAAATCCGAAAATGAATGAGCCTCTATATATCGGTTAAAAAAAGTTATTTACTGCAATCTATTATATATTAAGTCCCACAAAAATCTTTCCTACCTTCAGGTGTATGCTATAAATAGACGAAAATATATTTATCCAACAACTTGCAAAGGTCCATAACTCACTCTTCAAAACTAGACTATCAAAACTGCATAGTACGCGTGAGTTATCTAGCAGTCACTTGCTGAATATACATTTAAATTGTTTAGATTGCACTTTTCTAACTATATACTCTATGCTTTGTATTCTGAATGGCAGTCAGTTGAACATATTTGTAATTATAATATATAACGATATATTTTGTACTTTAGAAAAATAAATTGTTTTTAAAAAGCTATTCGCGTAGATCGATTAGTTAATTGGCGCAGTCGTACGGTATTTTCGGGATCGGTTATCGATTGAATATCGGAAAAATCGAACTAACCGAAAATATAGAACCTAACAGAACTGTTCATTGTGAGGTGTCGGAACATTCATTTTGGAGCTGTACCTTATAGTGATCGAAGATTGGCCCAAATTCGCCCAATTCTTGCAAAAGCCAGGACGTTTGTGGGAGGACCAAATAGCCGACCAAGACCCTGACCTTATAATATAGGAAATGTGGAAGAAAATCTTCTGTGTTATGTAAGTGCAACAGATGTCTTTTTCTGACGTAAATGATATTATTAATCAATTAAACAATTTAAAAATCCAACAACCTTCAACTGACTCTACTTCTAACCTTTCAGAAGTAAATATTTTATTAAATAGTACCGCAGGTACAAGAAATAACTTTTTATCTGAAAATAATAGTAATAATATGGCTCAGTTTAAACCTGAATATTTAAATTGTGTGCCACAATTTGATTTCAATCCTAATGATCTTAATAGATACCTAGCTGTATGTCAAAGTATAATAGATGCTTTTTATAAACCCAATGAACCTGATAATTTTCAAAATATTTATTTACTCAATTCAATAATAGGTAAATTATCAGGAAATGCAAAACTAGTGTTAGGTACCCAGAATGTTACAACTTGGAACGAATTAAAAAATATTTTAAGCAGACATTTCGCGTGTCAGCGTGATGAAGCTTGCTTAAACAGAGATCTAGTAATGCTTAGGCAACAAAATAACGAAAAACCTTGTCAATTTTATGATAGAATATTACATATCCTAAACCTACTTTGTTCATATATAAATATACACGAAGAAAGTGATGCTGCAAAAACTTTAAAAAGAATTTGTATAACGATTTAGCTTTAAAAACTTTTCTTTCCGGTCTTAAAGAACCATTAGGTACGACAATACGTTGTATGCGTCCAAGTGATCTCCCTCAAGCCATGCAATTAGTAACAGAGGAATACAACACACACTATTTTCAAAATGTTTCAAAACCTAATAATCAAAAACCACCTACACAACATTCTAGGCCCACACATAATCAGTTTTATTCTCCACCCTCTAATTTTAATAGAAACACACAGTATGACACATTCAACATGCATACACCACACAACTTATTTTATAATAAACCAACATTTCCTTCACAACCTATTCCAGTAAGACCTAATTATAATCAAATACCAAGAAACTTTCCAACAAATTCACAAGTATTTAAGCCTCGATCGAATAATGTAAATGTATTTAAGCCTAACCCAAATCAGTCGTTTCCAAAGCCGACGCCGATGAGTATATCGACAAGGCAGACAAATAACACATTTAGACCAACACCTGGCAATCGTCAACCATCATACACAAAAAATTATTTTAAGCCAAATCAGCCCCAGAATTTTATAGCTGAAGAACTCTATAATACGAATACTATCGAACAAATCAACGAAACCCCGTATTATGCTGATAATATGGAAGGTAAAAATTATAATGACGACGATGAATATGTTACTAATATGCCACAAATATAGTTGAAATAGAAACACAAACAAGCAACGAGCTACATGTAGGTCAATACCCAGAAACATGTGATCGTGAAGGTTACGCTTCCTCGAGTAGCGATGGAAATTTTCCATATGCGACTCAAGACGACAACGAAACATAACGCCCGAGATAATATCACTTAACAACACTAATACTAGCGAGCTGTCATATATTATATTCCCTGAATATAATTTAAAATTTTTAATAGATAGTGGATCAACAAAATCATTTATTGACCCTAATCTTGCAAATAAATTTTATTCTAATTATGTAGTTTATGATCCATTTATTGTCTCGACAGTTTTTCAACAATCAGCACACGAATACAGTGTAAAAATTCCGGCGTCTCGCATATTTCAATTACCAAGAAATAAATACTTAAAGTTCTACTTATTCAAATTTCATAATGTTTTCGATGGCTTAATAGGACTCGACAATTTACGAGAATTGCAAGCTAATATTAGTTATGACAAAGGTTTCTTAATAACTCCAACTGCTAGGATTAAATTGCAATTCCACAAAACGCAGAGCCAGATAAATAATATTACTATTTCGGCACGTACAGAACAAATCGTGAATATTAAAACAGATATACAAGAAGGCGAGATAATAGTCCCGTATCAAAGGTTACATAACTGTGAAATCCCAAATTGTCTAACAATCGCAAAAGATGGTTATGCATTAACCACTATCTTAAATAATACATGCCAACCGACAACATTAGATATCTCCGAGCCTTTTAGTGTTGAAAAATTTGATATGGCAAATATCGAAAATATTAATTTAAATAACTTTGATGATCAATTGACACCAATTAATTTTGACCCTAACCAAATTCGTACTAGCCATCTTAACGAAGAAGAAAAATCGAAAATCTTACAACCCTGTAAAGAATTTTCGGACATTTTTTATTACGAACACATGCCTTTAACCTTTACAAGTAAAATAAAACATTCAACTAAAACTACTGACGAGCAACCTGTATATACTAAATTTTATAGGTACCCTTTTGTACATAAAAAAGAAGTCGATTCACAAATAAATAAAATGTTAGAGCAAAAAATAATCCGTCCAAGTAATTCTCCGTGGTCTTCACCAATATGGGTGGTACCTAAAAAGGCCGATGCGTCGGGAAAGCAAAAATAGCGTGTAGTTGTAGATTTTCGCAAAATTAACGAGAAATAAATCGATGACAAATATCCGTTGCCTAATATCACCGATTTGCTAGATAAACTTGGCAAATGCCAATATTTTACAACCCTCGACCTCGCCAGCGGGTTCCATCAGATCGAAATGGATGAAAACGATATCCCAAAGACGGCATTTAACACCGAAAATGGCCATTTTGAATTTACGCGCATGCCTTTTGGTCTCAAAAATGCACCAGCGACCTTTCAAAGGGTCATGGATAGTATACTTCGAAGAATACAAAACGAAAAGTGTTTGGTATATCTCGACGATATTATCATATTTTCAACATCACTACAAGAACATGTTGAACGACTTAGGTCAGTTTTCCAAAGGTTACGCGAGTCTAACTTTAAAATACAGTTAGATAAAAGTGAATTCCTAAGACGAGAGGTAGCATATTTAGGTCACATAGTAACACCTGACGGAGTACGACCTAACCCAGATAAGATTCAGGCAATAAAAAATTATCCAATACCAAAAACCACAAAACAAATTAAAGGATTTCTCGGATTATTAGGATACTATAGACGATTTATAAACAACTTTGCAAAAATCACAAAACCTCTTACTAAATGTCTAAAAAAGGGCGCAAAAATAGAACATGACCAAGAATTCATTAACTGTTTCGAAACATGTAAAACTCTCTTAATTAACCAACCTATCTTACAGTACCCTGATTTCGCAAAAGAATGCCTTTGCTTAGTATGGGCAACAAAATACTTTCGTCCATATTTGTTCGGACGTAAATTTAATATTATTACGGACCATAAGCCCCTTCAATGGCTTTTTAGTTTAAAAGATCCCAACTCCAAATTATTACGATGGCGAATCAAATTAGAAGAATTTGACTATAAAATTATTTATAAAAAAGGAAAGCTAAATACAAATGCAGACGCCCTGAGTAGAATCGAAATACGCACTAAAGAAACTGATGGATTCTCAAATATCGTATCCTATATAAATGACTTCAATAAACAATTAGAAGAAGAAAGAAACACAAGCAATAATACCACAAGAGATAACGAAAATTTGGACCAAATGTCAATAGTGGCCCAACCTGATATCGAAGCACAGAACGAAACTGTTGACATACCAGCAGATGACGATAGTCAAACTATACATACAAATAACGAACAAGACCCCATAGTAGGTGTTCCAATAATTGAAACAGCTGTTAACTACGGCGCTAATCAAATAATAATTTCGCAAGTCTTACACTCACCAGCAAAGCCAAGAAGACTAATATTATTTGAAAAGAAAAGACGCCTTATAGTGCAATTATCAGAAAATAATTTCGAGAAGGACATCTTACAGTTTATTAAAGAAAATGTAGTACCCGATAAACTATACTCCCTGTATTTCGAAAACCCTTCCACCTACGAACCTTTTTGTGAAGTGGTAAGAAAACATTTTAGATGGCCATCTCTTAGATTTAAAAGATGTCTCACAAAACTTATTGACGTAATAGATAAAAATTAGATTCCAGAAATCATAAAAAATTACCACGAAAGTAAGTTAAACCATCGTGGGATAGAAGAAACCGAAACACGTATAAAAGGAAAATATGACTGGCCTAATCTCAAAAACTCAATGCAGACATACATTAATGAGTGTGAAATTTGCCAACAAAGCAAATATGAACGACATCCAATAAAAATGCAAATGAATATTACTCCAACTGCCACGAAACCCTTCGATATTATCCACCTAGACACGTATACCTTAGACAAAGAGAAGTTTCTAACTATCATTGATAGTTTTTCTAAATATGCACAGGCATATCATTTGCAAACATTATCTGGTACAGAAGTATCGGATAAACTAATTACTTTCTTCTCACATCACGGAATACCCACCAAAATTGTTGTTGACAACGGGACAGAATTCAAAAATACTGTTGTAACAGAACTATTACAACTTCATAAAATAAAAGTACATTTTTGTTCTCCGCACCATCCACAGTCCAACGGTGTCATCGAGAGGCTTCATTCCACCTTATCTGAACACGTAAGATTACTAAACAATCAGGGATTTCTTAAAACACCAATTTCTCAAAAAATAAAATATGCCATTTTAGCATACAATCATACTATTCATTCTGCAACTAACTTCAAACCGATAGACGTGATAAATGGACACATTAGCCCCAATGACCCCTTTAACTTAACGTTAGATCAGTTGTTGATAACAGATTATGTTACCGAACATAAAGATAAAACAAAACTCCTCTACGCAAAAATCAATGAACAACTAATAAATAAAAACGAGCAAGTAATACAAAAAATTAATGAGGACCGTGATAAACCAAATATATTCACACCAGAACAAAAAATATATGTCAAAAAACATGTACGACAAAAACTAGGCAATACATTTTTACCACCCACACAAATAGAAAATATCGACTCTATTCGAAAAACAGTAACAACACCCACACATGCCAAACCATATACATATACATATGGATAACCTCAAACGACCCCTTAGAAATAAATACAGTTTCGAGACATAACATTAAATTACCAAAATTAAATTAATTACACATGCCCACGGACTATATAAAACCTCACTAAGTATTACAAAATATGACTCAATAATTATAACATAACTTTTATTAAAACTATAACAAGAAACACACAATTTTAACACCAGCTATTATATTTCAGCATTGTGCATGCATACTGCAGCCAAGGACAGGTTAAAATACGACGCTTGGACGATAACCCCGGAATATTACCCATTAAACTAGGGAATGTAAAAATGAAAGACTATACCTACACCATGATGCATTATTACGATTTAAATTTGATAATTACAGAAATAAATAAACTGAATCTCAGGTCAAAAAACGTGACTTCATTGCTAGACACACATACCGAATATTATGTTGATGTTAGCAATTATTTAAAAATACTGAATTTAACACAAAATCGAGTAGAAACCAAATTAAAAGAATTATTACCTAATCATAATAGAATTAAAAGAGGATTAGTAAATGGCTTAGGATCAATATTTAAAGCTGTGACAGGGAACCTTGACGCATCCGACGGAGATCACTATGAAAACCTTATTCAAAATTTACAAAACAACCAAAATCAGTTACGAGCAAGCATTTTGAAACAAAACTCACTTTCTTTAACAATAATCGAAAAATTTAACCATACAATAGAACAGATAGGTAATAATGAAAAACTTTTGGATTCAAAAATAAATCAAATTGCATTTATCGTTCAAAAATCTACTTCAAGAGAAAATTCTCTTTATATTAAAGATGTAATTAATCAAATTATCAATGTATTTGAAATAATTGATTCGATTCTCCAAGACATAGAAAACTCTTTAACATTTTCGAAATTGAAAATTATACATCCAAGCATAATAAGAACGGAGGACCTTTTTTCCGAATTAAAAATTTTGCAAAAACGTATAGGCTTAAAACAAATGCCTATACCAGTAACATTGGAAAACATCTTACTTTTTGAAAAAATAATTCAAGTTGAAGCATTCATTTTTAATAATAAAATAACCTCTCTCCTTCATGTTCCAATAACGGCCCCTGAAACTTTTGATTATTTTCACCTTTATTCTGTTCCTATATACTGTCAGAGTCTGTTTAAGGTTGTTTTACCGCGTAATAAATATGTAATAAAAAATCAGTTGCACTACGCATACTATGGACAAGAGTGTCAAAAAATTATGTCCGAGGACTACCTCTGCACAAAGGAAGATCTCAAAGAAATCCAAGAAGACAGCCCTTGTGACGTAAAACTTCTAAACTCCGACAAAAACACCTCCATATGTAAACAGACCGAAGTCAAGTGAACCGAGCCAATTGTCAATCAATTAGATCAAACTGATCAATGGATATTGGTTCTTCCTACTAAACAGTCAATCAAAATTAAATGTGCAGGTCAAGAAGAAATCCAAAAACTTATGGGCACCTATTTATGCCATATTCCAACCGGATGTCAAATCAACGTAAATTCGTTAATAATAATTAACGAAAAAAGAAATATCAAGTCCACTCAACAGCCAATCCTTTTTCCGGACTTCGAAAAAGTAACAACTTTCCTGCCTACATTAAATTTAAGTTTTCATCTACAGGACCTGAAGTTAGACGAACTGCATCTCCTAAGTAAAGAAATTAAAGAAAACGAACCATACTTAAGTTTCAAAGAAATAAGAAGACTCCCAAGTATAGGAACTGTCCTCCTATAAGCCATGGTAATCATTTGCATTTTATTCCTGGTGTACAAGAAGTTTGTGCCAAAAATGAAGAAAGACGTCCCCAGAGAAAACACCGAAATTCAACTATCCCTTTAAATTTTGGCAGTTGAAACTTATGGGGGGAGGAGTTATCTAGCAGTCACTTGCTGAATATATATTTAAATTGTTTAGATTGCACTTTTCTAGCTATATCCTGTATGCTTTGTATTCTGAATGGCAGTCAGTTGAACATATTTGTAATTATAATATATAACGATATATTTTGTACTTTAGAAAAATAAATTGTTTTTAAAAAGCTATTCGCGTAGATCGATTAGTTAACTCGTGTCAAAATGAAACTGCGAGATAAAACACGAAACCTTGACGTCTGACAGAATTGGAGTGGGAGTCTATAACCAATATTTAAATAAAAAATTAGTTTCCTTTAATAAATACTTATTTAATAAATATATTTACAGTAGAAAAACAAATATTTATATCAGATTAATATTTTTTGTTTCAACGGTTCAGTGAATCTAACAAAAAAAGCTCAAATAAATTAATTTGTATAAATCAAACAAGAATAATTTCAGTTAAATAAAAATCAGGCAAACAAATATTTATTAAAACTCATTAAAAATTAAATTAAATCTCAATTCATTTGACTTCAATTCAATATATTTGACTAAAGTTATTATAGCGGCTTCAATTTGTTATTTATTTGTAGTATAGTGACGACACAGGCGAAACTATAATTAAAAGAAGGCTAATAAAATCACATTCTATATTATAGAAACTTTCTAACTATACTTCCATTAAACTATACATATTCAATACATTTTTAAGATACAAGCTTTCACTTTCTTTTAAATCATCCTGATACTGGATTATTTCATTATATTTGTTAAACCAAATGCACAATGGACCTATATGTTTAAAGAGGGATCAAATATTTCCCAAGAAAAAACAGGTCACATGCTACTGAAGTAATTATTAAGGATAGTGAAAATAACTACAGAAATTAAAAGGGTTCTTAGTTTTAGATAAATACGGATTATAACATGTAGGTTTAAATAAGGTAAACATATATGTCATCTTTTAAATATTTGTAATTTAGGCCTGGGTAGGTCAAAAGATAATTAGATATGCTATAAATTTGGATCATTTGCCCACTTCCATGATTCACATCATCAGCATTTTGTTGTCCATTGTTGAACATAGGCCTCCTCTAAGAACCTCCATCTATTTGTGTCGTTGCTACCCAGTTTATCGAAATTCAATTGGGATGGTATTGGGGGTTTTCCTCGGCTTTGCATATCTATTCTTGGTTTCCATTCGATCAACTTTTTATCCACCTGTCATCTTTTAGACTAGCGATATGTCGGGCGCGTCTCCATTTTGCTGGCGTAATGCTTTCTAAGTCAACTGCTCCAGTAGCTCCGTGTTCTCCCGCATGATAGAATGTTTGACCAGATTTTGTAGTCAGTAAATTTTTCCGTTTTCTTCTTAATTTACTAACTCCGCCAATGTTCCATTTGATTTTTTCAGAGAGCAAGGTTCTAGCATTGAGGGTAGCAACTTGCTGAATTTTTCGTCTGTTGTGAGATTTTGAATGATGAATTTTACTCACCTGGGGTACTTTTGTTCTTAAATCTGAAATCATAAAAGATAGTGGAAAATAAATTAATAAGCCGCGCTTGCCATGCGAGTTAGCAACTTTGTAGGTATAGCCGCCCATTTTGGGTACAGAAGCTGTTGACAGTCGTCTATTCTAGATCAGACGCTATGAATATGTTGTTGCGGGAGATATTTAATCCCCCTCCTACCTAAATACTCCTCTTATACTAAAATATGCACAAGCGAATTTTTCTAGTCTGATATTCTGCTTTATACAATGTTGTAGCACTTTTTCTTTGTATAAAAACCCCTACTTAAATACTTAACCAGGAATTAAAATTAACTGATTTAATGGTTTGGCCTTCAATGGTTTATAGCATTCAATGTTTGCAACAGAGTATGAATCCCTTACTACTAAAGCCTTACCAAAGTTAATATTGACAATACTTTACTTAACCACTAACCACATGAATTACTTATGCCGCCGTTTAATTAGAACACAAACAACATTATTTGCCAGATGCGTGTACAAAAATTAAGCTTTAAAGTGAAAAAAAAAGGTGAAGTAAAAAGAATTAAAAAATATTAAGAAATAAATTTATTTTTCCAGAGTTTTCAAAACCAATATTATAAATAGTCACTGTATTTTTTGTATAAGGCAATATTGAGTTTTTAAAAATAGGTGTCCAGGTTGAATACAATAGTCCTTAAAAATATACAGGGTCATATTTAAAATAAAAAAGTAGTGGTCACTTCCGGTAAAACTAGAAGTAACTTTTAATTATTTTTTTCTAGATAATTTGCTTCTTACAGAGTTATAGAAATTTTTCAAACTTCAAATTAATAATTTTAAATATAATAAAAATTGCAGCCTGTTACATGTCTGGTAATGCAAATTTGGATCTAAAACAACCCAGTATTTTCAGAAATAAAGAAGTTGGAGAGAAAATAAAAAACCAATGTGGAGAAAATGTCCAGTACTGCTTAAAATTTAAATGGGAACACATTTTTGCACACCTGTATATTTTCTGCATTCTGCAAAAGCTACAGAATATAAAAACATTAAGACTTAAAGAATATCTAGCAAAAAAACTAATAAAAAATTACAGCTTAGTATGTTCAAGAGATACTAAAATTTTTAAGAAACGTTTCAAATTGTTTTTTTTTTACAATTTCAACAAAGGTTAAGTTGATCTCGCAATTAAAACTCAGAAATCGGTTTAGAAAATTTTTTAAATAAGTAAAATAATAAAATTTGCAGTCGTATTTAACAGCACGTATAAATAAATTTTGGCTTAAGTAAATTTCGCGGTTAAAATCGGTAATACGCAATAAAATTTGCAAATTACGCTTGTCCCGTTTGCTTTGTCCATCAGTGTAGTAGAGAGTTTTTGGACTGTCGCCTTTAAAATTCAAATAAAAACTAATCAGTCTAAAAAATCCTAAAATTTGAATTGGCGTCATTGATATAATTAAGAAACAGTGCAGAATATATATAAATGCTGTACATATTATATAATATCCGTTTATAAAAACTGAAGCTGAATGTATGATAATAGCGAAAAAAAAATAAAAAAATATTTGAAAATCTAAAATAAAATAAGTAAAAATAACAAATATTAAATATAATAAAAATAAAAATAAAAACAGTAATTCTGAAAGTACAGAATATACAGAAATTCGTTAGTGTCTGCCCATTTAATTAAAAATAAAGTAAAAATAAGGAATGTTTCAAAAAACATTGAAAATACAAAATATCCGATAACCAATGAAAAATTGATATTTCTTGAGGTATTAGACCTAATTAGTTCTTTAATTAATTTTCAATGGTTTTTTGAATTCGGTTTTATTTTTTCAAAATTTCTTTATAAAAGGAAATTATTGTTTTTATTATTTTTACATTTTTAATCATAAACTTGATTTTTAATTCCTTCCTAAAGAAGAAGTATCGCAATCATGAAAAAAGTCCCTAGAAGCCGAAAAACATGTTTTCTCAATTCCGCCGGATTGTTTGTCTGTCTGTCGGTCTAGCATAGCTAAAAACTACATACCCCATTGAGATTCAATTTTGGTAAAAAATTAAGGGTCACATGGGCATGACCTGATAACATTTTGGTAAAAATTCAATATGGCGAAACAAAATGGCGGCCTAATTGATAAAAAAATATATTATTCGAAAACTGCTTATTCAATTTATCTGAAATTTTGCACAAATATCATAAAAATAAAATGTTTATAAAGGTAGCGTTCCTAAATACCAAAAAATAGGTTTTATCAATTCTAATATGCCGGAACAAGATGGCGGCGTAGTGAAAAGCTGAAAAACGTATTACTAAAAAAACAAATTATCCAATTTACATCAAACTTTGCACAAAAATCAAGTATTACATAGGAATGAACTGGTAAGAATTTAAGAGAGTAAAACAAAATAACGAATTTAACATGATGCAAAAAAATGGCGGCGTGTATTAATGTAAAAACTTACTTATTGAATTTATTTTAAATTATGTCCAAAAAAGTATGGCATAGGTAGAAAGAAACCGGTAAAATATTGGTAGGAATTCAATATGATGGAACAAAAAGGTGCTCAATAAAAATGTTTGAGAAGGCAGTATATGTGTTACTAAATGTATTGAACTAAATTGGGCCAGACTTTACTATTCCCAATAAAAGGAAAGAATCATAACGAGGGAAGTTTCGGGTAGAATTCGTAACAAATTTCTAGGTTTTGCAGTTCTGTATTTAAAAATTGCTACGTAAGATCTATTACTTTCAACACTGACTGTTTTCAGACACACAAAAATTTTAAAATTTCACACATTTAGGAATATATTTTTCATTTAAATTTATTTTTTGTCGCCTGAATGGATACGAAGGGATACGAAGTAGGTAATACTTTACAAACCAAACATACAATATCCCTGTCAAAACCAGAAATTTCAACCGAATATACTGTCATCCTCATGTAATATTATAGATCCATGTGATATGAAATACATGCTCTAGAAATACACGGTCCAGATATGCTCGACTTAAAAGACGAATGGATAGGTAATACGTCACCTAGAAACCTGGAAAGCTACGAGTCACGTTATTGGCGTAACTAGACAAACGGCTTGCCACGGCGATGAATTATTCAGTATGGAAAGGACCGATAAACTGGACTCTGGAAACAGTCCCGAAGGTATTGGTTATTGGAGGGTCTGTTTTTATTCCATTATCATGAAATGATATAAAGCTCTTTCTGCAACCGTTTGTTTATTCTACCTGAGATTCATTCCAGAGGATTTGGAAATTACTGCTTTTATAAACTGATCATATATCATAAAAACTGTCATCCGATATTATCTACTGTTAAGTGTTTCGAATTATATTTTTTCTCTATTTGGATTTACTACGAGGGGTTTTTAAAATCGGTTTTCTTTCAATTCTGCTGCAAAACTTATTGAAAGGATAATTAAATTTACAATATTGTAAAAACCCATCTATATACCTTAAATAATTCAACACAAATGTATTGATATTATCCAACAAATACATCGACACGTTTTCAATATTATATTCATATGCTTAAGCTACTATTTGTTCCTCAAGTTTCTTCTTAGAAACACTCAACAAGGTAAAATTCTTTTTTTAAGACATTTAGAAAAATAGTTATGCAGGCAAAATTGTGCACAGTGGTTCCATAGATTTAAGCAAAAATTGAAGTTTTTTTTCTATTTATAACTGACGCGATAACTTTAACAAAGCTATTGCGCTTAGTGTTGAAAAGTAATGTGAACAAGGAAGGCAGCATAACTGATAAGATTTGATATGACAACATGAATAATTATACTCCAACCAGCCTCATAAATAAATTACAACAAGTTTATTCAGTTTTCGTTTCTGGGGTGAAACGTAAGTGTTATTATGAAACAAGAAAGGGAACGCCGACGCAGACTTAAAAGAATATTTAGTATATTAAAAGAAACTGATAAAAATAGGCCCATGGTTTTATAAAAACAATTTTGTATAAGTTTAATATCTAATGAGACCTAAAATATTTGCAGGTCAAATGCTAGAAAAAGGCAACAGTTGTTTAATAGAAATATTTCAAAATATTTCTATTAAACACCAATCTTAAATGCTGTAGCTTGGAAGCAAAAACTATGAGACTATGTAATTATCCATTTGAAGAAAATGAAAATATATGGTATATTTTTGCATATGCAATTTATTTTGTAAGTAATATAGCCGTTTTATCTAATCTGTTTTAAAATTTAGGTTGTTTATATTTTTTGCTTGTAACTTTTTTATTTTTTAACTTCGAGTTGAAAAGAAAACAAATTATAGGTCTACTTGCTAATTACAGATCCAATTGCCAAGTGTCATAGCAGTGAATAAACTCATAAAAAAATTATGGCTTCAACTTACATTTTTTTTTAAATTGAACCTTGGGTATAATTTTCACTCATCTGATGACTCTTTTCTGATTTCACTGATATAATACACTTTAACGCAAGTTTAGTGTTGAAGACAGAGGTTTTATGCTTCAAACATATGTATTAAATAATAAAAGCGCAACCGCAGTAAGGAGAGAATATATTAGACGCTTTCCAAATCATCGACCTCCGTCAGCAAAAATATTTGGAAGACTTGAATTTAAACTAATTGAAAATGGAAGTCTTCACAACAAGAAAAAGGTGTATACAAATTAAGTCGTACTGAATGAAGACAATGAAATAAGTATCATTGGATATTAGGCTGCGAATCCTGTAAGCCCTATTAATAGCGTTGCCACCGAAACTGGAATTCCATTTAGCTCCATTCCAAAAGTTTTAAAAAAATATGGATACAAACCATATACATTTTTAAATACTCAAAAACTTAGTGAGGAACACTGCCGAAGAGGGCTGGAATCTTGTCAGTTTTTTGCAGTCATAAACACGTCTTTTTGATTCGCAAAGTAGTATCGTAATGATCTTTTCTTCAATACTATTTTTTCTCTACAAATCCTAATAATTTATTCAATAATAATACAGTAAATATTTTTTGAATATAATGTTTTTTAAAAATGTAGTGTACAAAATAGGAATGGTATAAAGTACTTGTTTCATAAGACATTTAATCTCACTCGCTCTTTAGAAATTTCGTCTGAGGCTCATTTTCTAACCTAGGGCTTGCGCTATAAAATCATCTTTTATGAAATTAGTGATTTAGTATATTCCCTATTTTGCAGTCAAAAAGACGTATTTTCGATACGCAAAGTTGTGTTGTAATATATCTCTTCTCAACACTACTTTTTCTCTACAAAATTATAGTAATGCTGAGTCAAAGCCATCTTGAATTTTTAAATTCTCAATTAAAAACTAAAAGTATCACCGATGTAATTGTCACTTTTGGCATGCATATTTACCAACTTGAAAATATTCAACAGTAAATAATTTAGAAATATAGTACACAAAACAAAAAAATAGAATAAAATGTTCGCTTTATAAGACATTTAATCGCACTCATCCTTTAGAAAATTCGCCTGCTACGGTTTTCTAATCTGGGCCTCGTGCTATTAAATCATGTTTTGCTAAAATAAGGTTTTAATACTATTTCAACACGACACAAAAGATGGTCAACACTAGTATTCAAAAAAAATAATAATTATTATATTAATATACTATTAATTATATATAATTAATAGTAGTTAAAAAAAAACAAAATTTTGAACAAAAAAGATATTTAACTGTGCATAATGTAAGATGGTAGGATGGGGATGTCAAGCTCCATAGGTAAAATACATATTTTTTGTTTTTCTTTAACAAATAAACCGTTTTTTTTTTGCAAAAAAAGAATGTTACGTTAATGGTCTTAAAGTATGATACGAACTACTGCTGATCAATAATATACCTAACGCGTTCCATTTTTAATTAAAAAAGTTAGAGGGGCCGCCGGCCGTGCAAAATGAGAAAATGCAGTTTTTGAATATTTCTAGCTCGAAAACAACTTAATTTATATATACCATTTGGTATACAAAGGATGCTTGGTGTTCTATTAAATAATAAAAAGTTTTATTTTGTAGCACTTCATTTGAAATTTTCAAATTAATTTGTTTACATAACTTTTAAATGAAAAAGTTGTTTACGGAAAGTCAAATTAAAAGAGAAAAATAGTAAAAGTAATTTTTAAATATTATTCCGTAAGAGAGGTAAGTAGTTTTGTCTCAATAAATGCCTACAATATTTATTTAAAAAACAAACCTACGTATAGTGATGTTCGATCTTGATAAAATGAAATAAAAGACCTAAGCCTACTTGATTCTCGATACCAAAGCTTTAAAAAATTCGGTTTGTGGATATTTCGGCTAAATAAAAAGACAAATATTACACCTATTCTTTATTAAACCGAGGTATTGATATCTTCAATATCAAAAATTACCTAAAAGGAGTTTGGTAGAGCGTATTATGTTCAATTTTAATTCAATTTTTATGTTTTAATTAACAATTTTCTATTTTTCTTTATACATGATGTTTCCGCTGTTGTATGAGAGCAGGCTTTCTCGCAGTTCATTTACAAGAAGATCATTGTCAAAGTTGGAGGTGAAAATTGTAGTCCCTGCTGTCTAATTGATTTAGTCCGATCATCGGAAGAAATTTAAAGTAAATGTCGTCTGACTGTCCTTTAATTTATCTGTCATGTTATTATTTCGAAGATAATTTTATGTTTATAAAAAATACACTCAGCAAGAAGTATATATAATATCACTTAGCTATATTAAACTTAAACCATGCGGTTTTGAAAACTCTAGCTCTAAAAGATTCGTAGTAATATAATTTTAAAAGCTTTTTTCTTCGAAACTCCGGTATATTTTTGCCCTTAAATTCAGAAGCAGAATTTCTCTAAGTGCATTAATACTATGAAAACCTCCATAATTATGATTAAACTGAAACTTCGACATAACTTTGGTTAAGTTGGTTTTCTCCTAGGCCAAAACTTCAACTAGTTCGCATTCACTCTCCGTCGAGTTATTTAGTAATGAATATTTGTGGTCGTTTAGTTATCTCGAAGTTATTCGCACGAAATATGGACTTTAATATACGTATGTGCCCTGAATATATGTCGGACATTTTCCAAATATTCCCCGTAGTCCCACAAACGTTACCAACTAAAATATATTAAATAAAAAAAATGGAAAGGTTTTGAGTACTAAACTAGAATAGGGCGTACTAAAAAACGATTTTTTTTTATATTATCAGCTTACATTTTCAAAGTATTTTTTTAGGCAACTCCATTGAAACGATATTCTCTATATTCTAAATTGATGTTTATTTTGCTTATATTTTGGCCACTGTGTAAGCGGCAAGAGGTGACCGTCGATGCAGCAAATTTATGTATTTAATAGCTTCTGATTTCCAAACAGTATAGAGCTAAAGCTGAAGGTACTGTACTTCTTCGATATATTTAATTGTTTTATATAAATGGGGCTGTTATTTCATTTCAGGTTTTTCTATTTTTTTCCTCTTAATCCATTCGCTAGCCTTTTTAAAGTTTACAAACCCGGGTCTATGAAAAAGATGCGAGTAACTATGGAAACGGTGCATTATTCCTTCGCAGTTGGCTACAATTTTTCATATCCATGGAAACGGCTTACTTCTGAAATAACTCTCCCTTTTGTTGCGACTTGAGATCAGCGTTATGTACTATATATGTGTGAATAAGGGACTTTCTATCGATATATCAAGCCAAAGCCTAATCAC
Organism: Kuschelorhynchus macadamiae; assembly: GCA_030620095.1. Taxonomy (NCBI): domain Eukaryota; kingdom Metazoa; phylum Arthropoda; class Insecta; order Coleoptera; family Curculionidae; genus Kuschelorhynchus; species Kuschelorhynchus macadamiae. Next base: position 374,792 of record JAUTXW010004343.1, read on the forward strand.
TAGTTAGCTGCCATTGATTATCAACCACGTGTTTTTATTATACGAGTGCAATTTCTAATAATTTTGGAGACAATGACCAATATTTTGTAACTAGCACATCGTTAGTTACGACATTCTGATACCGTTCCCGCTTTTAACGCTCTAAGTTCAGTGGAGTCCTTTACTAAATATAGACTATCAGAATGCTAAATCCACAAGTTAGACGCGAAGTTCAGTCGTTTCTAGTTCAAAAAATTGGGTAAAAACTGACTAAAGTCACTGTGCGCCACATTTTGGGACATAAATTTCAACAGAAGTGGAATCTACAGTATCAGACACAATAGTCAATCTGTAATCCTTATCAGAGAAAAAATAAAAGGGAACGTTTAATACGTATTTTGACTTGCAAACATTTATAAGAATTAATAATAATAATTAAGTATAGTATAAGCTATATAAATGTGATTAGAATTTGAAAACACTCCTAACATACAGTTTGTTTTAAAAAATAAATGTATATTACACATATTTCGTTTTTGGGATACCCTGTATAAAAAATTTAAAATTTTAAATCGGAATATATTTTTTACCGTAAATTTTTAGAAATTAATTCCAGAAGCCTCAGATTCAAAAATAGGGTGTGTTAAAATTCACCATTTTGCTGAATATTGGTTATCAATTTCGAGAAATCATAGAATTCGTCTCGTAAAATCGGCAAAACACCGCAAGATTTGGCCCTAATGAATTACCAGAAGTACCAAGAATTAAAAATCGTAAAATTTCACCAATTTGCAAAAGTACTCCGGTTCCGGAATAATAGGCAAACGAATAAACGTTTTACACATTTTCTGACTCAAATTAGACCCAGATAATCATTTTTTTTAATTGTCGGTAACCGAAACTTGACTTCTGTTTTTGTTGGTATAAGTGTTTTTTCTTGAGCATGAGCTAATTGGTGACTACTTTGATAAACTTATAAAACACGTGTGTTTTACAGACCTAACTAATGCTGGTTGGGCGTCTGTTCTGTGAGTAACAGCTGTTTTCTCCTCCTCTGTATCATGCTGACTTCGAAGAAAGAATTTATGCAAAAAGTATGCACTTGGCTGCATTCAGTTATAGTTATCTCGTGTAGTGACGATCCTACATATCAGATAAGTAATTTTTAGAATCGTAAAAATCAAGGAATATTAAAAAAAATCGTAAGAGTAAAAATGAATCAAAGCGCGACCAATTTTTTTGCCAGTTCCTTAACTTTGGTTTGGGGTCACCTCCGCGTGTGATATTAAAGTAAATTGAGAGTGCACTAACACACTGAATATCAGACGCGCAGCTATGAGTCTACATACAATCCATTACTTGCAACTTCCCCCTCCGCCACTCTAATATGGTAAAAATATAGCATTATGTAGTTTATCAGATGCACATTTTGCTTATGATGTCTAAGAATATAAACATGTGTTTTGGCAAGCCAAGCGTAGCATTTACCGGTATACCGGTAACCCTAAATAAGTGGATCACTCTTAAAACTGTTGTGTCGAAATATTAAAACAAAATTTTCCTTGGTTAAATCTTTTATTTAATAATTTTATGTTTTTTACCATGACAGCGTTGACATATCTTTTTTTTTATTTTGTAATTTCTCCAACAAACTTTATTTTTAAAGCGACACTTTATTTATGTTTGCATATATTAATTCGCTGGGAGTTTCTAACTACAAACTTATGTCATGATAAGTTTTGTGATTTTTTATGGATTATTTATAAATATTATCAGCGAAACTTCTGGGCATTGAATAAAAAAGATTTAGTATAAAAGACCGATTTTCTAGATTATTTTAAGTAGATTGGTTTGGTTTTTTCGCATTTTTGGTTTTCACGAAAAGTTCTAGACCTATTTTGTAACTTATCCTATCCCTATCTTCAAAATTGACATTTTCTAACTTTGAAAGGTTGTAAAATGAAAACAATCTAGGGAAGAACAAATTGCATATTATATAATAGTTTTTTATTGCTTTAATTAAGGTGCTACTTCTAAACTGGACATGTCATTAAACTTTTCCATTTTTTTTTAGCAAAAAACTTCTGCGTAGACCAAAAGTGAATGTCATAAGAAAAACAGTACATAACTAGGTTGAGATAGTCTAATTCGTTTTGTCCTAAGTCGAACTGTTTTGATTTTACAGCCTTACAGACTTGGAAATTGTTAATTTTCAAAGGTAAATATTTAAAACATAATTGAAGATAGGCATAGGGTATGTTACACAAAATAATAATAAGAGTTTTTTGTGGAATGCAAAAATGCGATAAAAACCATATCATTTTGTTTAAAATAAACGAGAAAATCGATCTTTTAGGTTATATCTTTTTCCATATCTAAATCCACCAAACTTTCATATATAAATTTTTCTTACATCTTCAATCTCCCTCTTCTTTTTTCTTCATTGTTTCCAAAAATAGCTTCCTTTGGAGTCGGGCTGTGTTGACTTTGGAACAATAAAGAGAATGCAGTTTTCAGACAACATGATTTTTTTCAGAATTTTCGGTAATTTTTATGCATTTATGGTATTATAACTGGAAAACTTAACTTTTGGATTATCGTAAAACTATGTATCTGGAAAACCACATTATCTATATTTAAGCCAGATTTTCAGAATCAGCAAGTTCGTGAGAGAGTTGTACTGCGCCACTTTACATGCTTTTTTTTGAAATGATCGTCTGGGTACCGAGACCTTTCAACACTATTTTTGTATTATTTTATTGGTTTTCATGCATATCTTTTTCTATAAAACCAATACGTTTTCCTTTAATAAAATTTCTGGACAATCTGGTGAATGCTCCTAAGGTTCTTATAATTCATTTGGAAACTCATCACGTCATCTAACGGAAAAGGCAGAATAAGGTCTGCCCGGCCAGCTAGTTATAATTATATTAATAGTTGTTATTAATATTCTATGTTCTATATCTACATATATCTGTCATTATTATGTTCTACTATAGCGCACCTATCATCCTGATTGGATGATTTATTTTATACTCTTATACTTAGAAAAGCCTTAATAATCTTAATATCTTCTCCCGACTAGATTCGGAAAAAGTTTCACAAAATATATCACTTGTAAAGTTCATGAACCTTCTCTATATTCTTAAGAGTACCCAATCTTTCCTTGAATAAAACTGCATAACATAACATAACATATATAACTTAGCCAAAATATTAGCCCTCACTACAAATGATATTATGTGTGAAATCAATACAAGAAAGTTTTTTCATATATGTTCCCATTTAAACTTTAGTTTTAACTTTATGCTTCGCATTAATAATGTAACTTTTGTAATAGTTAGTAAATTTTGTAAGTTTTCAACTCGGTATTATAACACACTGCATAACATAACATAACATATATAACTTAGCCAAAATATTAGCCCTCACTACAAATGATATTATGTGTGAAATCAATACAAGAAAGTTTTTTCATATATGTTCCCATTTAAACTTTAGTTTCAACATTTAAAATTCACCATGTATAATATGCTTCGCATTAATAATGTAACTTTTGTAATAGTTAGTAAATTTTGAAGAAAATATATAAATAAATAAATAAATAAATAAATGTTTATTGTCAAAAAAAATTTTACAATTTTGTGGACAAAGCTGTTGTAAAAAAATAGTTTACAAACATCAAAATTAGCAAACAAAACAAGACAAAAACACATCATAAATATTATAGAAAAATAATATTTAAATCAGGAATTTAGAATATTAATATTATAGAATCCTAAAAGAAGTACATTAGAAATGTACTTTGTCAGTCGTACTATGTTATAAACATTTTCATAAATATAATGTAAAAAAATAAAAAAGCAAAGTAAAAAATAAAAAAGTACGAAACAATTAAAAAAAATACATATACAAAGTTCGGTAAAAATGGTTGGTAATGGCAACTATCACACTAGGGGTTCATAAGGATAAAATTATGTGTTGTAAAACTCGTTCAGGGTGTAGAAGGCTCTTTCCAGTAAGAATGATTTCAAAGCCTTGCGAAATGAAGTCAGAGATATTATGGATTTGATGTTAAATGGCAGGTGATTATGCATTTTTTTTGCATTGTAGATTACTGATCTTTTAATTAACTCTGAGTGTGGGGTTGGAAGATAGAGATCGTGCTCAGTATTTCTGAGAGGGTAGTTGTGAGAAGGTCTCTCTAATAGAGCAGGTGCGTGCTTACGAATTAAGCAAACCGATTCCAAAATGAATAAGCAAGGAAGGGTTAGTATTTTATATCTTTTAAAGAAATCTCGGCAGTGAGTTCTACTGTTAAGTCTCAGTAGGTAACGAACAGCTCTTTTTTGTAGTATAAAAATTCGATCAAATTGAGTCGCACAACATGTACCCCAGAATGGAATAGCATATCTGAGGTGCGACTCAACAAGAGCAAAATAAACAGTTCTAGAGGTAGAAAAGCTAAGCTCCTCGGAAACAGATCTTAACGCAAAACAAGCAGAACCTAACTTCCTTGATAAAGCGTCGATATGTGGATCCCATTTTAAAGAAACATCTACAAGAAGCCCTAGAAATTTTACAGAGTTTACGACATCAATAGTGGTGCCATTAAGGTCAAAGGGTTGCAGCGTGTTTTTATAAGACAAGACTTTCGTTTTAGAGATGTTCAAACATAGGAGATTAGAATCGCACCAGGATTTAATGGTGATTAGGTCATTAGATACAATCCTATGTAGGTCCGTGACATCTGGGTGGCTCCACGTAAAGCTGGTATCGTCCGCAAAGAGACATATTTTTCCACTAATGTTTAAATTAGCCATGTCGTTTATGAACAGAAGAAACAAGATAGGGCCTAGTACCGAGCCTTGAGGCACTCCATATTCCATTGGCCTACAAGAAGACATCCTGTTGTCAACTTTCACAACTTGATTTCTGTTGCTAAGATATGACTTAAACCAATTGAGAGGAGCCCCTCTAAATCCATAGTACTGCAGTTTGTTAGTTAATATATTATGATTCACACAATCGAAAGCTTTGGAAAAATCACAGAAAATTGTTGCCGTAGCGTGATGGTTGTTTAGGCTGGAGTAAACTCTATTAAGAAGGGAAAACATGGCATCGCTTGTGCATTTGTTACTTAGAAATACAAATTGATGTTTTGTAAGTATTTCATATCTAGACAGAAATGATAAAAGCCTTTTTTTAACCAGTCTTTCGATGATCTTAGATAGCGTAGGGAGAAGTGCAATTGGGCGATAGTTCGAAGCTTCTTCTGAAACACCTCCTTTGTGAAGAGGTATGATTATTGCAGTTTTAAGGCAGCTTGGAAAAGTACCATTTTGGAAAGACATATTTATCAAAGTAGTCAGATGCTCTAGTGTGCATTCCGGCAGACTTGAATACATTTTTAAAGTAAGCCCATCAGTTCCCGAAGAAGATTTATTTTTGATATCATTAATTGTACTACGAAGTTCTGATAAAACTACTGGTGAAAAGAAGAAACTGTGCAGGTTTACCCTATGATTAGAGAGATATGAAATTGGGTCATTAGATTGAGATACGGATTTAGTCAAATCTTTGGCTACATTTACAAAATAATTGTTTAGGTCCTCAGGAGAGGTAAGGATAGTGCTGGATAAAGGAGTTTTGTTTCTTAAATCATTTACGATAGACCAGGTTTCTTTAGCTACATTTTTGGCGTTAGAAAGTCTATTATTGTAATAAATATCTTTGGCGGCTTTAATAGTTTTATGATAAATTTTTCTGTATGATTTTACATAATTATGAAAAAAGACACTGTCCGAAAATTTCTTTAAATGAGATAGTGACCGCATGTTCTTAGAAGATATACGTAAACCTTTAGTGGACCAGGGTTTACTTCTTTTATTTTTGATAGGCCTAAGAGGAAAAGATTCAGAAGCTATATTAGTTAGAGTTTTTATAAAACGAGAAAATTCAGTGTCGACATCATAAGTGTGAGAGTCCCAGTCAGTTATTTGACATAGGTGTTTGAAATTAATGAAATTTCTAACCGAAAAAATACGGCCTACTTGTCTAGAGGAATTTTTGGCTTTGGATGTAATTGAAAATTTTGTGAAAATTGCTTCATGATCGGAGAAACCTGGACTTAAGACATTACATTCGACGGAGCTAGGATCGAAAGAAGACACAACGTAATCTATAGTACTGGCACTTGTCTTAGTAATTCTGGTTGGTGAGTTGACGTGCATGGCAATTCCTAATGACTCAAAGATGGACTGAAGACATTCCTGAGCAGCACACACACTGGAAAAGTCAATATTGAAATCGCCACATAAGATTAATTTGCTTTTTACAGGAAGGGACTCGAGCAAACTTAGAAGGTTATGGCAGAATAATTGCACATCAGCATCAGGTGTTCTATAAATACAAATAATATAAAGGTCATAAGTATTGTGATAAACGATAGAAAATTCAAATACTTTTTCAGATAATAAATGATTATACTTTGATATTTCGGAAAAATCGTTGTTTGAAGACATTATCATGGTGCCTCCATGAGTTAAATTAGTTCTATTAAATCTGGCAATTGTGGTATAGTTTTTAATAAAAACAGGTTGATTGATATTTAGCCAGTGCTCAGTGATGGCAATGACTTCTGGAAAATTTAGCTCTTCTAACAAAAGATATAATTCGTCTGTTTTATGTCTTAAGGACTGAATATTAAGAAAAAAAAGATTAAAATTGCTATTGGTCAATTTTTTAGAGGGTGCTAGATCCTCTTTTCGCGTCATATTGACTAAAAATTTTTACTTTTTGATGGTGAACCACTAGAATAATATTTACCAGTACCTTCACGAATTTTTTGGAGCCGTAAAATTTTTTCCGAGGAGTAGAAAGATCTATACGCTGCAAGGTCTGAGTCCACTTCAGATGAACCAATCCCATAGGCATCGTGGAAGCGATAATACAGCTTGCGCAGGGATTCCTTGTCACTGGGAAGGCCTTCTGAAGCTAGCAATAATTTAATGCTAGTACTTGTATGCCCCTCAAAACACACACTAGATGGCTGTTCGTGTAGATAAGCAAGAAATAGCCTTAAGGTCTTTAGTAAGGAAGGATCCCTTAATCTGGCTAATATATAGCGACCATTTGCTTTATCCGAATCTTGGGACAGCCGCACTCTTGGTGGAGTCATTGGATCAAACTGCAAAAAAATCATCTTTCTTTGCAGCTTTCTCCATGCTTAATTTAGAGCCCTCCAGTGCCAATGACCTACAAGCTGCTATGGCCTCCCTGTCAGAGCCAATTATGACTGACTTATCCTCTACAGGCACAAATGTCACTGGTGATTCCAATAATTGAGGCTTTGGTGGAGACAGCCCCCGGCTCTTTGGGATATCTATATTGACATCTTGATGACTAGAAGATGAGACATTATGGGCTGTGGAAGTGGGCGGCGTTTGGATAAGGGTTGGTGAAACTGAATCATAGGTAGGATCAATTATAGTACCAGGTGGCCACAGACTAGCGTTCTTAAGCTGAATTAAGTGATCTTTATTTTGCACCCCAATTTTAAAATCGGAGTGCAAAGTGTCTGCATTCTTAAGCATAGGAAAACAACGCACAAAATTCGTGGTTCCTAATTTTTCTTTGATGTAGTGTACAAGCTGATTTGATTTATACGTGGACGGAATTATGGATACCACTACATAATGCCATTTCTCTATAATGGGTGTTTTGTTGGGCTGGAAGGAAACAGCTTTTTTTGGAGACTTATTGACAGGCATTTGGACATCTGTTGTATCGGTTTGGGTTGATATTGCGGTGGTGTATATCTTCTTTATTGATTGTTGTTTAGGCTTATCAGCAAGCTTCTCCAGGGTAAGTGCCATTTGTTTTACACTATGCCTCAGCTCAGCCATCTCTTTAGTCAACTGCTCCTTCGATGAATCATGCACCTGGACTTTGACAGATTCATTTTGAGTTTCCATTAAAATAGATGATAGATTGAAAGTATCCTGCCTAATTTCTTTAATGGATTTAAATAAGGATTTTTGTATACTGTCAGATATTCCAGAATGGAGGCTGTGAATATCCTCAATTTTTTCTAGCAGTATCTTCCATTTGGAGTCATGATTGAGTAAGATGTCGTAAATTTCGCCAATGATCGGAAGGATGTCGTTGTTTTTCTTTAAGCAGGAACCCAGGGCTTCGAGATATTCTGAAGAGATTTGAGTCTTTTGGAGATCTGATATTTTATCATGCAAATATTTCAGAGTTGGAGAGTCGCAAACAGTGCAAAAAAATCTTATGTTGTTGAATTTTTGTTTGTAGAGCACTTTTGTCGTGGATTTATCCAGTCCTGTGCAGACCATACAAAAATTTCTTCGGCACTCCCCACTACAGCGAATTCTGTAACAGTCTTTTTCCGAAACGATTTTTTGGCAAGAATCGCACTTAAATTCAGCCATTTTATAAATAAATAAAAAATTAAAATTTTCAAAGGAACAAAAAAAGTGAAAATTAAAAAAAAGATGTAGATAAATTTTATGTAAATATTTCCAGTTGATAAATCAAAATCTTTAAATGTCACGCACAAACAATATTTATAACTAATAACCGGATCCGGGTAAACAAGGTCAAGTTTAGTTTAAAGCAAACGACGAACTGATGATCGGGTCAAAGCACACAAAAACAAATTGAAATCAAAACAGTTCAAACCAAAACAAAACGTTCAAATACCGGCAAAACAATATACGAGCGAAAACACAACCGCCTCGTACAACTGCTGGACTATAACGATGATAGTATTAGTATTTTTTTATTTCATTTTTATAAGATATAATCGTCATTAAATTGGATGTCCAACAGCTCCCATATAGCCGTTCCAAAGTGCACTGATGGGTTTTGGCGGTGTAGATGTATTTGGGAAAATGACCAAACTTAATCATTAAAAAGAAGTAAAAGTTCTAAAAAGGATCATTACAGTGTGTAGTGGTGCATCTAGGTAGAACCCAAAAGTAGATAACTGTTAAACATTTATAAACATCGATCTAAGTTGTCTCTCATACAATTCTATTATATCTAAGTTCGTCTACGACAAAATGAGAGACAAATATCCTCGGCGTGATCGACGAAATTGTGTGCCAGCCAATAAATTTTCATAGTTACCGCTTAGAAATAGCAGTTTTAGGCATGTCTGTAAATGGGATATGAAGGAAAATGAATATCCCATAATACACCGAAATCTTGGCTCGCTTATAGACTAAATAATAAATTGATGTGAACAAACTGACTGAAATAAAATACACAGCCTGTAATGAAATTGAGATACCTACGTATAATGTATCATCTTTAGCAATTGCAGTTAACCACCTGAACATCCCTTCGAAGCCTCAGATGCACTTTATATATTCAATTAGGGAGACACATATCCCTATTTGCTACACGCAAATGCTCCTCTACATGAAATGAGTCCTCGGGGAAGGAACGTAACTTTCAATTAACAAGTATGTTAGGGGGGATGCATTACATGTTATGATATCTGTGCAGGATGTAGATTTCCTACATTCTAGACAGATTTGCCCCTAATATATACGCTTGTAAATTAATAAGGAATAATTACTGAAATCATATAAATTTTACGGCAATTATGATATGGCAATTAGCTTGTTCATTGCTATAATTGAAGCATATTTAGGTTGTCGAAAGTCGAATACACGCAGAGATTTGCATGTATAATACGTTTAGTATTATACGTTCATATCATACATTATAATACATGGACGTATAAAATATGTTTATGTTAAAGTTGTTTGACAACAACTTGTAATTATTGTGTTATTAACATCGAACTTGATCGATATGAAAATACGTTTTAGAGAGCACGATATACCGTACACAAGAAGTAGTGTTGTTTTTGCTGTAAAATTTTGGTAATCTAAAAATAAGGACAAAGCTCTATACATCCAATCCATGTACATATGATGTGTTTTATTTCCAGAAAACGGTAATAAAATATATAACTTATTATATGAAGAATAGAGAACTGCAGTAAAAATCCACAGAAAACTAAACAGACAAAACTAACACATCACTTAAAAATCTTTTAAAAAATTATCGATCTGGAACTGGTCTTGCATTTTGGTGATAGTACATATGGAACAACTTTTTGGAAGTTTCAGCAGATAACCTATTTCTCACTTTATTGTGTAGAAAGAACCATATTCTACATACTCCTAACTGAGCTGATGAAGCTCAAATTGGCAAAAGTTTCATAGCGAGTTTAGAGACTTATGGTGTTTTATTGAGACTTTAATTCCCAATATAGCAATGGCATCAAATCTGTTTATGTATTTAAAATAAGATAATCCTTCCCCATCCAAATTAAGTAAGAGGTAATCTCTCTATTTGTCATTCAGTAATTTTAATATTGGTTTTCTTTTAGTTAAAAATGTGTGCGTCTTATCAAATATTTCAGGTAATTTTAATGATAACTATGCTTCTGCTGCATATAAAATACTAGCCGTTGACTTTTGACAGGCTTTAATCAGTTTGCATACATGATCCAATAAATAAACTGCATCTTACGTTCTTAATAAAGTTTGCATCAAAAAAATAAATTCGTTATACTTTGTGCTATTTACCTCATTTACTTCTGCAACAATTTGTTTAAAATATATGTAAAGTTTTTAAGAAATACGTAAAAATGTCACGGTGCGCGGTGGGAGCACTACTTTTCCAACTAACTGTGAAAGTAGTATATCTCAAAACAGAAGTGACCCAATATGCGACTTACAAGTTACATGAATAATGTTTGTTAACGTCTCCATCTTCTTCATATTAGTGGTGTTGTCACTCACAACAGCATCTCAACATCTTTCTGTCTAGAAAATTCTATTTTTTCATTAAATTTTTCTGCTGTTTCTCTGTTGAAAGATCCCAGTTTTCCAGAAAAACCGTCTTTCTTGACGACGAACGAAAAAATGTTGGAAATTTTTAAAATGGACGGATTCTATTATACTAAAAGGTTTATTGCAATCCAAAAAGAATTTCGACAAAAGTAGTCTTGCTTTTTCTATCTCTTCGTTGGTCAGCTGATCAAAAAAGGCACGATCATAACTTAACTTGTAATTATTTAAAGGCAAAGATGACGAGATTGAAAGTAGAGCTGTTGTTTCGAAAAGCTTGAGTTTACATCAGTTTTCTTCTGAATTTGAATATCTTTAACTTCACTTGTGGCTGTAATCGTTGAAATGTGACAGTGAGATTTATTTTCTAGTGATGGATGTTGGGACGGAGACCCTTGATTCTGTATGGGGGGATCATCCGGGTCATCAGCATCACTATTTGACGGTGCAGAATCGAGGGAAACTATGCCTTTACGTTTTTTCTGCCTGCATCAAATCTTTACTTTATTTTGCAAGTATTTCTGTGCATTTTTAGTCTGCTTGTACGAGTATTTTGAGGTGGTTTTGACAAAGAGTGCATAATATTTGCGCCAGTATTTATATTTCTTCTGCGCTCAAAACCAACGTCCCATATTTTGTGTAAGTGTTGGGCTGCCTTTGAGAAGAATAATATACAATAATATACGTGGTAGTGGTAACTCTTAAATAAGTACAAAGAACATCGTTAGAATTTAGAACATTTTTTGTTAATGTAAGTCCTCAAAATAGTCATATCACAATGTAACGATGTAACAAAAGAACGAAAGTTTATTTAAAATGCTGATTGTGTTTTTTATCGTATAGTAACATCAGGTAATACTGTACTGTAACTGTAAATAAACAAAGTTTTCAGGATTTTAGAAATTAAAAAAAAAGAATTTTTTGGCATAAATGATGTTAACTAAACAAAAATACAACCATATTATGAGATATAATTTTTTTTACCCCAAACATTCCATCTTTCTATCCCCTTCCATGGTTAGGTTAGGTTAGGCAAACAACATATAAATGAATAGTAAAGTTAAAATATGTTCTTTCTGCATTTTTTGCACCCTAATTACCTTTCTCCCCTTGTTTTCTAAAAATATTTATATTTAATATCTGAGCAATTATTTTTATATTTTTACTAATTAATGCAAAATTTTAAATAACATAGGTGAAAAGGTAGGTTATTATATTTCCACCTCTACATTTATTCTCTTCCATAGGAGACAAATACTTCAAAAATAATGTTTCTTTTATGATCTATAACTACAAAACCTATGCCAAACATAACAAGAAATCAGGTCGAAAGTTATCGCAAGGAGCAAGTATTTATATATAGCTATCCTGTCATTCTGCGCAGGTTTTTTCAAGTGAACTCACTAAGTTGCCGGCGCCGAAAGGAGCTTTTAAAAGTTATTAACACTTGTCCTAGCCACATTACCAAACGGATATTAAAATATCAACTCTATATATTTTTGTTAGGAAATATTCCAAGTTGCCCTTCATGGATTCTGCCAGATCTTGGCAAGTTTTCAAATTTTAATCAAACTTTTGAGACGCGTTGTATTCTGATATGGCTGTTACTGTGATTTTATTCGGATAAAATAAACTACAGGTTTTGATGCATTTTATTCAGTTTTACTTATGTATGTTTTTTTTCAGGTACGTTTATGTTCTTGACATGATTAACGAAATTTCTCGGAGTAAGTATTAATATAAACTTGTTTTAAATATAAGTATTTATAGTGATTTTTGTATAAACTTGAGACAAAGCTACTACGTTCTAGTGCAACACAGTAATTTCCTACATATTATATGTTTACTTGAATTAAACACTTCTTTTCTTTTTATATTATTTTGCGTGTTCAGTTTTTGATTTCTATTTCAAGTTGATTTCTGAACTCAGTATACAATTATAAGAATTATTACTACTTCGTGTTTATTAGTTTTGTAGCTATGAACAAATATCTACCTTTTGTGAATTTTATTTTGATACCAAAATAAAACGATTTGAACCCAACCTAAAAGCTAGTAAGGTACTGGAATTGCATTCATTGCAGCTGCACCATTAAATTACGAACGTGGCAATACCTGGTCGTGAAAACCCTCGTAACCGGTCGGTTCGTGTTCTAGAGTGGACTATGATCGGTTTGCTTCGTTGGGGATCAGAATCAGGAGAAAATAATATTAAAGATAAATAGTTACACATTTTATTTAAAATTATAGCCCTTGTCACCAGAACCGGAGTAACAGCGAGAGAAACACTATCATTGTTAGAATTAAAGGAGGGCATAGAGCTAATTCCATTTTTTCAAGTGAAAAAAGATTTTTCGGTAAACCTAAATACTTCAACCGAGGGAATAGAAGACATACTTCCAGGATCTAAAAGAGACCTAAATGTTTGAAGCATGTTTTTATTATCTATGATATTATTGCGGATAAAAAATTATTAATTGAAGCCTTGGGTTCAAGATTTTACCAACTGCCATTACTCTGACAGGAATCAGAAAGAGAATGCGTACAAATTCTTTCCCAATTCAATTGCGTTTAATATGCGTATTAGAAGCTGTTGGTTTAGGCAGATGCAGCTATGTACGATGGCCTTAAAGTTTTACAAGTTGATAAAGATTGACAAGACCTGAGGTCGTGCATATTACTCAAGCAATTAAAACATAAGGGGCAAGCGTTTAAAAATATTACATTCACGAGGAGGTTTACTTAAAAATTGGGCGCACGAATTTAAAATGTGTTTATTTTTGTACAAGTGACACGTTAAAGAAGAGTTTTTATCAACGAACACATCAAGAGTGTTTCTTTGAGAAAATGTATGCGATTTTTTATTTTTATCAAAACTAATATATTATCCGAGTTATATGCGAAACAATTTTTTTCTAGAAAGTCTGCCAGATGTTTTTGCCTTAGAACTTGTGGAGAACCCTATTTCAATTCAAATTTCGTAATAAGAGGCTTATCCAATTTTTTAAACAACATTAAGTGTATGACAAAATCCCATTGATCGATCGGATATTTTAATGTCTTAAGAGCTGACAAATTTTCCGAAAATATGCCAGAAAACAGAACACGTAGCGAAGTTGGATTTTCAGGCCCTCTTTACGATTTTTTAATGCGCTCCAATTCTCCACGGTTACGTTTGTTTAAATACAGCCAACATGCGGTTATGTAGTTATCAACTGTTAGAAGTAACGTCCTAACTAAAGGTAATGATTGCCAAGCTAAATTAAGTAATTTAAGCGTTTAGTATCAAAAAGGAATATGGTAAGATGATATTTCTAACTTAGGTAAGCGGCTTTTCGTAAAATATTAATGAAAAAAACTGTTTAAATTATGGTTTAAAATATTTAAATCATTGTCATCATTTTCATACAACTAAGCATTAATTGCACGAAGAATATAAAAATCGCCCTTATATCCTCTATTTCAAAATATCATGTTTCAAAAAATGTTTTACAAAGCTCTCTGTCTTCGCGCCTTCTGCCAAATTGTGTAAAGTAGATAAATTACTCAAAGCGGTATTTCTAGATTTTTTTTTAATTTGGCATTATTAGCCTTTTTTTTAATTATTTTGATAAACTAGGACAAAAAAGAAATAAAAAAAATCCTACTCAAAAAATTATAAATAAAAAAACTCAAATACCAAAAAAAAATGTTTAAAAAAATTTGGGAAATAACTAAAATTGTGTGAAATAAAAATCTATAAATCTGTAAGAGAATAGCGTCCTCACCGACCAGCTAGAAATGCTTATTTAAACTTTTGACCAAATATAAGGTGAATATTATAAAATTATAAAATGCCAGTATTATTAGGTTTTAACAATGATTATAATTAATAATCAGTATCTCACTGAATTCCCATAAAAACAAAAAATTCTAATTTTGGTTACGTATTTGACATAATATACTTTTAGTCAATATCAAATCAATACAAGATTTAAAATAAACTACATCTGACTAAGATCGGCTTGCTTCTTGTGGGGTTCTTCCTACTCGCGGAACACAATACAAATATTAATAAAAGGGCGTCTAATTATATTGTCATATTATTAAACATTATTTACGATAAAAGAAAGAAAAAGTATTTATTTAGTAAATATGGAACATAATGGCATCCTTATTTTTGTAGATTCGCCTCTTTTTGATACAGATATATTAAAAAAAAATTGCATTGTTGTACGTAATAGACAATTTCATACGTACGTTTAAGTCATGCTTATACTCCTAATAGTTGAACCTCCTTTTTTGTTTAAAATAGCCCGATATGTATAGTATTCGTTTAAAGGAACATAGCCAAGGTTAATAAAACTCAGATTTTCAAAAATACCCGACTTGCGAGATAACAAAACACTGTTCAGAATTTTGGGGTTTCTCTCTTGTAAGTTTAGTTCAGCCAGCCACGTCAGCTTAAAACGTGTTGGGTTGTTTATCTGTTGTTCACGTAGGAAAATGCACTTTTTTAATTTCCATTTACCCACGCATATGTTGGGTGCATATAAATTTTGCTTTTTAGAAGCATTTATGGATTTACCATTAGATTGATTTTGTAATCCTTAACATATTTTTGAAAAACCAAACCCTTTATATCTTTAAAAAAAAATATTTTACTAGCAAAGATTTATATATTTTCTAGGTCTTATAAGTTGATTAATATTTTAGTGCCGCTGGCACAGAATAAACAATAAGTACTGTTTATGAGTTTAGAATTTTAAATTACTTTTGCTCTAGAGGAAATTTCTCTCTTTCTTAAAAGTAATTAAGAATATAATTATTTTAATAGTTTTATATTGTTCCACCAAGTCAGTAATTTCATTTCGTTTTTCTCAAATTGCACCACAGTCTTTATTTGAATGAAATGTAGCATTTTTTGGTATAACATTTGAACACAACCGACTCTATCCCTGTCGTCCTTTTTACATAATACCAGAAAAATCAGCTAAACGTAGCTAATTTTTCTGCGACCATAAACGCTGATCTAACGTTCTATCTGGGGAATTTTACTTTAAATTAATTTCCCCCTATAATGTCTACTACATTTCCAAGAATCCACTTATAAGTTGTTCACGAGGGTGTACATCTTTGTTTAGATAAATATCAAAAACTTTAAAAGTATACGATATTACAAATATCATCAAGGTGCCATCATTAGAGTGTCAGAAAGAAAAATACCTCACTAATTCACCTGAAAAAGTAACAGTTTTACTTAGTTAGCCGTGAACTATCAGAATTTAGCGAGGTACGTCAAAAACCAGTTTTTGGTTTCTTCATCTCCGGAGCGGCAACCTCTTAGTGGGGGGTGAAATTAGAAAGATGGCCTTCTTCTAAATACCTAATTGATAATATTTAGTTACAACTCCTTAGCGGGATTGGGTCAGCCATATTTTCAAAGATCTTATTGAGTACGTTACAAGTCTAAAATTTTACGTCATTATTTCCATCCATGATGAAAGGACAGCTTGTCGATTCCAAGCGGAGATTGGAAAGAGTGTCTAAGGAAATTTCAATTATTTTTCTGAATAAAATAAACTATACAGCATGGATTTTATACCGATTTTATATATATATATATATATACATATATATATATATATATATATATATATATATATATATATATATATACATATATATATATATATATATATATATATATATATATATATATATATACATACATATATATATATATATATATATATATATATATATATATATATATATATATATATATATATATATATATATATATATATATATATATATATATATATATATATATATATAAAACATTTATTTCAAATATTCATTGTTCGGAAAATTGAGCAGTTATTAATAATGGTTTTAAAAACTATTCAAAATTTAAACATTTATATTAAACCGTAAAAAATAATTATTTTTTAAAAGAATTATAAAATACTTTATTGTTATATTGGATAGTTGACAAATAAAATGTATAACAGATGGGTTTAAAATTTTGCGAATTATTTATGGCTTTACTAAATGTTTTAACCTCCGTTTTATGCATTGTACTCTGAATACATTTCGCTTAAAGAGTCAGAAATTTTGCTTTCTCTCAAGAACAACCAAATGAAGATATTGAAAAATCAAGAATCATATTTTAAACCTTTTCTTGCAGTTGTGAATAAAATTTGTTTGTGTAACATCTCGAATAATATGGCAATATTTGCCAAGGCAAACATAATACAAGAAACGGTATTATATCAAGAAAACCAATTTTGATCTTTAAACTTGAAAAATCATGAAGTCTGTAACTCAATATGCTTTGAACTAACGATTTCCAAATCTCTGCATAGGACGAATGAAGCTGCTCGATGTGAGGGGATTTCGAAAGAATTCAGTAATTGAGAGAATTATCATAGAATTATGCATGCATCGCAAACTTTATACATTCTCGAATCTATCTACTTTGTTGTTTCAAAATCGTTATAACTTATTTATTTATATCGAGTTTCTGATGTTGAATCAAGGCATAAATATAAATAATAATAACAAAATTTAAATTATAGGGTAGGTATCTTATTATCGGCACTTTTACCGGGTATCTCCCTTAATTTTAATGATAGAAGGTAGCGGTTCTCGCAACTACCTTTCTGTAAAATTAAAGATGGCGCCAGTAGAATTTTCATAGCCCTATTGGTTTATGAGTATAAGGCGTTTTTGAAAATGTTGCAACGAAAAACAGCGAAAACTGTTTCATATATGACTTTTTCCGTAGAATTCAGTGCCGCTCTCAGAATAAGTATACGCGGTTATCGAACCTTACTTTATTTTTTTAAATGAAACACCCTGTATATTATCATTTATGTTTATTAGGAATAATGTGGGCTCTTATTTTGAAAAAAACAAACTCAAAGTTCCAGATTTTCTAAAATTTTCTTTTGTATTCAATTAGTAGGTAGTAGGCTATGGTTAAAATGTATTAAAAACAAAATTCGTGTAAGTAATTATTATAATAAAGATGTAATACTTCTAAACTTAATTAAAAAGATCTTTTTTAATTCTTAACTCTTAATTATTTATTACAGCATTATAACTTTATTATGATAAGATGATTGAATTTTACTCAAAACAAAACAATAATTACCGATCTTACTTAAAACTTAAGTTAGAAAAATTAAAAGAGAAACAAATTTTTGAAAAAGTAAAGAGTTTTTAAAGGTGGTTCTCAAAATGACGACCACGTTCCATATGCAAAATTGACACATTTTCGTTATTCTTCTAATAGCGATTAAAAGAATCATAGGCCTTCTTTGCAAATTATTGCAGTTAAATCGATTGCCATACAAAGCCCCATTATATACTGATTCGTGTTTTATATATTTCCATTATCCATGGGTACCAATCCAACTTTGAGGAAACTTATTCGTCTAGAAATGACCTTTAAAGTACAGAGTTGCGGCTTGTGATACCGTCTTGTTGAAGATAAACGACATTATAAAGTGCCAATGGAACATTTTCCATCAGTTGTTGAATAATTTCCTCAAAGATTTCTAGGTACAGGCGCGCTATGAAACTTCCTTCAAAAATTCTATAGACTATGCGTCTTCCAAAAATGAAACACGAGACTTCAACGCCAAAGCGTCCTTGTTGCGCCCTCTCAAAAATTAAATGGTGATTTTCTGCGAACCAGTTTTTTGTATTATGGCAATTCAAAATCCCGCACTTGAAAAATAATATTCATCGGATCAGATAACGAGTCAAAGAGATTCATCAGTATGGATTTGTTGGCCAAACAACAACAGCGCTAGACACCACAGCGGGTTAAAAATGTTGAACTATGTAGAATTTATATGGGTGATATTTACATTTTTGTAAAATTCTTTGAGAATCAGATTGGATACACCAGTTCCTTCCTCTACTGCTGGTAAGAAGATCAACGCGTGCGTTGCGTCTACATAACTCAATACATTTATTTCTGGATAAATGCTCTAGTAAATTTTATTTAAGGCGAATAAATATGTCTTGAAAAGTTGCCTTCTCTCTGGATATATAATATGAACAAAAAGACTAAGATATTATCCTAAACATAGCGCCCAAAATACGTTACGTAAATATAATTCCGAAGCTTCTTGGGGATTTTCATTAGATTGTACCGCCATTATTGTAAAAAAAGTAAATTAAATATGTTAAATAGAACAAAACAACAAAAATATTTCATTAATAATCAAAAACTGACAAAACGGCAAAAGTTCTTGATATTTTGCTTTTTGTTCCAAACAAAGTAGCCATAGCCTACTACTGACTAATTGGACACAAAAGAAAATTTTTGAAAACCTCGAATTTTGAACTTTAGTTTCAAAATAACTGCATGCATGTATATATTTTTGGAGTGCCCATATTATTCCTAATAAATATAAAAAATAATATACAGGATGTCCCACTTAAAAAATAAGGTTAACTCTGATAAGTTTTTGACTTTGCCCCGTATACTTATTCTGAGTTCTACGGAAAAAGTCATATATGGAACAGTTTTCGCCTATTTGATAAGTTATCAGATAGGTGGAATACGAGAGATGGCTGAAAACGCAATATTTTCAAAAACGCCCTGTATCTCAAAAACCAAAACATCTGTGAAAATTCTGCTGGCGCCATCTTTGATTTCACAAAAACGTAGTAGATCACGCGAAAATCGCAAGCACTTATCTTTTTAAAAATAAGGGAGATACCCCCTAAAAGTGCCGAAAATGGGATACCATCTACACACCAACTTTAACCTTCCTTAAGATCCACCATTTACTTTCCTATTATCTTTAATCCGCAACGAAAGATAGTATGTTTCCTTCTGAGATTTGAACGAATAAATATATATATATATATATATAAATGACGTACTGTGTAGATTATAAATGTCAATTCGTTAATGAATGCACATTGACGAATCGCACTGACGCATCAAGCAAACCGGAGGGTAAGTTTTATTTTTTTATATTCACAATTAACAATATTGTATTTCCATTACCATTTTTCAAAATCATTTTATAAACTTAAGTAGCTAGTATCACAGTAAATTGTGTTAAATCTAGTTTTGACAACAACACAACGATTTTGTGCTTGCTTGTCAGTAATTAGGATTTTTAGTTAAAACAAATACGATATAACCGCGCTGAAGACAACTAGAAATCACTATGAAAAACACTTCAAGTAATGTAATAGTTCATCGCCTATCGATATCAGGGTATGTACTAAGGCCTGAATTCGGAATGCAATTTTCGTAGTGCATTTTCAGATTTCTGAAGAACAATATCGGGTGTTATTCAAATCTTCTTTACAGCTTTTTATACATGGCGAAAATATTAAAAAACTGTAGTCTAGTTTTTCAAAATTTATGAACACTTCTTTATATTTATAGTTTAAGTTGTAAATCAGGAAATAACTGAGTTACATGACATTATTATCAATAAAGCTAAGTGTGTAACATCTTATTCGGTTAATTTGATTAAAACAGGATTAAATTTGGTAAATACTGAAGTAGAAAAGGATACCTCAAAATACAGTAAATTAAAATAAGCAAACTATAGAAACACAGATTTTCTAAACAATAAAAATAACACCTTTAATTGACATTCTGTCCAAAACAGTTATTTATATATATATATATATATATATATATATATATATATATATATATATATATATATATATATATATATATATATATATATATATATATATATATATATATATATATATATATATATATATATATATATATATATATATATATATATATATATATATATATATATATATATATATATATATATATATATATATATATATATATATATATATATATATATAAATAACTGTTTTGGACAGAATGTCAATTAAAGGTGTTATTTTTATTGTTTAGAAAATCTGTGTTTCTATAGCTAGCTTATTTTAATTTACTGTATTTTGAGGTATCCTTTTCTACTTCAGTATTTACCAAATTTAATCCTGTTTTAATCAAATTAACCGAATAAGATGTTACACACTTAGCTTTATTGATAATAATGTCATGTAACTCAGTTATTTCCTGATTTACAACTTAAACTATAAATATAAAGAAGTGTTCATAAATTTTGAAAAACTAGACTACAGTTTTAGGTATAACTAAATTTAATATTTTCGCCATGTATAAAAAGCTGTAAAGAAGATTTGAATAACACCCGATATTGTTCTTCAGAAATCTGAAAATGCACTACGAAAATTGCATTCCGAATTCAGGCCTTAGTACATACCCTGATATTGATAGGCGATGAACTATTACATTACTTGAAGTGTTTTCATAGTGATTTCTAGTTGTCTTCAGCGCGGTTATATCGTATTTGTTTTAACTAAAAATCCTAATTACTGACAAGCAAGCACAAAATCGTTGTGTTGTTGTCAAAACTAGATTTAACACAATTTACTGTGATACTAGCTACTTAAGTTTATAAAATGATTTTGAAAAATGGTAATGGAAATACAATATTGTTAAGTGTGAATATAAAAAAATAAAACTTACCCTCCGGTATGCTTGATGCGTCAGTGCGATTCGTCAATGTGCATTCATTAACGAATTGACACTTATAATCTACACAGTACGTCATTTTATATATATATATATATATATATATATATATATATATATATATATATATACATATATATATATTCGTTCAAATCTCAGAAGGAAACATACTATCTTTCGTTGCGGATTAAAGATAATAGGAAAGTAAATGGTGGATCTTAAGGAAGGTTAAAGTTGGTGTGTAGATGGTATCCCATTTTCGGCACTTTTAGGGGGTATCTCCCTTATTTTTAAAGATAAGTGCTTGCGATTTTCGCGTCATCTACTACGTTTTTGTGAAATCAAAGATGGCGCCAGCAGAATTTTCACAGATGTTTTGGTTTTTGAGATACAGGGCGTTTTTGAAAATATTGCGTTTTCAGCCATCTCTCGTATTCCACCTATCTGATAACTTATCAAATAGGCGAAAACTGTTCCATATATGACTTTTTCCGTAGAACTCAGAATAAGTATACGGGGCAAAGTCAAAAACTTATCAGAGTTACCTTATTTTTTAAGTGGGACATCCTGTATATTATTTTTTATATTTATTAGGAATAATATGGGCACTCCAAAAATATATACATGCATGCAGTTATTTTGAAACCAAAGTTCAAAATTCGAGGTTTTCAAAAATTTTCTTTTGTGTCCAATTAGTAAGTAGTAGGCTATGGCTACTTTGTTTGGAACAAAAAGCAAAATGTCAAGAACTTTTGCCGTTTTGTCAGTTTTTGATTATTAATGAAATATTTTTGTTGTTTTGTTCTATTTAACATATTTAATTTCCTTTTTTTACAATAATGGCGGTCTACAATCTAATGAAAATCCCCAAGAAACTTCGAAATTATATTTACGTAACGTATTTTGGGCGCTATGTTTAGGATAATATCTTAGTCTTTTTGTTCATATTATATATCCAGAGAGAAGGCAACTTTTCAAGACATATTTACTCGCCTTAAATAAAATTTACTAGAGCATTTATCCAGAAATAAATGTATTGAGTTATGTAGACGCGACGCACGCGTTGATCTTCTTGCCAGCAGTAGAGGAAGGAACTGGTGTATCCAATCTGATTCTCAAAGAATTTTACAAAAATGTAAATATCACCCATATAAATTCTACATAGTTCAACATTTTCAACCCGCTGTGGTGTCTAGCGCTGTTGTTGTTTTGCCAACAAATCCATACTGATGAATCTCTTTGACTCGTTATCTGATCCGATGAATATTATTTTTCAAGTGCGGGATTTTGAATTGCCATAATACAAAAAACTGGTTCGCAGAAAATCACCATTTAATTTTTGAGAGGGCGCAACAAGGACGCTTTGGCGTTGAAGTCTCGTGTTTCATTTTTGGAAGACGCATAGTCTATAGAATTTTTGAAGGAAGTTTCATAGCGCGCCTGTACCTAGAAATCTTTGAGGAAATTATTCAACAGCTGATGGAAAATGTTCCATTGGCACTTTATAATGTCGTTTATCTTCAACAAGACGGTATCACAAGCCGCAACTCTGTACTTTAAAGGGCATTTCTAGACGATAAGTTTCCTCAAAGTTGGATTGGTACCCATGGATAATGGAAATATATAAAACACGAATCAGTATATAATGGGGCAGTATGGCAATCGATTTAACTGCAATAATTTGCAAAGAAAGCCTGTGATTCTTTTAATCGCTATTAGAAGAATAACGAAAATGTGTCAATTTTGCATATGGAACGTGGTCGTCATTTTGAAAACCACCTTTAAAAACTCTTTACTTTTTCAAAAATTTGTTTCTCTTTTAATTTTTCTAACTTAAGTTTTAAGTAAGATCGGTAATTATTGTTTTGTTTTGAGTAAAATTCAATAATCTCATCCTAATTAAGTTAAAATGCTGTAATAAATAATTAAGAGTTTTAAAGAGTTTTTAAGAGAATTAAAAAGATCTTTTTAATTAAGTTTAGAAGTATTACATCTTTATTATAATAATTACTTACACGAATTTTGTTTTTAATACATTTTAACCATAGCCTACTACCTACTAATTGAATACAAAAGAAAATTTTAGAAAATCTGGAACTTTGAGTTTGTTTTTTTCAAAATAAGAGCCCATATTATTCCTAATAAACATAAATGATAATATACAGGGTGTTTCATTTAAAAAAATAAAGTAGGGTTCGATAACCGCGTATACTTATTCTGAGAGCGGCACTGAATTCTACGGAAAAAGTCATATATGAAACAGTTTTCGCTGTTTTTCGTTGCAACATTTTCAAAAACGCCTTATACTCATAAACCAATAGGGCTATGAAAATTCTACTGGCGCCATCTTTAATTTTACAGAAAGGTAGTTGCGAGAACCGCTACCTTCTATCATTAAAATTAAGGGAGATACCCGGCAAAAGTGCCGATAATAAGATACCTACCCTATAATTTAAATTTTGTTATTATTATTTATATTTATGCCTTGATTCAACATCAGAAACTCGATATAAATAAATAAGTTATAACGATTTTGAAACAACAAAGTAAATAGATTCGGGAATGTATAAAGTTTGCGATGCATGCATAATTCTATGATAATTCTCTCAATTACTGAATTCTTTCGAAATCCCCTCACATCGAGCAGCTTCATTCGTCCTATGCAGAGATTTGGAAATCGTTAGTTCTAAGCCTATTGAGTTACATGATTTTTCAAGTTTAAAGATTAAAATTGGTCTTCTTGATATAATACCGTTTCTTGTATTATGTTTGCCTTGGCAAATATTGCCATATTATTCGAGATGGTACACAAACAGAATTTTATTCACAACTGCAAGAAAAGTTTTAAAATATGAGTCTTTATTTTTTAATATCTTCATTTGGTTGTTCTTGAAAGAAAGCAAAATTTCTGACTCTTTAAGCGAAATGTATTCAGAGTACAATGCATAAAACGGAGGTTAAAATATTTAGTAAAGCCATAAATAATTCGCAAAATTTTAAACCCATCTGTTATACATTTTATTTGTCAACTATCCAATATAACAATAAAGTATTTTATAATTCTTTTAAAAAATAATTATTTTTTACGGTTTACTATAAATGTTTAAATTTTGAATAGTTTTTAAAACCATTATTAATAAATGCTCAAATGAATATTTGAAATAAATGTTTTGTTATTTTTACTCGATAAAGTTTAGGCTTGCCGGTTGAATACGTTTAAACAAATTTTAATTTACAGGAGTAGAACGGCACGTGCAGAATCCATATGTGCGTCATGCACAAAATCAATTTATGTATTATATTACTTAACGTACTGCTGTTTTTCATAAGTAACATTATTGTATATATTTTATATCATAATTACTTTGACTATTTTCTCTTATACGTAAATTGGACCACTATTCTCATTTTGAAAAGAATAGTTTGTTTATGTATCGCCACAATCGCATTTGAAATTCTCGAAGGTTCATGTTCCTTGTCCGAATGGAGTTTTAAATATACGAACCTAGAAAATACCAACGGCTTTTTTATAATTTTTCAGAAAAATGAATAATAGTTCAAGGGCCTGCTGTTATTGCAATTTTTTAATCAAAAGTAAAATTTATTGGCGATAAAAGCTTTTCTGGTGATATTTTTTAGATCTTGGCAATATCTTATTGCTAAAGTTTACATGTTTGAAAATATAAATAAGTCAATTAATTATATCTGGATCAATTGTGTTAAATAAAAATTCCGAGGGAAAGTTATATTACTGAAGAATTTAGTAAGTTAACTTACTATATACCATTTTGTTATTACAAGTTTTAAAAGTTTGTTGTTGCCACCTCAAATTAGTGCACATACATGGTCCAGGAAGTTGACACATGAAATGTTGGAAGTTTGATTTTATCGTTAAAAAATGCTATTTGACCAGGTTTGTTTTTTTACTTTACTTAAGTACTTCTTTTTCAAGATGTTGAACTTTGTCACCAACGTCTTAGACTTCCACTCGGGCATGAACTTGTTTAATTTAATTTAAAGATCATTTCTCACATTATACATATTTTCTTAATTTTCCTTTTCACGTTGTTTATTTATTCCTTGACATTATCCATGACTTTTGAAAGCGAAATTATTTTTTTCCAATGGCATTCTTAATCCAATCCTGCTGTTGTAGTTCTTGTTCATTTAGAATCTTCTCCAGTCGTTCTTATTGCTTCTGGCAACTTCTTTCTGTTTTTCTTTTGTCTTTTAAATCCTCGATCATTTAGAAATTTCTCAAGCCAATCCTGTTTTCTTTTCTGTCTGTTTTTCTTTTAGTAGTTGACACCGGTCAGGGAAACATGAACCACGACTGATATTCAGCCTTTCTCACTCTATCCATAGAGATCAAGTACATATTTTTTGGGTCCTAATATTGATAGGCTATACTGATTATGAATCCAAGGAACCACCCAGATTTCGAATCCTAAACTACGTTGTTTAAATTTTTAATTTCTGCTTTCTGCAAATTAAAAATATTGCTTGCTTCTCCCTGTATGGTTGAACGCACACATTTCGTCAATATACATAGAAAGCTGTAGTTTATTTTGTGATTTTTATACCTTTCTAATAATCTATTTCAAAATCTCCATGCTAGGTGTGCATCGCCTCAATGTTAAAGTATAGAAACTGTAGGTAACAGTTCGAAAAAAAAAAACGGGAAAAACTGGAAAAACCATGTTATTTAATGGTCGTGTAGGTGTAGTAATGGTTTAATGTGTAGTATTACGTTTGAAATGGACAATAAAAATTTTCGAGGCAAAAATTAACATACAACCATACATTTAAATTGAAAAACTAAAGAATACCATATTTGCTCATATATTAAATTGAATCAATATGATTCAGGTCTTTCAAAAAAGAACATATACCAAACTATAGAAGCAAACGTTTGTAAAGTTATTTTACTTCCACCTAACACGCTTTTATTAACACTGATAAAACTATTTGGAGCCGAAAATATGTAGTAGCAATTAAATAATTGTGATGAGGTTTAAATAAAATACGTAATTTGTATTAAACTTTTAAGAGTTTAGAAATAATCACAAAACAAATAATTAGGATGTTATACTAAAAATTTGTTTATATTTTAGAACACTCTGTACACCATAAACATAAAAATATTACATTGTAAATTGAACCTCGTATATAATAAAACACACTAATTAACAAAGTAAATTAAATAGAAGCTTGTATAAATAAATAACACAATTACAGAACTATTGACGTTAAAAAAATGTATCTAAAACTAAGCATGTGGGGTTTCTTATAGATTTATGATATCGCAATTAAAAATGCTTTCTTGTCTAGGGGGTAGGACTCTTAAGCTAGATATCAGGGAATCGGAGGAAATTAAAAGAATATTAAATAAATTTTCATTGGTATATTTTTCTCGTATTATGTTCACGATAATATCTTAGTTCTTTATGTCGTGATTCCTGTGCATGCTCTCTCAACTGGTCAATTTGAAATAAGAAATGATCAATAACCTCCTTGCTATGTATTAATATTTTATGCACGGTAGGGGGCATTGGATACCACACATACAAACTTACATAAAGTTTGGCCGTTTCATACGCATACTGGCCAAAACGAGAAGAATTAACTTAGTTTACCAAATCCTACTTTTGGAATGTCTATTAGTAAACCTGTTACTTCCCTAAACATTTTAATTGCTTCTTGTTTTCTATTACTAAATTCATGTTTTAAATTTTTAGGAACCCGCCAGATTTTCAAATGTATTCTATACGAAATATGTATTAAACATTCGAAAAATCTAATATAAGAGTAGACAACCTTAAATTAAGCGAAACCGGATCAGTAGGTAAAGATATTAGATATACTACAGATTATTAAATTGCCTTGGCCCTGCTTTACAAACATAGCATTTTTGAGATGAAGTTTTATGAGATATGATATAATTTTTACCATTTTTAATAACTATAGTTGGAGAAAGCTAACTTATCTGACTTTCTATTTGAGAAAACTCAGATTTAATAACGTCAACAGTTTCCTTAATGATGTCAATCTTGACGGGTCTGCGCAACCGTGTAGATAATGTTCTGGGATTTTGTCATAAGACTACACTTTTTTCTCTTCAACTTAGTTGCGCTGGCTCTACAGATGTTGTCAGTATATTACGACAATCACTTTCACATTTCTGCTTATAATTGCTTTGACTACCACTCCCATCTGAACCCCATTTACAAATAATTTTTAAAGGAATTTCAGGTTCCCAGAGATTTTTAAAAGTATGTAAAATAACTTTGTCTTGTAAATCTATTTAAAAATCTTGCAAAGGTACATCTCCAGATAGAAGTTGCTGACACATTACAAGGGAAACATTTTGTTTGCCTCTATAATTTTTTAAAACCCTTTTTATTAACTAAAGATCTTAATCCTATATATTGGTATCGAGTAAATTTAAAACTTACGAAAAAAGCTAGAGCTTCGTACCCTGAAAACGATACATTTTCTAGGTCCTATCTACTGGAATTCAACTTCTTCAACCGTGCTGCTATTTTTGGAGAACATGTTTGCAGCATCTCGCTTGCCACCAGATCGTAACTTCAATTCGGCAGCAAAACAAAATTCTTCCTCAGTTTTTTCTTGTACATCTGTCTAAACCCTTCTTTGCTTTATTCTTAAACTTCCGTTAGTAAATAAGACTCTAGGAAGACCCAAACTAGATTCACCACTAGTGAAAGTGTAGATAACATATTTCTTGAAGTTTCAATAAACTCATTATGCCAGCTTTCATTATCTTTTTTTAAATGTTTTCATGTTTAGTAATTTATTATTATTTTCTGACAACTCTTCACTTTGTATAATGCGTATTACGTGATTTTTAATTAACTGCCGGCATTCAAGCTTTCTGGGCTGAAGATAGCCATGCGATTTTAATACCTCAAATAATTCGATTCGTCTAATAGTCGCAGAAATAGCTAGAAAAAAATTAAACAACATCATTAAAGGCAAAGTTATTATATATAATTAAAAAGAAGAATAACTGTACAATGACATTATCTTTGAGACCTAACGAGTCCCAAAAAATTATGCTTTAACGAACAAAAATGTGTTTATTTTAATATTCATTCTTAAAGCCTCAATTTCAAGCGGGTATTGCAAAAATAAGCGAATATTTAAAAATTGCAAAAAAAAGGCAAAAATAATAAAATACCTCTAAAATATGCTCCATTTTATTTACCATCAAAATATTAAACACAAGAATTTATAAGGCACTTTTAACTTCACCTAATTATATTTTATTATGTAAACATCTGACATGCGATGACTTGATTCTCGCGAAAAACATCTGCTGATGAGTTGTTTACGTTGCCTAAACATTGCTTATCAAAGTCAAACATGTTTTTTTTGACATTCAGAAAAGTTTAGAATTCGACTTTTGGAATGCTGGAATTGCGTTTTCTATCAATGTGCGGTGGGGCTGGCGCGGTAGTCAGTGTCATAGCATATATCTTTTACTGGGGTTTTATTGAAATAATTTACACTGAAAAAATATATTATATGATTAAATATCTGATTAATTAGTCTGCTTTTTTCTAGTTTATAAGAAAAGTTTAGTGTTTTCGTATTTTTCCGTTTCTTTTCGTTTTTATTTCTGGCAAAACAAAAACGGTTTTTTTTCAGGAACTCAAATTTTCCTGAAATTTTAAACCTGCTAGTGACCATAATAATTATGCTTCTTTTTCAACATGCCAACCAAATATTTAATTTCTTACAAAGTACGCTTCTGTTATATCCCATTTTAATTTTACCGAGACATATTTTTCGGTACATGTATTACAAAGGAAATCGAAGGTGTGTCCCTCTGTATGCGAGTTTTCCTTTTCACCGTACAAATGGTGCTTTTATCTCCTCATCTAAAGTAGGGATTTTTTATGTGGGCACTTTAAAAGAGTCGACTAAAGCTCTTTTGAAGTTGTTTTTCTGTTAGCATTACAGCTAATGATACTTCGGGAGTTTTTCAGTTATTACTGGCACTCTGAAAATTTTACATTTTTTATTAAAGGTGTTATTGTTTACTAATATTGTCTAGTACTTTTTACCCTACTCTGCATTCAAAGGACGGATGTGTTTAGCAGTGATTTATCTATATCCCTAGTTTGTTAAAGTGATTCATAATATTAATACATATTAAGTTTTTATATAATGAGTATTCTATAAATATAAGCGAATAAATTTAACAAAAAGTGTTTTTTGTGTGACATGAGAAATTTTTTTTCGGAGGCCCTATTGGGTATCAAATTAAATAAATGGTTGCAAGATCTAAAAAACATATGCATATTCATGTACAGGGTGGGCCGTTTATCTTGGGACACATTCTTATATCAGAAACGGTGGGTTATAGGAAAAAATACAAAAGTTTCTTAGAACGACTTTTATTTTCTATTTTTTCTAATTTTTTATATAGAGGGTGTTTCATTTTGCGGGGAGGGATATGAACTTTTTTAATAGACAACCCTGTATATTGATAAAATTTTAAATTGCTCTCTCAATGATATATAATAGTATGGGTCTGTGATGCACCGTTTCGGACTTATTGACGTTTATCTCAACTTTTAGACATATTTTCAACTCAGTATAACAGTGTTATCTATTGACTTTTTCAATTGGTTCTTGTATACCACGAAAGACCATTTGATGAGTTGTCTTTTCTGTATTCGAAAAGTTATAATACATCAGAAATTTTACAGTGTTGTCAAATTTGGCCTACCATTAATTTTCCCAACTATTTTAAACGCAACACCCTATATATTATATCGCATTTGAATAGGGTTTTAAAAGACCTTCCTAACGATGTATAATACTATGGGTTTGAGATTCACTGTTTCGGACGTATCGAGAATTGTCTTCAGGTTTATCCGAGGAAATATCCCTATACCATCGATTTTCTCTTTTTTTAGTGCGACCCTTTGTATATTATACCGAATTCAAATAGAGCGTTAAATACCCTTTCCAACGATGTATAGCATTATGTGTTTGAGAGCGTTTCTGACTTATCGGAGTTTATCTGATATAATATGATAATTTATCTGATATATGGTCATCATTTTCACTATTTTTAGATCAACATAATATTAGAGACATCTAGGATCATCTTACGGGAGATACTTTATTTTTTGATAAAAATTTGGATATTATCAAGTTCTAAATCACGCTGGGATCATACATTCTCTTTTATAAACACTAGTACTAGGATTTGTTTTATGGGATATATTATACAAATATTGGCAATTCAACGAGGATGGCCATGGATGCTCCATTTGTGTGTTTTTTCACTATCATGGTTACAATCCTTAGATACAACATTAATATACCCTCGTATTTAATTATTTCTCATTTTTTAATTTAGTTTACTTGTATATTTATATTATATTTCTGTTTCTGAAGTTAGTATACCCCCTTTTTAAAAGTTTCCTATACAGGAAAAAATTGATTGATTGATGATAGAGAGTTATTTATCCAACAATAAAAATCGGACTCTGGCACTCAGGGATTATGTCACTAAATATCCATTAAGGCATCACCCAGAAAAAAGATATTCGATAGTATTTACCAGCAATATAGAAGAAATAATAGAAATTTGAAGAAACAGAAACGAAGGCGTCGTACAATTTTGACCGAAGAAGAGCAACTCAATATTTTATTCCATTTTAAAGAGACTTCGGAAAATTCAAAAAGGAATGCATCTTTGGAATTGGAAGTTAAAAGAACAACGCTTCGAACCTGCCTTGAAATAAACCATAAACCTATAAATATTGTCCAGTGCAAAAATTACATCAAATTTAAATACTCAATATCGGACATGGATTGGGGAAAATGGAAGTTACGCCTGACCCTCGAGGAGCCCCGACGTCACTCCTCTGGATTATTTTCTCTGGGGTACACTAAAAGAGCCAGTTTATGAAAAAAAGCCCACAACAGCAGAAGAATTGAAAATTCGCATTCGGGAGGAAAGTTCAATTTTTGAATGGAACAGAAAGTGTCAGAAATGCTATAACATATTTAGAAATTCTACGCCACGTGCATTGCTCAAAATGGGGGGCATATAGGACAATTGTTGCAATAGTTAGCTATATTTCGTTTATTTTCTTAGTTTATTTTTTTGAACTTGTTACTGTAATTAGGAATTCATTGTTAATATCCGTTGTTTCTTGCTATTTGTCTAAACTTGTTGAGATAATTTGGTTTTCTTTGTGAGTTCTATTAATTGATTCTTTTGCTATTTGTTAATAATGTTCTTAATAAAATATTTACTCAAGAATAATGAAGATACTTGTCTATACATCCGAAAATATGAACCGCTGATCCATGAGGTATAGTTAAATAGTTATTCGTATTGTTTTTAATATAATTACTATATATTGAGAAAATTAACTATTCACAAAATTTAGCAATACCCTACCTATATGTTTTCCTATTTTGATAGATGGGTACTAGATATTATATGAAACATAAATGTAATTTAGTTTTTAGTTCTACCGTCCAGGTTGGTTTTTCTAACTTGGCTAAAAATCTTAAATATGTTGTTGTAAAATACGTCAAATGAGGAAGACGAATAATATTATGTAAGATAACGCGTACTAGTCAACAGGTCCGAAATGGTGACCCATAATATTTTACATCTTTGGAAAGACCTTTTATTGCTCTATTTGAATAGGATATAATATACAGAGGGTCTCATTTAAAAAAAAATGCGAAAATCAGTGGTATATGGATATTCCTGAAGACAATTCTCGATAAGTCCGAAACGGTGAATCTCAGACCCATAGCATTATGCATAGTTACAAAAGGTATTTTAATACCCTATTCAAATGCGATATAATATACAGGGTGTTGCATTTAAAATAGTTGAGAAAATTAATGGTACGCCAAATTTGGCAGCACTGTAACCTTTTTGAAATATTATAGCTTTTCGAATACAGAAGAGATAACTCATCAATTGGTCTTTTCTGCTGCATAAGAACCAATTGAAAAAGATAATAGATTAGATTGTTTGGGTTGAAAATATGTCAAAAACTGAGATAAACATCAATAAGTCCGAAACGGTGCATCACAGACCCATACTATTAAACACCATTTAGAGGGTATTTGAAAGAGCTATTTAAAATGTTATTAGTATGCAGGGTGTTGCGTTTAAAATAAAAAAGTTGTTACCTCTCCACGCAAGACGAAACACCCTGTAAATAAAAAAATTGAAAAAATTAAAAAAACAAGTGAATCCAAGAAACGTTTGTATTTCAATTTTTTTCTTAAAACCCAACGTTTCTGATTTTAAGGGGTGCCACAAGATAAACGGCCCGTCTGTACAAAGATGACTGTTTTTCTGGAAAAGATACCTATCATTTGATGTGTGCTGGTTAATTTAGTGTTAGTTTTCTTCTCAAAGTATGTATGTTTTTAGCTTGCTTGCTAATATTTTTTCATTGGCTGGCAGCTTGTACTAATTAGTTGTATTTTGTATTGCCATATTACTTTCATGGATTTAACTAGTTTATCTGGAAGAAGGCCTAAATGAAGTACGCATGTACTTCCTCCCATATTTTGGACATCATTATCTAGTACACTGCTTGCTAACCTTTTCAAGGTGTTGAGCTACTTTGATCATTTAGAAATAAACCGTGAGCTACCTACTTGTAAGCAGTGTTTAAGCCAGCCTAAACGAAATAATGCACAGTTGTATTTGACATAAATGTTTTTATATAGTTAATAAGTACTTAACTAATACTACTACATACCTATCAACCGTAGGGCTTTAAAACATAAACAAAATTTTCATATAGCCCTAATGGCATGTCACATACGACTTAATCAAAGTAAACAAATAATTATAATTAAAGTTTTAAACAAAAACATGTGATAAAAAATGCGTGCGGTCAATGAGAAGGTTGACACTCGGACTCATCCCTAATTTTTTTTGATGTTTGCAGTCCATTTTAATATAGCCATTCGAACACAATTATCCAAATGTTCATCTGTAAGGCAAATGCGGTATTTGTTCTTAATAAACTTCATATTGGAGAAAGAAGATTCGCACAAATAGGTTGAAGTAAATAATGCTTTCACTTTTAAGGTAACGCGACATAGAACTGAATATTTGTCTTTACTTACTATAAAACAGATACAGTTTGTACTTGATCCTTAAACCGATTTCTGAAGTTATCCTTCAAGTTAGAAACTATTTCAACATGAGATTTACTGTCATAGGGTTCTATTGGATTTTGAAATATCTTCTCTGAAACAACAGGAAAATGTTTGACATCACGGTTGATTAGGATTTGTTCCCAAAAAATGCATTTATATCGGAAATCATTTCCGCCAGTTCTTTATCTCTTCCCTGAAGTTCATTAATCTTATCTGTCCACAAGAAACCCAAAATTTCTAAGCCAAATTGAATTTTCCAATTCCTGAATTGGTTCGCCGCGTTGTTTGAAAAATTGAACTATGACAGATAGGGCTTCATTAAAACGTGTCAACACTCGTCCTCTACTTAAACATCGCACTTAGAGTGAAGAAGGAGATCCCCATACTGACAATCAATTTCATAGGCTAAGATTTTGAATAATCTTCTTTGTAATGCGTGAGCTCTAATTTTGTTTACAATTTTTACTACCAATTTCAATGCGTTGTTTAGTTTTAAAAAATTTCCACATAATGCTTCCTGATGAATAATGCAATGGAAACACAGAAATTGTATAAAGCGTTCGTCTTTACGACAAAATGCTACCAGACCCTTATCACAACCCACCATAGCTGGAGCCTCGTCAGTTCTCAAGTCTACCAATTTTGAAATTGGAATATTCTCAGAAGATATAAAATTGTTTAAATGAGAAAACAATTCCTGTTAAATGGTATATCCTTTCAATGGAATAAACTTCAAAAGATCTTCTTTAATTATAAAATCACTAAAAACCATCCTGACGAACACATCTGGGAGGTTCATCCCGTTGAAGGGAGAAAAAAAACACAGTTATCTAAGTCAGTTTTTAACTGTGAAAAAATATACTTGCTTATTACTTCCACTCGTCTCATCAGTGTATTAGCAGAAATTTGCATAGATTTTATTGCTGAAACTATCTCGTCTTTATTTTTAAAGACGGAAAGTAAGGAATCTGCAGCTTCTAAAAACGCCTGTTTTATCATTTCCTCGTCTTCATACGGTTTTTTTTGTGTTATTATTTGGGACACACTGTATGATGCTTCCATTGTAGACTTATTTTTTTCAACTGCTTTTAAAAATATTGACTGTTGTCCAATTAACTGGTTCTCTAAATCTGTCAATTTTTCTTTTCTACTGGCAACATGTAATAGGAAATATTTTTCAAAATTCGGATGTACACTTTTATGATGCCTCTCAATATTTCCTTTTTAGCAACCGAAACAGAGGCATTGCATAACAAACATATTTTTACTTTTAACTTCTATAAAAAAATTCTGTTCTCTCAATTCCGAATGGAAATTGTATGTGTTTACTTTCTTACTACTGCTTGCCATAATCTTTTTTATTCCTCACTCTGTGCACTAACACGTCTAATGCCTTTCAGTTTTAAACTGAACGCGTTGTACCACTTGTATCTCCGACATGCGCATTTGTCGCGTTCAAAGCAATCTAGGTCGTTCTCGTGTCATCATTCACGCGATGCTGGCGCTCTGGTCAATTCTAGCGGCTCAGTGATATGCCGCTGCTTGTTTTCATATTGTGACTTTTTTTTAAATTTATGGACGCTTCTGTGATTTTTACAAGATATGTTGTGAGCTACCAGAAATGTCTTCGCGGGCTAGCGGTAGCTCGCTATCAACGGGTTGGCGATCACTGATCTACTAGAATTCCCATTTCCGAACTAGAAGCTCTTCGACTTTTTTTCCTTTGTGTTGTTTTTCATATAGTCACTTTTTAGTTTATCTTGTACATCTGGGTTATGATATGTTAAAAGTAAAGCTTTCTTAAACTTGCTCCAGTTAGTTTGTGCGTTAGCATATAGTGCCAACCTCTGAGAGAGCTGCTAGCCCTCTCAACGATCAGCCCTACTGCTGGAAAGGAGTCTCCACCGCTAGGGAATGTCTCTTGATTCCCTTCCAAATCAAATGCGCATTTTCCGTATCCGCAGTGCAAAAAAACATGTGGAAATTGTAAGGATCCTTAATGATCTAAAAATGTGTTTCACAATGGAACGCACACTTTGTGTTGTCTTCTGATTTTGAAAGTGTAAACGCTAAGAAAACGATTTGTGTATATATTTGAATACCCTGTATAATATATGTTTATCAAAATGTATCATTTCTTGTAGTGTTTTAAACTTCAATGTTTATTGTCATTCTTTTTAAAGGCATCTTATACAAATGGTAAACCTCTGTTTCCCTCTTTCTTTTTTTTTTTTGACATGGAGATTTTATGGGAATATGTCTGTCAATTTTTAAAATTTAAAAAGAAAAATACTAAACCTCATTTATTTATTAACACGAAGAAGGGTGTATTTAATAAGCATGTAATTTGCTGAATATACCGTTAAAAATAAGAAGGTATATTTGACAAGAGTTTTTGTTATACTTGTATACGAATTAGTTTTTTAAACTAGGCTCGAAACTAAACAAAAATTGCTAAAATAGTGGCCCATTAGTAGAGAAACACCGGTCCCCTTAGAATTTAAAAATACAAAAATATATAGGATGTTTCATAGTCATAATTTTCATTTACTTAACTCTGCATTTTCTTCGATATGCTTCAAAATAAGTTTCTCTGATCAAAATACCTTTTTACAACTTGGACCGTAATTCTAAAAAATATCTAGAACCTTAGATTTAGTATAATTATAGGAAGCTATATAGTGGCCCATTAGTAGAGAAACACCGGTCCCCTTAGAATTTAAAAATACAAAAATATATAGGATGTTTCATAGTCATAATTTTCATTTACTTAACTCTGCATTTTCTTCGATA
The DNA here is from genome assembly GCA_030620095.1 of Kuschelorhynchus macadamiae. Lineage (NCBI taxonomy): Eukaryota > Metazoa > Arthropoda > Insecta > Coleoptera > Curculionidae > Kuschelorhynchus > Kuschelorhynchus macadamiae. The sequence goes on from JAUTXW010004343.1 coordinate 411,200, forward strand.
TGCTTCAAAATAAGTTTCTCTGATCAAAATACCTTTTTACAACTTGGACCGTAATTCTAAAAAATATCTAGAACCTTAGATTTAGTATAATTATAGGAAGCTATATAACTTTTGTTTAAAATAGTATTTAAAATTTCAAATAGTCATCGGAATAGTGCTCTGTAACACTTAAACTTATCTAGTAAACATAGGCAAAAACTCATCTACACATTTATGTTTTATTTACAAATCGTTAAATATAAATTTACAAGTTTGGATGATGTGCAGTTTTACTAACAAATGTAAACCATTTAATTTAACCACATTTGATTTTCCCGTTTAAAACTGAAATTATCTCGAATTTAGAGGAGCTTCTTTTTGCTTGAAAAACGGCTAGTTTTAAAGCAGCAATTTAATTTTAAAACGCCCGAAATTAAATGTTTAGCTATATTTAAAAAAAAATATAAAATATATAATATGAAACCCTATTAGTTAATGCTCCTAATAAAAGTTTAAAAAGGTCATTGTATAATATAATATAGATTTTGTTTACTGATTTATTGAATTTTTTACTTCAGATATTTGTTATTTAATAAGTATTTACAACACATGTGTACATACAGGTATTCCTTGGCTTATGGTATTTTCGGAATCGTAACTAAAAAAATATAGAGAGCATTTTTCGTTTCTGGTCAAACCAAAACAAAGGGGAATTACATAAAGTGCCAAGCGATTTGAATTTGTGATGTTAATTTCAGTTAATTTTTAATAGGTTCTCTCTACAAAATAAGTGTTGGTATTATGGTGAACTATTCGTTTGAGAAACTGGCGGACATTCATTTTACATATGGAAAAGCAAGGCCTCTCTATGAAGGTGCATTTCCTGACAATCAGTTTTCAATCAATGTGTAGAATAGTTCAAAATTATTTGGTTGGACCCTTTATTGTACCCTGAAGATTAGACGGACAAATAAACCTGCATTTTTTACAGAAGAATTTACCCAACCTATCAGAAGCTATCCCTCGTAATATTAGGCAACATTCATGATTTATACACCGCATTTTAGTGGCATTGTAAGGGATTATTTGAGTTACATTCCAGGGAAATTGGATTGGTCGGGGCGGACCTATTTCTTTCAACTGATGTGAAACATAGTGAAGGAAGCCACATTAGTGAAACGCGTTACCAATGTTTGTGAAACAATACGCCAAAGACCTCAAATACTCCGTAGAATCAGAAGAAATATGGGATGAAAAATGCGATTTAGAGCATATATTCAAGCCCAGGGAAGCTATTTCCATTATTATTCTTTTCCACTATTAATTTTTTTGGCCTTGAGTTTAGCCCATTTACCCACGAGAAACTAAACTAGTTTTTCTAAATCATCTAAAAGGACCATAAATTTTAGTAGGTTCTTAGGTTGATTATTATAAACAATAATAGGATAGAAATATAACAAAATTAAAATCCCGATATTAGATGTCTAATACCTACGAACCTAAAAAATTAAAGATAAAGTATATCAGACAAAGGAAGTTTAGACAGGGACACACACTTCTCGTCCTGGGGCCAGTGCAAAACATTTTTAAATACACACAAAACACAGGAGGGACTGGATAAGTAGGTTGAAAAAATTAAGCGAAGAAAACAAAGGTGGTGGCTAATTAAGCAGTTAAAAAGTCTACTTGCGAAGCAGTTGCATTCTATGGATAAGAGGTTTCTCGTTTAGATTATGGTAAATTAACTGAGTAGAGGAACTACTGACAATACTAGGATGTTTGCAGTTAAGGTTATTTTCTAGGGATAGCAAAACCAACTGAGAATCAGATATTATAAACACGTTAGGTGTTGTATTATCTAAACTGACATGTTCTAGAGCTTTTAATATAGCTAATGCTTCAGTCGAAAAAAATTATGATAGTTTATGGCATTTATACATTTAATTACTTTAGCCTGTGAGATTACAAAGGCACAACCTACTCCATTACTATTTTTTGATCCATCAGAATATATTTTATAGAAGGATTAAGACTTTATTTAAAATCCATTTATTGGGTATTTGTAACTCAGTGAATTTGGGAAAGATTACTTCCAGATTTAAATAAGTAATGTTTAAAGGGTTCTCAAATAAGAAATAGTGTTCAGTATAATATAGTTTATAAACTGATGATTTAATCTTATGTCATAGGTTGTTCATTCGCTTTCTTATACATGTTCACCAAATGAGACTGATTTTGACGTCAGTGAATTTAAATTTTTAAAATTGTAGGTGAGTTCTTTCATTGGTTAAGCTGTCAAGAATTCGTTATTCGCCGTTTATTTTTTTTTATATTTTTTGTGGGAAAAATGCCACGGCGTTATAGTGTACTCATTTTAAAACTTTCTTAAACTTCTTTTCCTTGTGCCTTTTATGTATGGTGTTATTGGATAACTGTCGACCGCAAACCGCAAAATAATGTTTTATATATATATATGTTGAAAATATCCACCTGTTTTATAGAGAATACCGGACGGTTTGGGAATATCAGTATCCACAGTTAACAACGTGAGTACGAAAGGTGTCTAGAAGGATGTAGACTACACTGCCGCGATAAGTCAGTCTATAGCTCTTTCTCGTGGAGTTGATACCTACTAACAACGTCCACAAGCACATTATAAGGTCGCAAATTTATGCAATGCATGCAGAAACAGGAAAACTTGAGTATTCTTATTGTAATTATTGATATAATTTGGGCTCGGCTGGCGATGCTTATTTTGTCGAAGAAGAAATGATAGTTTCTTTTTATTTTTTAGAAATATTACACATTATAAATATATATTTGGGATATTCAGAAATAAATAGTTTTATATTGTATTTTTTCTCATATTTGACTTTATTTTCGACTTACATGTAATTTAATACAACGTCTAATAATTTTGCTTTTGAACAATATATATTTCCTCACAGTAAAAAAATAAATATTTCCCAACTGTTATTTTCCTTGCCTGGCAATGATTAGTTGCAAGGAAATATTGACTTTTTATTTCAAAAACATTTCTGTAAAGAGGCAGGGATACTTTATCTGTTAGAATAATTAGGACAGAATACAGGACACTGAAGATGGGAGGCGAGGCGACAGGCCAGCGTAGTGATGGCTATTATAAAATATAATTAAAATATAGATAGTAAATATAGTATAACATGCACCATTAAAATCATCTACCTAGTTGCACATTTTTTCTAATTTATAATATCCATAAAAATCATTAATACTCTTATAACTAGAAAAACCTTTAGTGGAAGAGAAGGCTACTTTTCCATCTACCCTCGTAAAGTGAACCTGGGCTACTGAGTCACCGCGAATGTTAGCGATGGCACATGGCAACCAATAACAGCAGTTTGCGCTAAGCCGTTTATTCGTGGATTTACGGTGTGATTTACGGCTTAACGAACTTCTACGCATTAATTAAAATATCTAAGAGGCGTATATTATAGTTTTCTTAAAATGTAGTGTTTTTTTTGGTAAGACTGGAAAAATCATAATATTTTATTCCCTATATTCACCTGTTGCCTTAATGGCTTACAAAATATTGTTCTTGCATATTTACTTTTTAGTTGTCTCAAAAGGAAAGATGCAGAAAAGACCCAGAGGGTATGAAAGAAAGATAATTCAAGAAGAAATAGACGCTAAGAGGAAAACGTTTTTAGAGAAAGTTCCCAAAAAAAGCCAATTTTTAGAGAGAATAATAGGGATTCAGTTAGGATTCCATTTCGATGAAGGTGCTGATTACGTCCCTAGTATGCGAGAAAGATTTAGAATCAATACTGATCTCGTGATAATAGATACTATTTTCTGTGCTTAGTGCCAAAACCTGATCTGAATATACAGGAAATCCGAAAGCATGCATTAAACACAAAAATTTTATCCTGATGATATTGAATTGATTTTCCTGACAAATCTGTTCATTTCTGTAATTTCTTTAAAACAGTTCAATGCCATCCAGAACCATTCCCAGACAATTATTAGAAATGATTCGAGATAAAAAAAATGAATAAATATTTCCCAATATTGAAATTGCTGAGACTCTACCTTACTCTTCCTACACCCAGGAATCTTCTTTTAGGGTTTTAAAAAGAATTAAAAACTACTCTAGAAATAGGTTCCTATTCATATTTGTCTGTATTACGTATAAATTCTGACTTAGCGCTACCTTGTAGATGTCATTGACAAGTTCTGTAGCTTAAAAGCGCTTTAGTTATAGCTTTTTGAATTGTTCAATTTATTATACATTTCCAACAATATATTTTTTCAATCAATGTTTTTGCTTTTTTGAGTTTGTATAATAATAACTACGAAAATGTTTTTAGTAGTATTCAGACGACTTTCTTTCCCCCATAAAAAGGAAGCAATCACTTATGACTGGCCATAGAAATAATTGACCTACGGGCCAGAGAAAGGTTAAAGTGCCACTGGAAACAGGTATCGCTAGAAATACTTTTCCGTTCCCGTCCCCTTTTTTAATTTTCCGGTCTACTTAAATTTTCATCCTCTGAACATGTTTAAAGAAAATATTGTACGTTACATACTCCGTGAGTAATTACATTCCTGCCTTGCCTGCTCGTCCTGAAAACTGCCTGTTCGGCCAGTAAAATATCACTTTCCGGTCTTGTAATGTAAATTACTAATATTTTACAATATTATGTTTGGTTAATTCTTGTTTTGAAAGATATATAACTATGCTTGGCAACTTAAAATATGTATAAAAAATTTTTCGCGAGCATGACGATATATCTACATTAGTAATCTAATAATAATCAGACCATTATAACAGAGAAACTTTAATAAAGAACTATTAATATACATTAAGAGGACGAAGTATCCAAATTTGTGAATTATGCCTTAAATTGGCGACATACTTATCTGTCCTTTAATTTATGTTTGAACTTAGGTTTATAATTAATAATATAATAAGCACATATTTAATATATGAATTTTCTTTATTTTGCCGAAGTATGTAATTACAGAGATAAATAGATTATACATAAAACAAGTTCTACAAACTTGTAACAGTTTAATTTTGTTATAAGTGCATTTCATTTAATAGTTTAATTTTGTTATAAGTGCATTTCATTGTATGATTAATTTAATATTATAATCTACTACTTTAGTATTAAGTTTAGTGATTAATATGTACGCCTTGTTGGTTTGATTTACTTAGATATTAGTAGTTTTCTTATTAGAAGCGGTTACATTGTTCATATTTAAGCGAAATATAAATTCAACACCTTTTGCAGCAAATTTCGGTACACACAGTGTCACCTCTCGATAAGTAGTTAATTTTGTACATATATCTGAACTCAAGATATAAAGGAATAATTTTCAGTAAATGGTATAAGTTTAGCGTTCGTTCATAGATGTCGCCAAAAAAAAATCAGTTCAAATATAATTGTTGGATTTATTTAATTTTCCCGAATTTAATAATTATATACTGTATAAGAAAAACTTCAAATAGCACTTTAGACAAACTATTTATTTCCCATATATTTTACAGAGTAGATATAAATTAAATTTTATTAATTTTGAAAACCTGTTTTCGAGTCCTTTATACAAGTCTTGGGATTTTCGTTTTCTTTGGCTAGATATGCTGCATTTTTAGATTCGAGTGTGTATTTTGTAAAACTCTTCTGTCGCTGTAAAAAAAAACCAAATCATTAGTACCCCAATAAATTCTTTGATATAAAGTTTATATTATGTATTAATATTGAACTGTAAATACTTGTATAAAAAAAAGGTTGCCTTGATAAATATTTCTTTTCAGATATACATAGGATTATTTTTAGACTATAGATACTATATATACACCACGTCATATTTTCTCTTAAATCTACATTTTATTATTCGTGTTCCTTTTTGCTGTGAATATGTAACATATAGTTAGACATAAATAAACCAAAGGTATTTCTCGATTCAATATTAATATTCTTACCTTTTTTTTTCCTGAGACTATATAAACTACAGCCTTCTTATAATTTCTATCAATGTTTGATGTTCCGAAATTCAGATTGACTTTTGTTTGTCCATAGTTGCATAATTACTTGGAGCCTATTATAAACTGAAATTTCGTTACGTCTGCGTCTGATGCATTTCCTAAAATAAATAGTTAATAATTGTGTGAATAAATTCCTGTTTTATGGTTAAATAATGAGTTTATACAGTTAAGAAAATTCTATTAAATTAAACTCAACTTACGTTTCATTTTTATGGCATTTAACTACTGCTGCATTAGCACATCATTTTTTTGACTCTTTGATACTCTACTCCGGACTAATATTTGACTTTTCTGAGTGGTCCTTTACCATTAGTACTAGAGTAATTAATTAAATAGTATTTGTTTATTTACATTTCCATTTCGCCATGGCGTTGCTTTTAAATTTCAGGTTAGTTGTTTCTGTCAATGTTATTATTGCGTCGTCTCGAAACCCTCCATCCGGTACTTCCTCATATCAAGAGCGCAGGCATCTTTTTCGCTGTTGCCAAGTGTATTCCTGCATTATTTCCTGTATCTTTCTCAACCAATGGAGAGTCGTTTTTCTTGTCTAACATGTTAATCATATCCTTGTTTTATTCCGTCTATGTGCTCTTTTGGCAAGGTTGTTGGCACCTGGCATATTCTAGCCAATGGTATTCCGCCACCTTAGTTAACCAAAGTTCTAGATGGAAAGGAAGCTGGGGGAACACATTTTTCACTTTTCTGGTCACCTGCAGAAAAACCACAGGTCTTCAGCGCGGGTCTGAGGAAATAATCCAGGAAAATCTTGGAAATCCGTTAGCGGGATTTTTCCTCAACACCGCAATAGTTTTTCGGGCACATTATAGTTTGCACTGTGAGTGTTATTTTTCGTGCTAGAAAATCTCTCTAAGAGAGGATTTGACCTGAAGATTGGACCAGACCGCCATTTTCCATGCCCTTGTACTTGGCACGTGAAACCACCTTTTGACTAGAACTGAGTGACCCTATTGGATAGGTAATTTGCTTTAATATCATTTATCCTGAAAAGGGTATCTTTTTTTCTGAAATTTTGCATGATTTTCAATTTTGTTAATTGGCTAACTTTTCTCATTTTTTTTTTTTGGAATTAACTTTTGCTCGGGTGAGACGATTATTTTTTTTTTGATGCAACAGGGGCTAGTTTTTATATTTTTTTTTGAAATCTTAAATATTAAATGCAAGTGTAACTAACGAACTCATACGACGACACATTTTTAGTTTGAATTTCGTCGAACATCTTTTTCCTCAGTAATTTGATTCATTTTCCTATTATATTAACCATATTTTGTGGATCGTAAATTGGCTCTATTTTATTTTAAAATAAAACCACAATATTTAAGCAGCTTGCATAGTGTGATTTGATTACTGCATTCGTTCTTTTTAATAGATAATAAACAGATTAATAAATGGCTTGCAGAGGTTTTCAGTAACAATTAAGTATGACGTAAATTGCTTTTCTTTTAGTTTATGGTATTTTTTTTGCATTTTGATTTGCCGCTGGAAAATAATTAGTTAAATAAAACCCCTTTTTTAAGCTGGTTATATTAAAATTTAAGTATATTTTTCTTATTGCTGCCTTATTATATCTATATTTTTTGTAAGTATTCTCACAACGTTTCGCTTAAATATTTGCTATTCTTCAGGTCTATACATACCTTTTTTTGTTAAGATTTTGCTTTTTTTTTTCATTTTATTCTCATTTCTGTTTAAATTGGCCGAGGACAGTCTAAATTTTCTATTTATTTTATACTGGAAATTGTTATAGTAATCGATTTTGTTACAAATTTATTTATTGTAAATTGAATTTAGTTATTGGAGTCAGTTATAATAAAGTGCTTATATTTTTCTTACCCAACGTTTCGATGCATTTTAGGTCATCATCAGGGCCTAATTTTTTTTAAAATTGGCCGAGGTCAGTCTAAATTTTCTATTTATTTTATACTGGAAATTGTTATAGTAATCGATTTTGTTACAAATTTATTTATTGTAAATTGAATTTAGTTATTGGAGTCAGTTATAATAATGTGCTTATATTTTTCTTACCCAACGTTTCGATTCATTTTAAGTCTTCATCAGGGCCTAAATTTTTTTTAGGTATTAGAATTGTTTCTACTTTATTACGTATTGTTAATTTAAATCATTCGGATTCAGTCGAAACCTTGTATTTATTTTAGTGTTAACGCTGGTTATTGAGATTGTATTTGATAAGGTAAATTTTAGAATTTTCCTTTTCGATTTTAGTTTGTATTTGTGGATTTGTTGGATTTATTGACACAACGTTTCGACTGAATTTTCGATACCCATCAGGGTATTTTGTGCTTATTGATGGTATCTTTAGTGATTTCATTTTAAATTATTTTATTGTATTTTTTTATTTTGTTGCTTGCGGTTTTATTTTATTTAAAGAAAAGTTCTGATTAGTGTCTTGAAATTAATTAAATATTTTTTTTATACTTCTCGGTAGTACTAAATTTTTAAAATTAAATTATTGTTCGGACTGTTCACTTAATTTTGAATCAGCAGAAACCTTTTGGGGATTTTTTTTGAATTAATTAAAATTATTTGGGTTTTCGTTATAGACTTTGAATCACTATGAAAAATTCTAGAAAATTTTTGTTTTCATAGGGTTCAAGTCAGGGGCCAACTGTTAGTCACGGTCCTAATTTCAAGTCAGGGGCCAACTGTAAGTCACAGTCCTAATTTCAGTCAGGGGCTAATTGCAACTGCAAGTCACAGACAATTTCAAGCCACAAACTTAACTTCAAGACTCGGGACTAATCCCATGTCACGGGCCTAGTTTGAAGTTAGTTGTTTCTGTCAATGTTATTATTGCGTCGTCTCGAAACCCTCCATCCGGTACTTCCTCATATCAAGAGCGCAGGCATCTTTTTCGCTGTTGCCAAGTGTATTCCTGCATTATTTCCTGTATCTTTCTCAACCAATGGAGAGTCGTTTTTCTTGTCTAACATGTTAATCATATCCTTGTTTTATTCCGTCTATGTGCTCTTTTGGCAAGGTTGTTGGCACCTGGCATATTCTAGCCAATGGTATTCCGCCACCTTAGTTAACCAAAGTTCTAGATGGAAAGGAAGCTGGGGGAACACATTTTTCACTTTTCTGGTCACCTGCAGAAAAACCACAGGTCTTCAGCGCGGGTCTGAGGAAATAATCCAGGAAAATCTTGGAAATCCGTTAGCGGGATTTTTCCTCAACACCGCAATAGTTTTTCGGGCACATTATAGTTTGCACTGTGAGTGTTATTTTTCGTGCTAGAAAATCTCTCTAAGAGAGGATTTGACCTGAAGATTGGACCAGACCGCCATTTTCCATGCCCTTGTACTTGGCACGTGAAACCACCTTTTGACTAGAACTGAGTGACCCTATTGGATAGGTAATTTGCTTTAATATCATTTATCCTGAAAAGGGTATCTTTTTTTCTGAAATTTTGCATGATTTTCAATTTTGTTAATTGGCTAACTTTTCTCATTTTTTTTTTTTTTTTGGAATTAACTTTTGCTCGGGTGAGACGATTATTTTTTTTTTGATGCAACAGGGGCTAGTTTTTATATTTTTTTTTGAAATCTTAAATATTAAATGCAAGTGTAACTAACGAACTCATACGACGACACATTTTTAGTTTGAATTTCGTCGAACATCTTTTTCCTCAGTAATTTGATTCATTTTCCTATTATATTAACCATATTTTGTGGATCGTAAATTGGCTCTATTTTATTTTAAAATAAAACCACAATATTTAAGCAGCTTGCATAGTGTGATTTGATTACTGCATTCGTTCTTTTTAATAGATAATAAACAGATTAATAAATGGCTTGCAGAGGTTTTCAGTAACAATTAAGTATGACGTAAATTGCTTTTCTTTTAGTTTATGGTATTTTTTTTGCATTTTGATTTGCCGCTGGAAAATAATTAGTTAAATAAAACCCCTTTTTTAAGCTGGTTATATTAAAATTTAAGTATATTTTTCTTATTGCTGCCTTATTATATCTATATAATACCCATCAGGGTATTTTGTGCTTATTGATGGTATCTTTAGTGATTTCATTTTAAATTATTTTATTGTATTTTTTTATTTTGTTGCTTGCGGTTTTATTTTATTTAAAGAAAAGTTCTGATTAGTGTCTTGAAATTAATTAAATATTTTTTTTATACTTCTCGGTAGTACTAAATTTTTAAAATTAAATTATTGTTCGGACTGTTCACTTAATTTTGAATCAGCAGAAACCTTTTGGGGATTTTTTTTGAGTTAATTAAAATTATTTGGGTTTTCGTTATAGACTTTGAATCACTATGAAAAATTCTAGAAAATTTTTGTTTTCATAGGGTTCAAGTCAGGGGCCAACTGTTAGTCACGGTCCTAATTTCAAGTCAGGGGCCAACTGTAAGTCACAGTCCTAATTTCAGTCAGGGGCCAATTGCAACTGCAAGTCACAGACAATTTCAAGCCACAAACTTAACTTCAAGACTCGGGACTAATCCCATGTCACGGGCCTAGTTTGAAGTTAGGAGCGCTAGGTGCTGCTGGATTTGGTGACACTTATTGTTTACTTTTTTTCTTTATACAGTAACTGATAACATACTTATTGTTTATATATTTTTTTTTCTTTTATACAGTAACAGATAAATAGATTTTTTTTTCTTAACTTCATTTGTGTGTTTTATTTAGCTCACTCTTTTTCTTTTAAAGTATCAAGAGGAAGCAAGTGCCGCGAAGATCAAGGGGCTTTCCAATTTAAGTCGTTATAAATTGGTGGAGCTCATTTCTTTTTTTTTTTTCTTTAAGATTTCTTAAGTTTTCCCACGCCCTACTCTCCGGGTTAATTGAGCTAGGGCATCTACATTGCACGCTCTGTTGACCACGAGCTGTAATCTTGATACCATTTTGTGATCGAAATAATTTAAAATTAAACAGTAATAATAATTATTAAATAAGAGCGTAGCAATCTTGCACCTTGGTTTTGAGAAAATCCAGGGTTACAAACTGCAGAAAATATTGTTGAGTAATATTTGGAAATTCACATTTTTTCCGAATATAACTGAATCCTGTATTTTGCTTTGATAATATAAGAAAGAAATATCAAACTGTGACAAATTGTAAAAATAATTACATGAATAGCGTTACGAAATCGAATCTGCAGACAGTGAAACACTTTTCGGTAACGTTCGAAACTGGACCCAAAAGGTCCCTAGTTTCGATATATTACAGTTATCAAATTCGTCAACAATTTATAGATTAAATAAATTAAAAAAATACATCAAAATCAATATGACGTCAAATATCATGACGTAAGATTGCACCCTCAGTTTACAGACTAAAACAGTACGTAGCTTCTCCATTTTTAGCCTTAATTTTTTCAGGATTAATTTAAATAATCGTAAATAAATTCCCATTTCTGGTTAGACATTGGCAATATTATATTTGCTTTGTATTTGGGAATGTAGCTAACATAATTTTTTATATATTGCTCCAAGGAAATTTTTTTTTTGGTATTTATACTCTTACATTATAGTTCAAAAATAGTTTCAACGAAATATGACACATTTGCTTCTTTTTTTGCATTAATTTCTTGTTTTTTTTTTCTATATTATTTTAATTTTTCATTAATTCAAATAGGTATTATTCTAGAATTGGCATTATTTGTCACGTACGTCAAGTTATATTGGTATTGTATAAGTCACCTGTAGTGTTGGCCTTCTAGGCGTCGACTATTATTATTGACATTGACAGGTCTGTCGACCTGTTTTAATGTAGCATCTTATGAAGGTAATGTCGTTTTGATGTTGATGTAATATTTCCGTTCTTTTATTAGAAACACAGATCACTATAGTTGGCGCATTACCTTTCTGGAATGACGTCACGCTGGTTTCAAATAACATATTTCTTATATTATTTATATTTCAGCGATGATTCCTAACCTAAACGTATGCAGTGATGTAGATAGGAGGGGTGCGTTCAGCACTGGCTAAAGCGAATTTAAAATTGGCATTTTCTGTACAGAAAGCGCTGCAACTTGTCGAAAATGGCTGGCAAAAAATTAACACTCTCATTGCCATAAAAAAACCCTCATTTTGCACACTTAATACAAAAATAACTATTATAACTTCAAAAACTAAAATTATTGTGCAAATAAGACTTTACTAATATAAATTCTTTCATCTTAGTCTTATTCTTTGTTTGCAATGTAATAAATTGACGCCAGTTACCCATTTTCATCAAAATTATTTTAATTCTCAATTACAGACAATACTGAAAAAATATTAAGAAAAGGGGAATAACGAACGATGAATCCTTTACCTCCAGAATGTTTCAAAAACAAAAAGAGGTAAAAACAAAAATCACAGATTACTTAAAGAACAAAATAAGAGATATGATCTATTGCGTGTATGCTAAAAATGAATATGTTACAATGCAGACTTTGCTTTAAAAACTAAAAGAGAGAAATTAATGTATAACTAACTAACTTTAAAAATAAAAACTACTCCCCTTCACTGTCTTCAGAATCAGAACTAAATTCTTCATCGTCACTGCTGTCTTCGTCGGTACTAATTACAAGTGGCGCAATGTCTGAAGCATCACATATCTGTATTGTCTTCCAAGCTTCTTGGATTACCCTTTCTGTGTGGCTGACATAATTTTTCCAATGCTCTGAAGATACTTCATTTATCGCTTTTTCCCACATGGCCAAAACTTCCGATGGTGTCCCCTTCAGACTAGCAATGTATTGGTCGTATTTCCTCTTACACTCAGACCATACCATTTCAATAGCATTAAATTGACAATGGTATGGAGGAAGTCTTAGTATTTTGTGGCCCAAAGGTTTCACATATTCGTCAAGGTAGAATGTTTTTTCAATGTTACAATTTTTTTCTACAATGCTCCATATTTCATCCTTCATGGCCCTCTCTGGGAAGTCAATGTTCTTTTCTTTTAACCATCCAATCAATCTCTGCTTTGTCCATGATTTTCTTGGAATATCCTCTAAAAGGCCGGAATGATAGCTTGCGTTGTCCATCACTATCAAACTTTTTGGAGGAAGATTTGGTACCAGCTGATTTTTAAACCAATTTTCAAAATTTTGCTTGTTCATATTGTCATGATAATCTCCGCTTTTTAGTCCACTTTTAAATATTAAACTGGCCCCCTTAATAAATCCTTCCTTTGATCCAGCGTGAACTACAATATATCGATGACCTTCACTAGCTTTTTTAGAACTTGTAGACATAGTGTTATCCTGCCAGCTGTTTCTAAACGAACCTTTACTAAAAATCCAAGTCTCATCAATAAATACGGTGGTATAAGCATCTTGTCCTAGATTTTGATTTTTGACATATTCCCTCAAGAAATTGATTCTCTTGTAGACGATGTGGGGCAAATCCATCAGGTATTTTCTATTATTTGATTTCTTCCACTTAAAACCAATACTTTTTACGTATTTTCTTAGCGAGGTGATGGAAAAATTAAAATATTCATTTATCTCTTTTAGTTTTTTAAGCAAAGTCTGCATTGTAACATATTCATTTTTCGCATACATGCAGTAGATCGTATCTCTTATTTTGTTCTTTAAGTAATCTGTAATTTTTGTTTTTACCTCTTTTTGCTTTTGAGACATTCTGGAGGTAAAGGATTCATCGCTCGTTATTCCTCTTTTCTTAATATTTATGATTGTTGTATGGCTAAGTTTTGTTGCATTTGAAGCTCGTTCAATTATATTATCAGTTTGCGGAAGGATTTCATTTTTAGCTTGCTCTTTTTCCAATTGAAAAAAAGCCAAGATATTCAAAACTATTAGCTGTGATTACTGATTATATCTTCGCGGCATCTTGCAAAAGTTTAAAAAGAATCACAACAAATCAATGTCAATTTTGACGAATATATTCTGAAAGACACATAACCAAAACCGGCATTGACTGTTGTAAAGAAACGACAATGAGTTTTTTCAAAATGTTTTTGTCACTGTCAGTTAACATAAATCAAACAAAAATAACCAAAAATGACGTCATTCCAGAAAGGTAATGCGCCAACTATAACAGCTCCGCTTCTAGATGGGTAACTCATTATTACACTGTTTTTCTTAAACCGCGCATATAACCGGTTATTAAACTCAAATAATAATTTCTATTTCTAGTTTATCAATCATCTAGCGGTATTTTGAATTTTATTATTAATACTTTACAGTATACAACAGGTCTCGAATAGCTCCGCTTTTTTATACTGTGCAGTAGTGCAGACAGTGTGGGATAATGAAAAAATGAAAACAGCGCCATCCTTCGGTTGGCGTTATAAAAAGAGATAATAAGGGTTCGGCCATTTTCTTACTTTACTAACTTGAGGTTTGTGTACTGGGGTTAGAAATAAGTTTCCTAATGTAAATGTGTTTTATGTAAATAATGCAGACAATTGCTTTTTATAACAGTTAGATTGCGAAACTGGACTGAAATAAACTTTCCAAAGTAGAGAAACCTATTTATTTGTAAATACGCGATGAAATTAAAGCTTTATGATTATAAAGTATACATTAAAAAACTCTGGAGTAACAATTGCTGTTTTTTTTTGTTTGTTTACTCTTAATTAATGAAGCAAATATTTCTTATCCCTTAATTTAAAGTTAAGTAAATCTTGAACTACGTTTAATTAAATAATAATTTCCATCAAATACCAACTAAACTCCGGGATTTATTTAATTTCTTCTTTTGAAAAATAAAACAATATGCATCAAAAAATAAACATAAAAGTTTTATGTTCCATGAAATTAAATCCACTCGATTTTTTTTGTGGAGGTTTCTATTTAAATATTCTTTTTAGAAAACGTTTCTGTTTACATATACAAATCACTTCTAAGTAAATACATTTTAATAGATTCTAAGAGAAAAGCCTTAATTTGTTTCTCAAATATGTATCGTTTAATAAAAAGAAAATCGATATTAAAAGGGGACAGAACGCCACACTATGTAAAGATGTTATCTTTGAAATTGGTTGGTTTTCAGCACGCTTTTTTTGTCTTTATCCTTGGCACTCAACGTTTATGTGCCTATCTTTAAATATTATTATCCTGCACTATCATTTTTATGTTCCCAGTGTCGTTAAAAATGTTTATTTCGGATATAAAATGTAAAATGACTTTTTTTCTTTTGAAAAATAATTAAAAGTAAATATTTCAAATACTCAATGTATTAGTGTGAATATTATGTAGTTGCATTTAACAGAAGAAAAAATATTATGTCTAGATATAAATAGTTATTCATTCAACTATAGTAATCAAGTAAAATATCCAAAGGAATTGCGTATTTTTGGGTAAAATATTTTGAGTATATTCAAAATCTTACAGTTAGCTTAGTTATATATTTCAGCTTTTATATATTGCACTACAATTCATTAAAATGAATCTTGAAACATTTTAAAATATGGAAAGTACAATTATTCTTCTGTATCATAATTTTGACCTTTTTATGTGATTTACCTGAAGGGTCTTTAAAATGAATTTGAGAATTATGGTTATCTGAACTATTTTGAAAACTAACATTTTTATTTTCATGTGTATACCTAGAATTCCAAGAGTTGCCCTGAAAATTGTGTAAATTTGGAGAAATCGATTGTTGAGAATAATAATTATTTTTAGAATGTACAGCCTAAAAAGAATTTAATTGTTTTTCAATATTTTTATTATGTCTTTTTTCATGTTTCTCAATATATCTACATGACTCACTCATAACTTTGGAGCACATACAAAAACCTAGCAACATGTAACAAAAACACTAAAAATCGTTTAAGCTCTTGCCTGCAAAAGGGTCCTTCATGCGCTATTATATTTGTTACGCAATTAAAGGTATCAGCACAAAAATATATAAATTATTCTTGTGGTATCAGTAGATACGTTTTCTTTGGTATCAACCTATTTTGATCTAGATTAATTATACCCCGGGAGAAAAGTTGGGATCAATTTATAAATGCCATTTTTTTAAATCTTGAAATATTTATTATTTATCATAAAAATGCAACTCCACCCAAATACAACAGGAAGAACCAGAAGAGTTCAAACTTGTAGCAAAAATAAGTGTCAAATAATTATTGTATTAATTTATTAGCAATTTATTTAATAACATGTTGAAGTAAACAGTTATCAAGTTGTTTGATAGAAAGTCGACAGTCAGCACTATTCTAATGCCTTACAAAATTACGATTATTTTGTAAAGGCAGAAATTGTATGTAGTAATAAATTACATATTGTGACTATTCAAACTTATCAAACAAAGTGTTAGAAGACTTTTCAAACAAAAGGTTAGAAGGCATTTTCAAGGGATTAGCATCCAGGCAGGTGCGATAGAGTAGCAGTTTGTAAACGCACGCGGTTCACTGATACGAGTGTGAGTGTTTATAGCTAAAATCTTCAGTAAACATATTTATTTAACCTTGAACCGGATTACTCAATTTGGAGACGAGACGAAATTGACCAGTCTCGTCTCGTGGCATCACTTACATATCATTCTACAAGTTTTTATCAAAATTGATTTAATACAAGTAAAATTATGGAGAAAATTCTTTTCATCCGATTTTTTTTGTTTCGTATATTATGTATTGAACATAGGCGCCTGACACTAACGAAGGAAATTTAAAAACGTAGATACATTTTTTTTTGTTCTGATAAGACCGATGAAACCCGTCTACTTATTCTTTTGTTCAAAATATGTCAGAAACACCATTTTTTATATAAAAGCCGGTCGTTGGACGGGCTGAAACTTAGGATCTCTACCTCTGTGATGCCGCCAACATGTCTATTCAAAAAAAAAGCAGGCGAGAAGAGCAGTTCCTATTTCTCGAATATTTCGGAAACTACATATAATACTATAGAGGGTATTCCATTTAAAATAACAAAGTCCATAGTTCTTTTACTTTCCTAGTAGCCATTTGTTTTACTTTTAACAAATCCTGGCGATTTAGGTAATATTACGATAATATTAAAACATACGTAGGTGGGAAGTATTGTAATCCGCGATTTTTTCAGATCTTTGCATTTGAGGACCCTGGACTCCGAAAAACGTGTTTGTTTGAGTGTCTGTCGGTCATTCTGTCTGTACGCTGCATAGCTCGGAAACTACTTAAATTTTATGTAGTTCGCAACTCTCTGAGCAAAAGTGACTATTGTCGAGACAAATTGTATGTATGGTCTTCAAATTACAAACTGTTAAACTTTGCTCAAGTCCCATAAAAAGGATAGGAAAAACATATTGACACAAAAAATTCTTTTTAGCATATTTAGCATATAGATAAATAAGATGAACATTTTATATAAACGTAGAACCGAAAAAAGCTTTGTTCTTAAGATATTGGGCAAATAGCGCTCACAATATATTGAAAACAAAGTACTTACGAACCGTTGTTAACATTAAATTTTTTTCTAATTTCGGAAAGTACTATACATTATATATATTAAAAAGGTTAATTTCTGTCATCCTATTTTCCGCATAAAATTTAACAACTTCATCTCGAAAACCGCTCTAATGATATTGCCTTGACAAAATCACATGGCTGTGAACTACATAATACTACATTTTTAAGGGTTTTAACCCCATCCACTATATAGCGGTTTTTAACAAAATATATGGACAAAATTATTTTTGTTTGCTACAATCCTTTGATCATTTCGCTTCTCCAGCCATAAAACACTTCCAACGTTCCTGCGGTAAGCCTCTAATTTTGCCCTCTAGTTCTCAACCACGAGTGACATGGTTAAAACTGTCATTATTTCTAATATTTTGGGGTGTACTGTAAAATATGAGATTAAATAGAGTTTGAAAGAATGTTGTATGTTATCTGACTAAAATGATTTAGATATTTCTACTGATAATATTTTAAAAAATCCGTCAATTTCTTTTACCCGGAACTTCCCTCGTTATTTAGTTCCACACATGGTCATTTAGTGACATATACATACTGTACCACTTTTTAAGGTAGCCATTTTGTTCGGGCATATTGAATTCGTATCAGTTTATCCCTATATCACAATTAATTTGTGAAGTGAATTAAATAAAATATTTTTTAAGTTGATTTTTTAAACATTTTATCTAGCCGCCATCTTGAATTCGTACCACAATTTTATCAGTTTATCTCTATATCTTTCTTAATTTTTGCACAATATTTGAAATTAATTTATTAAGTAGTTTTTCAGGCTGATTTTTTACACAATGTATTAGGTCACCATTTTGCGTTGCTACCTTGGATTCGTACCAAAATGTTACCAATTCGTTCCTATTTAACACTTGATTTTTGTGCAAAATTTGAGATAATTAGTTTTTTAGTAATACATTTTTTAACATTTCACTAAACCGCCATTTCGTTCCGCTATATTAGATTTTTACCAAAATATTATCAGACATCTCTGTATTACCCTTAAATTTTGATTAACATTTTGGGTAGGTAGTTTTTTAGCTGCACTTCAAATTGACAGACAGGCAGACCGACCGGCAGACAGTTTTTTAGCTATTTCACGAACACACCGACGGAATTGACAAAAATATGTTTTTCGGCATCTAGGGACCTTGAAACGTAAAGATGTGGGGTCATTTTTTCACCCTTACTATACTTTCCTTTTACGAGGAAAGTAAAAATTGAAATCACATTTATTCGAGATAATAAATTTTAGTGCTATATATAATGACTGAAATATATTACAAATCTGACTGTAAAAGAAAAGGCAACAGCATTAAAATTTGCACATTTATTGATGCGAACATGCTAATTCTTTACCCATATATAGTAAAACAAGATTTAGATCACGAATAACTCATTATAAATTGACTTGAAATCTTTTTTTCTTACGTTTACTAACTGATAGGATATATGCAATAAATATGATTATATTATTATTATATTCCAAATAAGGAAAATAAACCCGTCGTAATTTGTAAAGATTTTACAAAGAACCTTAATATATATGATTCTGAGTTTTATCTACTTACGGTCAGCAAAGGATATAATAGACTCCCAAAGACCACAACTTCAGAGACTTTGAATTTCGAAAGCATCCTCTGGTTTTTATTAAAAGAGAACTCTACCTAATTATATCGGCATGAAACGAGAGGACGTCGTTATTTCTTAACAATGGTTGGATCTTTGCATTGTGTCCTTAAAGTTTAAGATACAGATTTACTTTTGTATGCTTTTCTAAATACCTTATATGAGAGATAGTTACAAAACAGATTCATTTCATCTTAAAATTAAACTCGCGTTCTAATAGTAAACACTATTTTTAGAAAATAGTTTCTATTCTAATTTTTATATAGCAATGATATAGTCATTCCTATTTCTGAAATAAAAACTAACCTAGAAAACAAAAAAATGTATACTCAGCTCCTATTCTATTTCCAGTCACAGCCATATTCAAAAAATTACTTAAAATTTTTTTAAAAATTATGGGACGATATTACTAGTACCAAGTGTGCTAGGGACATTCGTAGAAGTCATGCATTCCTGACTTAGTAGTAATATATGTTTTACTTCATGTTATGCCAACGTCATAAAAAGGACACTACGATCCTTGTCTGGAACATGTCTTGCAATGCCGCATGCGCAATGATCTATTTCAGTTAAACTACTTTTTATTGAAAACAACTTTTACCAATATCTGAAGAAAGCTCTGAATATTAAGGTTAATCGGAAAATAGCCCTTAAGATAAATAAGATGGCAACGCCTTGTCACATTTGCAAGCCCAACTACTCGAAGACTCGACCAAATTTGACGGGTTTTATTTATACTATTAATTGGTTTAATTCTTTCTATTAATTTTGCTTTTAAGGGGTCGATCAGGAATATTGTCACAATGCAAAATCCATCCTGTTTAGAGGGAATTAACAAGAGTTTCATCGCTTTGATTATTGTTTCTATTTTATTAGTTTTGTAATCTTAGCTTTACGGTGTTCTATTGGGTATTATAGAATTGTTATAAGGAGTTGATTTTGTGTCCACCTTTTATGTAAGTAATAATAATAAACGAAATGTTTGACTTTTCATTTACATTATTAATACAGGGAATTAATTTATTTAAATATTTACATATTATGAAAAATAAAAGGCCATGTCATGGCAATTTCCTGGCAGATATCGAGATACTGGGTCATATGAATAAAAATGAGCATGTAGTTTTTGTAGTAGTTCCTTGTTAATGTGCGTTCCAAAAAATATTACAAACTCAGAAGTACGTAACTTTAAAGCATTGTATAGATTACTATTTACTACAGAAAATGTAAAGTGGGTATCAAATCAATTTTTAGGTCCAGAATCTGGAGAACGAAGAAGTGGTGCTCTATGTAATGTTGACAAAATAAAAATATTTTTAAGATATGTTGGTGCTCCGGGATTTCACACAGGAGTAGGAGAAGATATTGGTGTTCACCAAACTTCGGTGTTAAAAGTTCTAACGGATGTTGATAGAAAAGTGTAGGCTGTGGATAAAATTTTCTTGCAATCCTGCGGATATCATACAAGCCAAAGAAAGGTGGCAAACAAAATACACTTTTCCATGTGCATTGGGTGTGATCGATTGCACTCACATAAAAATAAAAAAGCCACTTATACATGGTGATGAATATATTAATAGCAAGGAATATCATAGCGTTAATTTTCAAGCCACGTGCAATTCAGATGAGTGGTTTACAAGCGTAGACGCATCATGGCCGGGATCTGGCCACGATTCCCGAATTTGGAGCAACTCGGAAATTTGCAACATTGCAAGAAATAATTTTCAGAGGTCAAACGCATTGCTTTTAGGAGATGAAGGATATGGCATAGCACCGTGGCTGATGGTGCCTGTTAGAAACACCAATACATCACAAGAACACGCTTATAATAATTTATTTACAAGGAAGCGTGTAATAATTGAAACATGTTTTGGTCAACTAAAACAACGATTTCCGATACTTCAATACAAAGTTCGGGTATTCATAGAAAAAGTTCCAAAACTTATTATATGTTGTTTTATATTACACAATGTAACAAAATATTTAAAACATGAGCTCGAGTTCATAGAGTCCCCGTTACAAGATATTCCATTTCCGTATCTGGTACAAGAGCAGGTTGACAATAATATTAGACAGAACGTGAAACGTAGGCGAGCTGCTTTGGCAAAAATCATTTTTGCTTTACCTTAGGGTAAGTAAAAGTCGGAATATAATAGTAATTTCTGCAATCAGTTGGAAAAATACTATTTTTCGTAACGTTGTTTTCTGCGGAGCGAGTGCCGCAAAATAAAGCGAGTTACGAAAAATAGTATTTCCCAACGTGTGTCACGCAATATTTTTTTCTGATCTAGATATGTGATCCTATTTAATTTAAGTTAAAAATATGAAAAACATCTCTCCTCTATTATTGTTTGTAAGCCTTGAAGTCAGCTAGCAGATATTTATTTGTTACTTCGTTATTGTTTCATGACTTTAATTTTCGAAAAAGTAAAAATTATTAGTAATTATTATTATACTTACAAATTATTTAAATTTTATAAAGCAAAAGGATAATAGTTATTAGTTTCCTATATCTAATTGATAGAGAGTCGCGACTTACTAACCGGAAGATATTGACAAAGCGGCACAATCTGCTTTTTACCTTATATAAATTTGATAATATATTAAAATTGAATAATTAAATGTATACAACGTATATAAGGAATATAATAACAATAAAGAAGTAGTTCAAGTACATTAGCATTAAATTTATCACACATTTTTCTCCTGTATTTTTTGTAACATCACCACTTTATATATATATATATATATATATATATATATATATATATATATATATATATATATATATATATATTACTTTTCGCAACTGGTTACGTAAAGTAAAATATTTGATAACGTCAAATCAGTTTGGAAGTGTCACTTTAAATGTCAAAATTAGAAAAAAATAACATATTTATCATTTTTATTATCACAAACTGTTTTTTCTGTCACACATTACAACTCAAAAAAGTACTGAATTATTATAATTTGAATAATGATTGATCATTATCATTTGGATTTAGCTCTCTCTTAAGTTTTTCTCCCTTCATTTCCAAAACCCTCAATTGTTTCAACAACACCAACCTTTGCAATTCATTATCTGAAAGTTGTTTAGTAACGTTTGTTTCGTATTTTTCGAGAGGACTAATATTATTTTTTCTTATTTTTTAGGTACATGTACTTTATTGGCAGTAATGTATCTTCACGACTGCTTTTTGTATCTGATTCTTGTTTTCCAACAGACCATGCTCCTAAAATTTAAAATAAAATATCAATAAGGCGCAAGCAATAAGATTAAATTTAGCAGAAAAATATTTTTTATTTCATGATAAATAGGTGGAATAGGTAATTTTGACCAATATATTGTGACTAGTACTCCTAAAGAGATTTATGTAGAGATAATTTTTAGTAGGACCTTGTTTTGAGTTAAATGTAAATAAAATATGTACAAAGATATCCAAATAAAAGTGACATACACTATAACTTTTGTATTATTGAAAAAATGTTAAATGCAAAACTTTTATGAAATTTTCTGAATTTTTAAATAAACATAGTAGCAAAAACATCTGAGCATCGGTTTTTTATTAAAATGCATATTACTTCGGTTTTTTTGAATGGAACATCCCATATATTAGGTCATATGTTGGTTCTATGGAGAATTCTCGCTATATTTGGTATACCACACCCTAGGTCTATCTATCTCCTTTTCTGAAATATTTACATTTAAAAAATTACAGTTTTACCTCCTTGACACACAACAGAATCCAAAAGATACAACATACGGCAAACGTATTCCATAACCCTATCTTAGATTTTTATAGGCGATGTTAAAAAATGAAGAAGTCGTTACTGACAGTTGTCGCAATTCTTAAATAACAAAATTTTTATTTTATTATTATTTATTTGAAAATAAAATAACAGTAATGTAAAAATATTGTATGCTCTATAGGGGTAAATGGTTTGCTGGGCCTCAGAATATCTTTCTTCGGCTCGGCAAAGCATTGTTTTACCGCCTTAAATTGGTACACAAATTCTTAGGCTAACCTTTGACAAAAACATCTAAATTATTTAAAAATATATATTACTATGCTTAATTGATGGGTCAGATATTTTTCTTTTTTACCTTCTAAACTTAAAGAAATATCCCACCTCTTTCCTACAACCATCTTGTGATATAAACGATTGATTAAAAAATAGCACCATTCATTACGTTAATAAATAAAGTACAAATTTTGTATTATTATTATTTATAAAGATACTTTACCTGGAACTTTTGTAAGAAGGTTTGTGTCGCCTTCCATGATTTCTAACAAAATATTTTCCTAATCCTGCAGGACGATCTTTTTATTTCCAGTTCTATTAATAGCAGTCTTTTTCTTGAGTCTGAATTTCATATTGTTAATTTTCTTGTATATTTGACGGTTTTTTGTTTGTCGCTATTTGTGAACCGCAACTGACTTCCCACTGTTTATTTCATCACTTCGAGTGCTTTAGATTTTGATAGCCGGACACATGGTGTTTGTGACTTGGACAAAAGTACGGGAAAATCACGTAACATATTTACGAATCCCATTTGGGATTCACTTGTTTTAGTATTTTCATCTTGACTAATTTCACTCATCGCACCAAGAACTACACCCTAATTGCTACGATTATAATTTTAAAGTGCGAATTAGGCATTAAGCAGAACGTTATTGTTGTTCGTAACAAGCTCAGACAATAAAAATTGTAATTGTGGTTATTTAGACCAGTTAAATTCGTTTTATCTTTTATTAATAATATGGTCCAATCGTTTAATTAATAAGATCTCGCATAATCTGCTAAAACATAAATTGATACATTAAGCTATATTAATAAAGTTGACAAATTATTTTACTTAGGTAGAAAGAGAGTTAGCAGTAGAGTAAAAAATGAATTTTTTATTCTGGCCCATTATCAGAGAAAACTAATTTTCAGGTAGGAAGACCTTGCGTAGTATTATGCGTAAGAAAAATTGTTCTAAAACAAACAAAAATGAATTTTTATAATTATTAATAATATTCTCTGGGTCAGCTGAAAGTTTCGGTCAAAACCTTACGCGTCTTTTGCGTGTTGCTTTCACTTTTCGTTTGCCAAATCTAACCTAATTAATAGATATATCTCCTTGAGAATGAACACTAGAATTTAAAATGCAACTGTAACAAACTGTAGGTCTATTAATTATTGTTCAAAACTTCAGGTGTCTCAATGATCTGTAGGTGAACTATAGCAAAACAGGTTGATTACATCAAGTCATACTACCCAGAGATATTTTCAAATGTACATGATAATACAAAAAATGTATTTTATTGTCAAATATAAACAAACAATTTCAAAAATAATCATCGAAAATCAGCATTTTAAATTTTAAGAGGCGGTAAAATCTAAACCGGTTAACCGAAAACTCCATAACTTTTTTTTTACTTATACGTAGAATATAATACCTATAAAGAATCCAAATTTTACATAAAAAATATTTTTTTTGTTCGTCACACTTTTTTAAAACGCCCTGTATGCATGCAAATAAATTTAAAATGTGGACATAAACTGTACTTAAAACTTTTCTATTTAGAGTTTTCCTCTAACTCAAACCATTTCTAAACTACTTTCCACCCACAAATCATTAGGGACTACATGCTGGTATATACCCGGAGTAACACAAATTTCAAGGTTTATAGAAAGATTATGTATAATCTTAATATTGTAAAAATATAAATAAGGGTCTAGTCAAAAATTGCAACATGACAAAATATATTGCAAATGATTGCAATATAGTTAAATGATTATGCAAAGTAAATACACAAGTTGAAAAATATCAACATATAGGTGTTTCGTAACAACCACGTATTTCCAAAACCGTGCAATAATGTTTTGTAAAATATACAAAATATAAAGAATTGTTTATTCTTGAATTAATACAAACAATAACAAACACCAAACATTTGAGAACCTGGTTAAAAATTAAAAGAATTCAAATATCTGATAGCGTTTAATTTATAATGGCGTGATACTTCCTGAATTTTGACATATCCATGACCCACTGTGCAATTATCAAATGGAAGCTGGTGGTGATGGGAGCTCAAAGAAACTTCGATATAAATCACTAAACATACTACACTTTCTGAAATGACATAAAAAATAGTTGACCTTAAAGTGTATAAATAATTAAAAGACCCTATTTAAGATAAATTTTACCCTTTGCTACAAAGCCTCAAATAGAATTATTAAACAACTGGACACCCAGTAAGCCAAGATTTCTACTATAGCGATATAAAATTAAGGGAGAAAGTTATACACAAACGATTAAGAGGATTTTCGCAAGATTTTCTCAGTTATAAAAATTCCAGCACCGTCGATAAAGCATTAAATCAACAAGTTCTAAAACACTAAGGGAGAACTAAGTTTTATCCCTGATAGGCAGTGTGCGTGTTTCTTTTAGACGGTTTTATTTTCTTACATTCTTTCAGTATAAGCAACAACGTTTAATAAGGTAAAGTTCTTATTAAATTTATATTTTCGGACATTTGAAGTAATTTTTCTACAGGTAATTTTAGTTATTCGCCCCCAGATTCAATTTAAAAATTATGTTTTACTTATGTCGTTTAAACTTCTAGCTTTTAAATTAGACATATTTTACTTTAAACCATTTTAGTGAATGTTTAAGTTGGTCTTGATACTCTTCTTTTAGTCTATTAATTTTACAATCATAAATTATAGATGCCTTAAAGGTATGCATGAATCAAAATTACTTTAAGTCAACTCTTGGCTGAAATATTAATGCATAATTTAAAAAAAATTAAAATCGACCATTTCTTTCAAAAATGTCTCTATTGGTATAGATACGTCGACGATATATTGGTCTGTTTTACTGGCACGATGAGACAACTTAAGATATTTTTTAAAATATTTAAATACCATACACAAAAATATACAATTTCCTGTAGAAATAGAAACTAATAACTTCATAAACTTTTTCCATTTGAATATAACGAAGGTAGCAAATAAATACGAGTTTTCAATTTTTCACAAACCTGCAAATACAGACACAACCATCAATAATAAATCAATTCACCCATTAGCACACAAACTAGCAGAATTTCATGTCACGATTCACAGACGAATTAATATCCCTTTAAACAAAGATAATTTTCAAAAAGAATTTACCCTACTTAAATTACAGTTAACAAAACATTTTCAGAAATTTACCCTGTACCACCCAAAGAAAAAAATAAATATAAGATACCTACTTATTACGCTTCTATACTGCATAAGAAGAACATTAACAATTCATTTAAAACAAATAATAATCTAAGTAAATATGTAAAAAATAACAAATAAAAATAATAAATCCGAAGTTTATAAATTAAACCGTGGATAATGCCCAAAAGTGTATATAGGCCAGATTGGAAGAACGTTTAAACAGAAATTAGCATAACTTAAAAAAAGTTTTATTAAAAATAAAACAGATTCAGCATTCGCCTGACATTTATTAGATAATAGCCATGCTTTCGATGAAAAATTTGAAATATTACATACAATAAACAAAGTAAAAAATTGTCACTTTTATAGTCAACGGAAATTAATAAACGCAAAAACACCCAGTATCTCTTAAATGTCCTATTAGGTACGAATAAATCACCTCTTTTGAACTAATTTTGTTAAAAAAATTTCGTCCAGAGGTTCTTTAGGGCCTCGTGGGCCAGAAAAGTCTTTACTTGGAAATATGTTTTTTAAAAATCAACCTCATTTACCAAATTGTAAGTTTAGATACCGTTTGTCTGGCGAAGCTGCAGTGTTAGTGAAACATATCACAAGTTGTGTATAAAAGTGAAAATCTAAAACAGTTTAAAGTGTTTTAGTTACCTACATTGTTTAATAGTTGTTTATTGGTCGAGAACCAGATGAATAATTCGCGGCGGCCTGTCGAATATTTAAAAATGTAATTAACTTTAATACCACCAAACAAATTCAGGAATATTACTTTTACAACCCAACTTTATTTTATATATTTATATTTTTACTTTTTGGAGAGAAACATATTTATTTCCATATTTCTAAATAACCCTGAACATTTTTCCCGTAATTAAACATCAAAAGTTGGTACTCCTTTAATCCAAACACAAAACGCCTCTGAAGCTTAAAAGAGAAAATTACTTTTGTGTGCGTCTAAAAGAAATTTCGCTCACAGGATTTCGCTCATTTTTTTATAATCGCACCGCCATGTATACCCGAAATTAAAATGGAATACAATGCGGGCATACAATGGAAGTAAGTTAGTGGTTTTGATGTATATACCTTATCAGGAAACCTCTGTTGTTCTGACAAACTGAAAAGATTATATGAAGTGTTGTTACAATGTTGGTAAAATCTAATATCTAATAAAACATAACGAACAGGATAACATTTATAAATTACTTTACAAAATGTGTGACAAATGACGGTAAAAAATAGAAAATATGGGGCACGGAGAACTAGAAGTATCGATCAACAATAAGTTTTGATTTTCAACCATCTTGCTGCACTTCCTATAATGCACAATATATTTTATAGAATCAAAAAAAATAATGATAACAAAAATGTCCAAGACAACTGCATACAGCAATAAATCTTCTAACTAGTCCTAGTAAATTAAACCGACATTGTGAAAAAATTCCTTAAACGGATTCTCAACATAAACTTCACAACCCCAAGTTCCAGCTAAAGCTCTATCGATAATTAGAGGTAACCAAAAAGTGTTGTAGTAAAGAGGGTAATATTTTTTGTATATTTTAGCATTGTACAATAATGGGCAAATGATATAGATAGTATAATAACAGATAATAAAAGTAATATAAGTATCACTTACTTAAGGTTGAAGAAGATTATTGTAATTTATTACTTATTTATTTTATAAAGTATAAAAGAAACTGGTTGTCATACGTCAACTCAAACCAATCCACGCTGTACCAAGTTGTATTAACATCAATATTTTTTTGTAAAATGCTTATGACGTATTTTAAAACTTATTTAAACAAAATACCAACTGCGACATTAAAGTCATCCACAGTCATGCAAACAGCTGCAACAATCAACGTTAAGAAACGCCGCGCCGTCGTGTGGAAATGAACTTCATCACATCTAATTATATATAAAGCTATTCATGAACTTCCAAGTGAACTTCTAACTATTTTATTTAATGCTGTTTCAACATAGACATAGAGCTATTAATAAGCTCCTTTATATGTTATCAAATGTTATTTCACATTTGAATCTACTTGGAGATACATTACTTTTCACATCTAAGGAGGTGTTGGTTGGATTTAAGCCCGTGACAAGCAACTGTTTGGTCTAACTAGCTTTTATTCTCGCTTTTGTTATGATATTATATAAACCTATAATAGGTAATTTCGGCTCGGACCTCGGTTTAGCCGTTGTTAGTAAAATTTAGTTGACTTAATAAGTGCCTTCGTGAAAACTGATTAGGTAAATATTTTGTTTTTTCCAAATTGCTATTCTTAGAAGAAAAAAGAAAAATGCCGCCGGTTTGGCAAAAACAAATAATTAATTGAAAAAAGTATTTTAAGAAGTGTAAAAGGATAAAAAATGGTTAAAAAAACATCAAATAAAATATTCATTTTTTCAGTTTTTGGAAAAAAATAATTAAAATTTAATGGGTGGGACATTTTGACGTAAACCTCATGCCAATCCTCTGAATATGCACCCCTTAAGTTGACTTTATTTGGAACATCACAGTAATGTCCGACTTTTTATAATGAATGTTAATATTACTGGTTCATAAATCAAGAAGAAATATCGAAATATTTTGTGTTAAGTTTAGACTTATGGGAATATTAGAATTTGCATGCTAACAACGAAAATGACTTCTGACGGGTGATCGATCTATCTGTGCCGCTCTAAAAGAGCATATTTCAACTTTCATATTAAAGTGTTTTTTCGTTCATTTTAAATTAATCTTTATACAGAGGTATCTAAAAACGGTAACTACCTTGTATTTAAAAAATACCTTAAGGGTAAGTTTCGGTTAAAAAATATAATACTCCAAAAACTCCAAAAATCGCAATATAATTTCTCACGTTCGGTTTTCCAATCCAAAGTCAATCATATAATAATTAGCTTGTCATAGTAATAGTGTTACTAAGTATACTTCAAGTTTTCTAAATATTGGGCCTGTAATTGATGTATATTTGATCCGTAAAAGACACATTATATAAAAATCGGCACGTGAAAAACATAAAATGCTCAATAACCCTAAAAGCATCCGTGTTAAATTTGGTCTAACGTATGTTAAAAGTGCAAGGCGATATGAAACTACCTACCTCGAATACTTAATGCTGCAAGCGGTTTTCAGAATCAGGATCCATGTAGCATATTCCCTGGCAATATGTAATACAGTTCCACTATTCCCTTATTGGATTTTGATTTTAGAAAAGAGAATTTTATTTAGCCTTGTACCGTTGGATTTTAAAATAAATGCGAAGAAAGAAGAAAATAGTAGTTTAAAAGTGGCTTTAGGAATCTCTTTTTTAAGTGGTTGTCCTTTTACAAATTTAATTCAACCTAAAAGGAAAAAGAACGACATAAAAATATTTACAAAATGTCTGTTAAAGTTAACAATAAAAATATTTTTACTGTGATTGGAACGCCGGCTTACAATATAAATAATAGAAAATATAGGGGCATATTTGAGGTTTTTAACTCTTATATCTTAAAAGGTAAAAAACTATTACCAATTTTTAAAAGTCAAAAACGCTATAATTTCTAAAGTTAACGACTGTATAAATATGACAAAAATTATTGATTAGTTAATACAAAAATTTACAATAAAACAAGAGTAACCTTTTTAAAAGTGTTATGTATACAAAGCTTAGGCATGAAATAATATTTTTTACCATAAGGTCTTCTGATAAGATGATAATATTTCTTTAAGGAAGAACACTGTGTTTCTTGAAAAGCAGCTGTTTTGAATAAAATATATATTTTGAAGGTGAGCCAATGTCTCGGGAATGAAAAAAATGAAAAATATTATCATATGGAACACCATGTATGTCTACTAAATAGCTCTCTTCTTGACGATAATAAACGTACCAGGTTTAATAATTTTATCGCTACAGAAACCTCGAAAAAAAAGGCACATTTATATGTACTAGATAAGAAAGACAAATTTCTTATCGCAAGGTTTTTGTCAATTGTCTCCTATACCTATGAAGAAAATGATATCACACCCTTATATGTATCTACAATTAATAAGAAGAAGCTTTTTTAATATATATAAGTCTATTATTATTTATTTTTTCTCACAACGGATTTTTAAAATTTAGTGAAAAAATACTATTTTGTTCGCCATTTTTCCATTAGCCTTCAGATAATTTTTTTTTAAAAGGGTCGTCAATATATAAGGAAATAACCTGTATAATTAGATTTTTTTAGGTATAGAATTATTAGCATTACTAAGGAATTATTATCATTAAAGTAAATTTCCCACATATCTTAATTTACATAAAGGTTGTAATGCATTACTTCAAACATTTCCAACTAAAGTTTTCATAAAACCTGATATAACTACTCTCCAGTATATGTAGATTTGTTTTGTTTAAACCTAAAAATGACGACCTCTTAATATCATGAATGCTACATGCAAAATCTACACAATTTTTATATATTTTATAATGCATAATAAAGCTACAAAACCGTGTCGGAAAGGCGTATCAGTTTTAAAAAGTTACAGGAAAATACGAAATTATAAGGAATATCTAAATTTCTAGCACGTTTTATCCAACAAAACCAAACCGTTCAAATAGTAATTTTTCAAGGCAGGTGACAAAACTGCAGGCGAGATATATTTTTACAAATACGTGTCTGCACTACGGATATGTTTAATGAAATTTTGATACTAGCGAGTTAGCTAAAGCTGTTTTCATAAGTATTGCAATAAATATCTGAGTGCTGAAGAAACATTTTAGTACGGGCCCCAGTGACAGCTTTATTATTTAGGTGTTTGGGATATCTAGGTAATATGTAAATAATGAACTAAAGTTTCTATAATAATTAACATATTTATGTAGCATTATACTATTAACAGGATAATCGCAAACGCAAGACATTGAATGGCAGTTCGTATTTTCATAATCTTGTTGGTAGTGACACACACAGATTAATTAAGAAATTAAATTGGATACAAAAAACGTGAAAACTAAAAAACAATAAAATTTTGCATGTATAATTATTATTTGTCTTTACCAGATGAGGAGGAATATCTTTTGTTATTAGCACAATTAGTTACCATACTGCAACTGATCCCGCGACCCTATGGTTGTTTGAGCAAACCTTTGAGGTTGTTCAATATTTGTTATAGGTGAAAATATATATATATATATATAATATATATAAATATTCATATTTATATTCATATAACCCAACTAATGGTAACTATCTATTACCGTGGGAGGGGAAATAATCAACAGGAGGCGTTCGAGTGTTAGATTTGTCAAACGTTGGGTTTAGGTGCGAACTGATCGTTAGATAACACTCGGCTTCCTTATCTAAGTGAACACATGCGCTGATATAGAACAATGTGACACTTTCGTCCCAAGTTGGCCACCACCTTCATCGATAACGACCCTGTAAGTGAGGAGAATGAACCTTCTGTTAACTTGGGATTAAGGCCACGGCCTAGAGTTAACAATATTAATTTAAAAAAAAATTAGCAGCCACGCTTTTCTGGGTCGTTCTGTATAAACGACAATAGTTTAAAAATCTGCGTCCCGTGAATCAAGGAACTTTTGTATAAAACTTTTTTCTCTCCATATTATAAGATTATTTTTTTAGTTTACCCCCCAAAAAAATTGAAATTTTTTTGACCAATGAACACCTCATATCTGTTAAACTGTATTCTTGAATCCACTGTGCTGCTCCTGTATTTTACAAATTGCCTTATCCCATAGGCAGCATGAAATTTCCACACATCCACATTTGCTCCAATTTCGGTCTAACTCTACTGACAGCGTGGTTTTATCCTTATCTTGAATTTTGGTGTGTCCTGCACTGTTTGGTATAGATTTTTTTAAAAGAACAATATTGGATATTCCGTCCTTAATAATTGTCACAATATTCCATTTAGCTGAAGTAAACAACAGCTCATAAAAGGTAGTTTTGTTAAAACCACACTGGATACCTCTATATGTATAGACATCTTGGTTTTAATAACCCTGTATATTCCATTCTCGCTCGACCAAAGTGAGGGTAGTGCCTATTATATCGAGTTGGACACACATCAAAAAATGTTCAACTGACCTCATGTTTGTTTTTAAACAAGGAGAAAAGTTTCGGTCAATATTACTAACTTACTAAGGATAATTCGATTATAAGTATTTAACCAGCTTAATACGTAATTAACTAAGCTTTTCTATGATGCTTTCAAAGTGTTCGGAAAATTTCTTTTTAAATTTTATATGAAGCAAATAAGTGAAAGTAATTTTTTTATTAAGGCCATGTGTATTCAAGACCAGTGAATTCCGGGACTAGGAGTCGTTTGTTTTCTCAAAACTTATGTAAACTGCATATTCTCAGAACTTTTCCACTTGATAACTGAAAAAAAACATAAATATGTTTTTTTTTTCAAATCTTGGGGTTTTTATAAATTATTTGTTTTTATTTTTTCCATTTATCCATCCATCGGATTTAATTTTGTCAGTTCAAAGCAATTCCGTGTGTAGGGTTTTTTCAACCCCACTTAACTTCGCCTCAGCCTGTATTATTAGTTTTTTAAATAATACGCTTCTTTTGTACACCATTCCGGATCTTTTTTAGTATGTGACCCCGTAAAGCAAATTCCCCTTTTCCACATTGTTGGCGCTATTGGCATAGCACTCGTGATCGAACAGTTCGACTTTGAAATCATATGAACCCATAAATTGTCGATAATTCTGTCGTTGCATAATAGGAAGGCGTGCAAGTGACACCCCGATCGTTAGACCCGTTCAGCAAAGCATTCTCGGAATCCACTGCCCGAATTCTAGTGTTTCGCCGTACTGAAAGCCGATATTGTGTTGACAGTTGGGCTTTATGTTTATTACAAGGGAAGTGTTTGATTTGATCAAACCTAACGTACAAAAATAATGGTAATTTTGATGTGGATAAAAATTACATTAAAATAACTACATTTCAGAAGACGTTTGTTTCTGTTAATACTTAGAAATAACAGACTTCAGATATAAAGCCTTAAGAGAGCGCTAAAGATATTTCACGGTTTAAAGAAAACTTAAACCCGACAAGTTAGCTGTATTTAGGAAAGTCAGTGACTGAGTCTGTTGTTTATTATCTTCTTGAATTTAACAAAAAGCACCCTACTAACCTTTGTACTACTAGAAAATGTATATGACACTCTAAAGAAACTGATGATTGTGATTGGACAAACCGAACGTGAGTAATACATTACTCACTGGTAGAAGAGATTTATATTTTAACGAAAACCAGTAATTCAATGCCGGTCGTGGTTTTAGTCAGCAAAGTAGTTGTTTTTGTGATTCCATTTTGTGCCTTCGCCCTACACGGGGCTCGCTAGTCTATGGCAGTCTGATAAGCTCTAATAACAGCGAAGTCGCGATAGTCATTTGACCAAAGTGGATCATTATGTCTGCTGCGATGCATAACATGTTCCAGAAAAGGACATATCCTTGTTATGACGTTGGTGTACGTGAAATAAGATTATATTATCATTTAATGCTCCCATCGAAATTCAGGGATTACAGTGTAATTCAATGCCTGTCGTGGTATTAGCCAGCAGAGTAGTTGTTTTTGTGATTCCATTTTGTGCCTTTGCCCTACACGGGGCTCGCCAGTCTATGGCGGCCTGATGAGCTCTAATAAGAGCGAAATCGCGATTGTCGTTTGACTAAAATCGATCATTAGGGCTGCTGCGATGTAGAACATGTTCCAGACAAAGATCATATCCTTGTTATAACGTTGGTGTACGTGTCATGGACACATTGGCTAATAAACCCTTGACTCGGAGCCAAATAATTATACTTTATCAGAATAATTACGGTTGAATAAAATCTATAGGTAAAGCATAATTATTCTCTTTGCTATAGTGTTAAACATATTTAACTTTCTTATTCGTTTTATGAAGACTGTGGTACTTTACAGCCAGATGCACTACTTGTCCTATCATTACTAAATGATTTTTTACATATTTTAATGGATTTTTTTTATTACAGGGTGGCTCAAAAAAGCTAAATACAAATTTACGTGTAAGGTGATATTCTCTTGAAATCAATTATAAAGCAGAAGTTTTCAGGCATTCCTTTCTTTAGAAATTAAATTATAACGTATGTTCTTTGTCCAGATATAAAAGTTAGATAAAGCCAGAAATTTAGTTCGGGAGGGGGGTCCAAACCAGAAATTCATTTCGAGGGTGGGGTCCAAAAAAAGCATGCAAATATCAATATAATTTCAAAGTTTCGGAGGGATCCAGACCCCTCCCCTGGCTGCGGGCCTGGTTAAATAAATAAGATGTATTAAATATTCTAGAGTGATACTAAGAGACAGTTAAAGAAATACCATTTAAACCAAAAGTGAAACAAAAAGTGATACTAAAAATGATGGAACTTTGTCGGCACAGGAAAAATTTAACGACTATTTTTATGACTTTAATTAGGCACACAATAGAGGAAATATGCAGGAAAGGCGGTCAAAATATATCAGAATTATGTATGATTTATATTTATAAATATAAGTGTTCTGTTGTGATGCAAACTAATATATATATATATATATATATATATATATATATATATATATAAATGTATATATATACATATGTATATATATATATATATATATATATATATATATATATATATATATATATATATATATATATATATATATATATATATATATATATATATATATATATATATATATATATATATATATATATATATATATATATATATATATATATATATATATATATATATATATATATATATATATATATATATATATATATATATATATATATATATATATATATATCAAAAGTTCTTGGCCGGAATAGATATATGTAGAATAGCAAAAAATATATAGTTTCTGCAGGTGCAAAACGGCCTACAAAAAAAATCTCTTTCGATCATGTCACAGGGTACCCTCCTGCGATCTTAATTTCTGGGCTTCTACCCTCATAAGGCAGGCTTGTATCCAGGGAGATCTGAAATAACAAATTGCTCGATATGAAAAAATCGTACACGAAACGTCAATCATACTGGAACAGTACTACATGCTGAATGTAACACTTACCGCCACCTATTGGGGCTCTGGTGGCTCTATATTATATATAATATAGCTATAAAAATGCGCTTTAATACATCTCTATCAAAAATTCTTGGCCGGAATAGATATATGTAGAATAGCAAAAATATATAATTTCTGCAGGTGCAAAACGGCCTACAAGAAAAATTGCTTTCGATCATGTCACAGGGTACTCTCCTGTGATCATGATTTCTGGGACTCTACCCTCAGCGTATATACATTGACTAGAACTTTTAAATTTTGTAAATACAAGTAATTTTGGCATTGAAAGTTTTTC
Source organism: Kuschelorhynchus macadamiae (assembly GCA_030620095.1). Taxonomy (NCBI): domain Eukaryota; kingdom Metazoa; phylum Arthropoda; class Insecta; order Coleoptera; family Curculionidae; genus Kuschelorhynchus; species Kuschelorhynchus macadamiae. The sequence goes on from JAUTXW010004343.1 coordinate 446,828, forward strand.
ATATTTCTTTAATAATACTACAATAAACAAAAATTTAAACATACGTGAACTTACCGAATTTTTCAATTGTATTCGATAGATACCCAAAATAATTTCACAAATAAAAATATCAACGTAGTGTTAAAAATGTGCATCTAATACATAAAAACTCAGTTTCGTCAATAATTTTACCACAGTTGTACAGCAAACTAGTTATTTCAAATGCCTGAAATCTAAACTGGAATATAGTCTATCTTGGATAATTTTCTGTATAAAAATATTTTCCTTCTAAATATGAGAAATTTAATATATCTAAATAAGATAGTTATATCCCGATCGTTGCTGAATAAATAGGCAAAGCTAACTTGCCTTTAGGGTCCTATTTTAGTAATAAGTATAACATGAGGCTGTTGGGAAATAAAATAGTTATATATATCTTAAGGTTATAATAATTTAGTGCATAACCAGTAAGTGATTTGAAAATACCTTTAAACCTTAAAACAAAAATGTTTTAAATTTTTATTATGATTTATATATCCTAATATCATTTACGTAGTTTACAAAAAATAAATTATGTTCTTTAATATTTTCTTCTATAGAAAGAAGGTTCTATTTCAGGAAATTAAATTTTCCCCAATGTTTAATTGTCTTATGAGGCCGCCATTTTCTTTCGGCATATAGGATTTTCACTAAAAATTTTCCAGCCTATCAGTTATAACTTGATTTTTGTGCAAAATTTCATGTCGATTGAATAAGTAGTTTTTGGTACTGAATTTTTTAACATTTCATTAATCCACCATTTTGTTCCTCCACCATGGATTTACACAAAATTTTTACCAGTTTATCCCTATATCAAACTTTATTTTTTGCGCGAACTCCATTTGGTAAGTAGTTTCTAAATAATGATTTTTTGGTATTTTGTTCCGCCATGTTGGATTTTTACCAAAATATAACTATTTTTTCATCCTCTTACGACCCTTGGTTTTTGATCAAAATTTGTCAGTCAATTGGATAAGTAGTTTTTGAGCTATGCCGCATACCGATAGAAGATAAACTGACAGACTGACGGAAATAAGAGAAAACCTTTTTCGGGGTCCGGAAATCCGAAAACCTAAAGATTTGCAAAAGGGGTGATTTTTTCCTAATCCTAATACTTCGCTGTTATGAGGGAAGGAAAAAGATTATGTAGAATGACCAATTTAATGTGGGAAGGGATACATGAAATAAAAAAATATTACGTGTAAAATTTGTAATATACGTCTGTCTCTTAAGCATTCAGCGACATTTACGTTTCTCATCCCCGCGGGAAGTTTCGAGCTTGAAATCTTTGAGACAGATCGGAAAATGACTCCTAGACATATCGCCCCAAAAACGCTCGGCGAATGTTCATCTCGAGTCGGGAAATTGCCACTAAAATGTTTTGATGGCGTTTTCAAAACGACATTGCGCGCTGTTATGTCGTATCATATCCTGGCAAATATGTTAGAGAACGGCGAAGTTGGTTAAAAAAACAAACTGGGTGGAAAGATAATGAAGGCTCAAACTCGTAGACGTGAACGACATTTAATACTTTAAATTTCAAGTTATAGTCGTCTCTTGTATTGTACGGGTTTTACTTTATGATTTGTAGCCACGGTTTGGACGATTACAAGGATAAAGGAATGAATTGTCAAAAAAGTTGTCAGATACTGAATATTGTAATTTTTTTCGGTCACTTTTATAATCGAAAAGTAATCATTATGCCCGATTATACTTCTCATTACTTTTTCTCAAAATTTTTATATATTATATTAGTATTATATTTCATTAATTAAATACTATTACTCGGAGAAAAAAAATCAGAATAGTTTGCATCAACAACACTTACATTTATAATTATAATTCATTATTAATTCTGGAATATTTTAACTTCTCTTTTCCGGCATATTTTCTCTATTGCGTGCCTAATTTGTTCTTGTCTTTCTTCCTTATTGATCTCACTAAAGTTATAAAAATAGTCGTTTAATTTTTCCTGTGCACAAATAGTTCCATGATTTTTAGTATTAGTTTGGGTTTCACTTGCTGCTTAAATGGTATTTCTTTTCAAGTGTGTCTGACTATCACTGTAGAATATTTAATGCATCCTATCAATATAACTTTTATATTTGGACGAAGAACATACGGTATAATTGCAATTTTAGCTTCTAAATTAAGATATCTTCTCCTTTATAATTGAATTCAAGAGAATTTCACCCTGCACTTAAATTTGTGTTTAGCTTTTTATGAGCCACCCTGTACTAAAAAACCCATAAAAATATGATAGTAATGATAGACCAGGTATTGCGTCTTACTATAAACTACCACAGTATTTATAAAACGAACAACCAAGTTAAATTTGTTAAATAAAATACAAAAGAAAGTTAAATATGTTAGAAATATATAGCAAAGGGAATAAATCTTTGCATATAGATTTTATTCAACCATAATTATATTTATTTGGATCCGAGTCAAGCGTTCATTAGCAAATACGTTTGTGACTTATATAGACTAAAAATATTTGTTTTTTTTTATTTAATATTACTGATAATCATAGTCTTATGAAGAGAAACAATTTTAGTTCAAAATCAATGACTATAAAACCAAAGCACAATTATATATCCGTCTCAAAAACCAACCAAATGATATTGCAAAAAGTTGACTTAGTAGTTTCTGTTTGTAAGATAGATTAAAAATTAATAAGGTGTCTTATTTTATAATTTTTGAATACGTATACAATTCCACATTAATACAGATTAACACATACAACTAATGTCTATTAGTTTTTTATTTAATAAAAATATTGTGCAATAAATTAAATCTCAATTTGTTATTGCCGTAATTAGAAAATAGTAAACAAAAATCCTATTGTTAAAATAATTTAATAAATGTTTTATAAATGTTTTTACAGGAAAATCAAAAAGTTAGTAAACAAAAATATGTGTAAGCACTTTTAAATTTTTCATGAGACTATTTTTAGATTGCTAATACAACTTTTAATAAAACAGATAAAATATGTTTGTTTGAGTTCAAATTTCCGTATCAACCAAATCTCACCACAGTCATAATGCCTAAAGGCAATACCCAACATTAATCAAAACTAGCCAATTTTGTGGAATACTGTTTAGTATGCCATGCAGCTTGTTTATTCCTATTGTGACGTTTAGTTCCCTGTGAAGCATATATAAAGAGCACTGTTTGTTTAATATTATTTAAACTTATATTGCTCAATTTTCTAAAAATTATTAACTATTACATAATATGGGTCGTGAAAAAGCTAGGAATGTTTCACATGACGATCTAAAATAACATAGAACTATTAGCATATCATAATAGTCTTATTCGTCTCCAAATACGAGGGTATGTTTAAGTTACAGAAGCCGTTTTCGTAAAATGATGAGAATGAGGACAATATTTTATCGTACCAAATAATGGTAAGAACAAAACCAAATATTTTTGCGTCATTTTTTTATTAAGTTTAGTACTAGTACTACGGGACTAATACATTGAACAACAATATATTTCGTTGGTCAAAAAATCTAGGAAATATCCCTTGGCCTAGATACCTTAAAAGAAAACAAAAAAAACTGCTTTTGTGATCCCGAATTTACTTAAAAATGTATAAGTTGTAATAATTAATGGACATAGATAGAGTAGGAACAACACAAAAAAACATTAAATAATGGCGTTCATTATTAACGCTAAAGTTTTTCTGATGTTATTATAGGTTCGTTCCAACTCGTCGAAAAACTGTTCATAGCACGGTTACGATCATCCTTGTGTTCCAACCATAACCATATTTGTAATCGTTGGTGTATCGGTTTAAGAACGGTAATTCCGATACCAACCAGAAAGCAAGACTGAACGGACCGACGCATTAACAATTGCATATCTGCTGATTATTTGATTTTTCCACTTTGGCTTAAGTTTCGTGTTCACTCTTGCGGAGTTTCAGATTTTCAGTCATCTGTAGTGTATGTATGTTGTGTATGTGGTATTTATTGATATATTATTTTAAACTATTTTAATTTATTAAAGATTGTTACCTCTATCCCATCTTAAATATGGTTGAAATTTATTTAAGGATCGTATACTGTTAGTTCAAGCATTTAACTATTACACTTTCTGACCAAGATATCTTTTTTTTTTGTTTTTACTGAGTTTCTGCTGTTGACTCTTGCGGAGTTTCAGATTTTCAGTCATCTTTAGTGTATGTATACACTATAACAATAATAATAAATAAAAGTAAAGTTACGATACCGATTGTAAACTTCGTTCACAAAATGTTCCAACACTGGTGTACTTTAGTTATCGTTATGGGAACTGTGCAAGCCAAAGCACGCGCACCAAACAGATCCGGACGGTCCTAAGAACCGTTCTAGAATGGTACCCTTTTGTCTTGGTTCGAACAAATGGGTTCAGATGAATAAACATAGTCGTCCAATAACTACTACTGCAGATTTGGTTGTGGCAATAATTCTATTTTATTTTTAGGACCTACATGTATATATATATATATATATATATATATATATATATATATATATATATATATATATATATATATATATATATATATATATATATATATATATATATATATATATATATATATATATATATATATATATATATATATACATGTATATATATATATATATATACATATATATACAAATGCATAAATAATTGAAAGATAGAAAATAATTTTTTTATGAACAATAAATAACGTTCGGTTAAATTTAATTTTTTATACTGGGGGTATGAAAAATACAAAAAGTTATTTTGGGTGTAGGAGTAAAAATGTCTCATTTTGCTAGATACGAAAAAAGTAACTTTTGCTAAAAGTTTTTGCTTGAAAACAATTCTTTATGCAAGGGGCATAAAAAATACAAAAATGTTATTTTGCGTAAGAGTAAAAATATCCATTTTACAAGATACGAAAGTACAAATATTAAATATGTTTTGAATTAAACCTCAAGCAGAAATACAGGATTTAAAATTAAGAGTATCAGTTTTATCACATTACTCTTTAAAGTCCTTAACATATTCAAGTACAACTTTAATAATAGAATTGTGAATTGATTTGAATTGAAAAATGCTTTCATCAAATTTATTTTATTAAATAAAATAAATATCGTTTTTTGAGAATACGCCTTTACTTAACGTACTGTTTTAATTTCTTTTATTTAAGTATTAGTATTCCCTTTAATCACTAAAAGTATTTTTTTTTCCAAATTGACAAGGAATCATAATTTAGCATTAGCAGAAATGAAATTAATTATATAGTGCATATGATGAAGTTGAGTATTAAATCTAGAAGATTTATGGAAGAGAGATTAATTTATAGACACTCAACAGTTTAATGTTTAATGAGGATTAAATAAGATTCTTTGATTATATTTCCAGAAATTATTTTTTTATTTAAGCCATTTAAAGAAAATAAGTTTTCCAGATTTTTTAATTTAAATCAAAAGACAGTCTTAATTTTTTTATATTTTTTGAAAATGTACTATAAATAAAATTAGTTCTTTAAAGTAAGCTTAAGGACAGATTTTGTTTTAAAAAATAAAACAATGTAAATGCCCTCGTATTTCATAAATAAACACCCTTAGCCTTTCCTAAACCACTAGGTATATAATTTTCTTGGCCATAATTCCAAAGACAATATTATCACATTTTATTTGGTCTTAGCTTGCTCTTTGAACAATTTTTGGATAATATTTTTGTTTCTGCTGTTTGTTTGATATTACAAGCATATCTTAAAAGTGTGTAATTGAAAAATCTACGTTCTGCAGCAACAGCTAGTTATCAAATGTCGACTCCAGGCGGAGCGTTGCTGGCAGGAGCTAGATTGTATTAAATAATGACACGTATTTATCATCCCCACGGTACAATAGTATACGACGCAGAATTAATTACCATCGCAGAATTTTAGAGTCGACATAATGAAGTAGCAGGAGCATAAAGCATTCATTCGAGCCCCTGTTAGACACCAGTTTCTGCTAGATTAACCTGGATTCCGTTTGGCGTCTTATTATCACGCCCGTGCAAACCCCAATGCGGTTAAAACTGAAGGATGCTCGTACTGATTATTTCAATTCCCATCAACCTAGGTCCCGGTTGCTGGTTTTAGTGTAAATGCATGCAAGTTATACTAATTTCTTAGTAGTAGTCATCAGAAAGAACTTTTACGGAAGATTGAAGTCATGTTTTCATAGGATTTTAAACAATATTTTGTGTATTTTACACAAATATTATTGCTATATTCTTAAGATTGTTTAAAGTATTTCTTACATATTTTTAAATATAATATTTTTAAAACAAACAATTACAATTATTCGCAGAGAAAGCTGAAAAAAATGCTACCAACAAAATGAAATCAGTAAAAAAGCCTTGTCGTAATCTTTAACATGTTGCATCATATTATTTCCTTACGGATCCATTAAAGAACCTCATAGTTCTTTTTGAAACTAGCTTTAATGCAAATAAAGTTCTCGATATCCCTAGGCACCTCTTGCTCATATGACCAGATTATGCAGGGAGTCAAAGTTTTGAATTTAATTTTTATTTTGTTTGAGCGACCCCTCCAAGATTTAGCTTTTTTGCCAATTAACCAGTTTTATGAATAGAAAATATTCTAGGTTTTAGGATATTTAGTTTTTTTTTGTTGGGTATAAAAAGCTTTAAAATAGTTCTTTATTAATGCAGTGGCGGATCAATATTTTCCCTATACACAAATATTCTGAAAATTAAAAAAACCAAAAATATATAAATTTTTTCATGTTTACTAAAGATGCAACGAATTTTTTTGAAATTTTGGATTTGTTAAAGACTAGAACCGGTTTGTGTAAAAAAAATGTAGTGTGAGAAACAACATAGTAATGGACATAACGGACGATACAATCAATATAAGACCTATTCCAGAACATTGTTTAGTTGGTAGTTAGTTTTCATAATTACAAATCCTTATTTTTGGTTAGGGTGATAATGTTTACGTATTATTTGATGTTTAAAAGTAAAATACAGTATCGAATGATATATTAATAACAGCTGTAGTAGCTAGCTGATATATTTTAATAATGATTTACTTGTGTTTTGTTTATTACGTAAAGTTTCTGTAAAATGTACTATGGAATTTAAAATTTAGCTTTATAATTTATTTATTATTTACTTAATATATAATATTGCTTTTAAATATGTATTAAAATATTTCCCTGGTAAAATGGTATGGGGCTGGCTTATGTATTTTTACAATAAGTTCCTACCTACTTAACAGTTCTGCTCAACTGTTCGAAACCTCTAGTGTTGTTCATTGCTGAGTTTTTTACTCACTGCATTTTTTTCTACAAATCGTTCTTAGCCTGTTGGTTTAGTAAATAAGAGAATTTATAGATTTTTCAATTTATTAATTTTCAGTATTTGTATATCCGGAAAATATTGCTCCGCTAGTGCTTTAAAAAACAACTATTGTAAAGCTTTTTTTATACCTAACAAAATACTAAATGCCTTTCTTGGATAGTGAACTCGATATATTTCTTGTGTACATGCACTCATTATCAGCGACAATTGAGGAAAACTTATTTGTAAAAGGATCTCGCACATCATTATTGGAGATTTTAACCCTAAAAATAGGGTAAAAAACAAATTGAACAGTTAATAATTCTGATTTATTTCACACCCAACAACATTTGTCAGCAATAATAATCCAGACTAAACTCCAGATCTCATCTGCAATGAGAATATTCGTAAAAACAATAGAAACAACCAAATGTTTTCTGTTGTGACCACTAGGCTATATAATTCACATTGAACTTTATCCGCCCACCAGAACTAATATCATAAGAAACCAAATATCACTTTTGACAAAAGTAATCTAGAAGTAGTTAATAATGTTATCTTATTGTCTGTCAACAAAGAACACATCAGTAGTTTTCACAAAATTCTTTCACACAGTTAGAAGAAATTTTATCCCTAAATAGAGGTTCGTATCTTCAATTTCAATTGAATTGAATATAATAGCATTAATAAAAAATATAAGCGAATAACCCGACATCTCACAGAGCCAAGCACTTCAAATCAGTAACTTACGAAGATTGGGGAATTTCTCTTCAATATAGTATATGCAACAATATGTTGTCCATATGTTAGAATATGGCCATGTTCTCTTTTGTAATGCCAACCTGCCGATGATGCTGCGCTTGATTGAAGTAGGAGAAAGAAGCAACCTGAAAACAATTACGAAAATTCGTCATCCTTAGAACTTACTTCACAACTCATCCAATGCAATTCTGTATGAGAGAACTTTCCATTCTTTCAATAATTGAACGCATGTAGCATTGAAATATCAACTTTTTGCAAGTTGAGAATGGAATACAGGATTATAGAAACAGAACTGGAGGATATATCCAGAACTTCCTCTCTCTCTGGCACCATTCTATTAATAAGAAACTTTTAGAGCAAATTTTTTTTGTGGCTATGTTTATCTTTATGTCCACAAACAGTTTATATCGGATTTGTAACCGATTTAACCACTAATGGTTTCTTATTAGTTTGCGTGTTAGAACCTTATTTAAAAGTTTTTTATTTCAGTTAACTCATAATAAAGGATGATGCGACCGGCACTTTATTTGCAAAATATCACTTACAATTTTAAACATATTGTTTATTACTATATTAAAATTTTAATATTTAATTCTAAGCAACAACATAAGATAAGTAATATAGAATAATAATTAGGTATTGATATTTTATTTTGTTAAGGTAGTTTTGTATTTTGTTTTGAATTGTCTGTTAAATATCCTGCAAAAAAAGTAAACGAAAAAAAGTGGACGTAATATAAAAGGATAATAAAAATAGATTATTACTTTATTTGTTGACTTATCAAAAGCTTAGATTCGAAACAATGTAATAACGTCGCCCACAATGCAAGATTTACTCAAGAACTTACTCGAAGAAAAGTAAACAGAGATTTTAGGTTTTTGCCTCTAAGTAACGATCTAAGTTTTAGGAAACTAAAATTGATAAGGTTAGTCAAATTATAGTATATTTTATTGAGGCACCACAAACATGTGTATATGTACATTTTTAGTTTTAGATCATTTCTAGTGCCATATGATACTGATGTTAAAAGTATTTATTATACTTATTTTTTTTAATATTATTTCTTTCTAGTTCTAATTATGCTCTTTTTTGCAGGTATGTCATTTTTTTACCTTAGTAGAAACAAAAAGTGGTAAGATCATATTTTTTTTAATTGTGTCTTTCTGTAAGGCTTCTTTTTTACTAGAAATGCTGACAACTTCTTATAGCATAGCTCTGTCTATAAATAGCGCACAAACTTTAAAAAATCATCAGAAGACGTGAAGTGCTCGAACTGATCACAGAGGACCATGCTGGTGCGTATCGCTAGGCCTGGTACTACGGAGGAAGATTAGTAATCCCTGTATGATAAGTTATAGTCAAAACCTATTTTTCGATTTTTGGGGTCTAGTTTAATTTTTACTTTTTGCAATTTGTGAAAATTGCATCATTTCTCTGCGCCTAGAGTGGATCAAGATGCCGCCCCGGGAGATGACAATTGAATCAAGTTAAGTTAAACACTGAGATAATAGTAAGCAGGTTTGCCACCTTGAATTGTAATGACCAAAAGTGTCATTTGAAACTCCGACATTGGGTAGCCCCAAGTCCTGTGTAATTTCAGTCGACTTGCCGACAGATTTTTCTATAGAAATAGAAAGAGGAAGGTTGAGATATACAACCAGACTTTCGAACACGGGGAACATGCATTCCATTGTCCAATATACTCTTTCGTTATATGTCTGTATATCAGTGCGAAAAAAACTTTTTAATTCAAAGACACTATCATCATCAGTATCGCAAACACAAGAGCTAGGGGAGCAACAGTGCGGTGCTGTGTTCATTAATACACAGCTGGGGCCCACATTAATAAGCAAACGGACGTAGAGGTATCCATGGGCCAAGCGGGGTTTAAGGATACACTACATCTAGACCTCCTCGTAAACAAAGGGCCTAGGTTAAGTCATCATACCCTAGAGACGAAAATTCGGTTAGTTCCCGATAAGCAAAAGACAGCCACAAACTACGGAGACCTAGCCCCTACCCCTACTTTAAAAGAAAAGCCCCGCGAACATTTACGAAGAAGTCAAAGTTTGTAAGTTGGGGCTAAATTGAAAGTTTATATTTTATTTAGAATGTGAATCATTTTTTTATCAATGTTAATAAAATGCTTTAAACTGTTTTAGCTTTCCATTTTTATTGACAACTTGTGACATGTGTTTTGCTAACACTGGTTAATAAGCTTGATTTAATTTTTTTTATTTTAATGTTTTGTTTTTAAATCAAGCTTATTTAGCAAATTGTTAGTTTAAATACTGTTTATCTAACGAAGCTACAGTGTTAGCGAAACATATGTCACAAGTTGTGAATAAAAGTAGAAATCTTAAACAGTTTAAAGGATTCATTCCATTGTTGTCAATCGATTTTCATCAAGAAACAATCCAGTAAATCAAGCTTTTAAATTTTGTTTTGTAAAAAAATATTGTTTTTTGCGGTTGCCACGCATAAGCTCCCACTACCAAACATTCAAAAAAATATGAATATTCGCAAAAAAAAATTAAATGGTATGGAGATCAAATTCATGCTACGTTTGGAATGAGTATGATCACGTCCTTTTTCCTGCACCTAAATGCCATACGAAGTTAACTTATAGGTGAATTTAACCCCGAGGTAAATATTTTTAATAGTTCAGAAATTATTTTAGCCGGGAATATGTTGGGGTTAACTTGACCGAACGGATGAAATTTATCAGTGATTAAAAATTATTTTATATAGAAAAAAACTATTATTTTTCACTATAACCTTTATTAAATTTTGAATCAAAAATATTTTATGATAATATATTTAAGTAGGAAGTCAATATTTTGACATATTACTAAACAAACTCGTAATACAAAAAAAAACACTAATTTAAAATATTTTTCTAAACAACAGTTCTGTTCTTTTTTCTAAGTTGGCTTGGTTTGCAGAAAAATATTATGTTTCTTCTTCTGTAACTTCATCGTGGCTATTGATGACTCGTTGGGCGCCGTCCTACTTCGACTTGACTTTACGTCAAGCCGTAGCTCTTTAATATTGCTCCTAGGTGGTGTAGCAGTGAACCTATGTTGCTCTCGATAATTCACCAATACTGTATGCACTGCGTTTTCGTCAACATTGTTATTTCCAGGATATTTTTGTAAAACTAGATTTGTGTCAAATGGTACAATTTTAAGGCCCTTCAAGATGATTTTAAATCTTACTTAATAGCATTGGTGATACTTTCCCCTTTTTCGACCATTGTTGCAGAAGATAAGTGTGATTGTTTCCACTTTGACAAACTTTATCGCCAGGAAACTTTAAATGCTCTAGATAAACCCATATCTAAAGGCTAGATTAGATGTGCTGAGAATTTTTACTCAAACAAACAAATGCAGTATTGTTTTCTTCACACAACCGCTATACATCGTTTGTGAAATGCGATGACAAATTATCACCCAATAAAATCTTTCCTTCAAGTTCTTTAGCGTGCGGCAAACAATTTGACGTGAACCAGTCTGTGAATGTCTGTGCGCCCATCCATTTCCATATACTTCGCTCCCGTTGCAGCACATTAGCTGCAACATGGATATATCAGGACCATTTTTCCTGCATTGAAGCCATGTTTTTTCACACTTGTAGGTAATCTATGGAACCAATAATACACCCGATGCTGAACCACACATCATAATGAACGGAGCGTTTTTGTAAAATTACAACCTTTTCGAGAGTATTTGGTACAAAGTAGGAACAATATCTTTTTATTTACTGGATCATCTTGCAGATTTGTTTCGTCTTAGTTAAACAAATTCGATGAGGGGATATTTTGCAGCATTTGGCGTAAGTTGTCAAAATAGACTGTTATAGTCAGTCTTGAAACAAAGGCTCTAGAGCGTTTATTATTACCAGCAACTTTTTTCACAATATCGATAATATGCCTTTTAATCATAGAATAAACCCAATCATTTCCTGGTAGATTGTTTCGAAATGTAGCAATATTATGGCAATTGCTTCCAAAGGAAAATCCCAATCTTCACAGCCACCTGATGCTGAAAGGAACCCCAACACCTTTTCTTCGCTTTGTAAGAAAACCTTTTGCCCACCATTTTCTCTAATATGACGTGCGAGATATGTGTTGTCTAGTGTGCAATAAGGAATTTTGTCTCGAAAAATCCTTTGTAAATTCCAATCTTCTTCGATAACTTTTGCTAAGGCTTGTTCGATATGTTCAATACTGTAGTCTTTGTATCTTCTGGCACCAACTGTCGTTTATATACCCGTACCATTGCGAATTGATCTGTAATTAAAAATAATGTATAGAAATTATTTATAAAATCTAAAATTGTGAGGTGAAATTTATCAATTGCTGATCTAATCAATTTTGCCCCATATGCATGACCCCGGCGCGGCGCATAAACTTTAAAATTCCCGCCAACCTATTGGTATCAGTATAATCTCAAATCGCAGTTGAGAAATCCTTAATTAAGCAGCATATTTTAGAAGAAAACCTAAAACTTTTATCGTTTGGTACTTACCAGTTAAAGTTTCCAACTGTCCGAAGGATTTTTATAATATATGTTAAATATAAAACACCTTTTTAGTGAACATTATGCCGAAAATCGGGCACACGGCATACCCGCGCAACCACTAAAGCTTTACTAACAAACTCTAGTTCGTGCGAAGCTTAAAAACCGTCTAAGTTTGGCACGATATTTGAAAATACAGCTTAAGGATTTAGTAATCATTTTCACCCCCCGAAAACAATTTCGCCTCAAATTAAGATATTCAAGAATAGTTTTAGTGTACTCACTCAAACTCAGATTCAAAATTATTAACTTCGCTTATCTTCATACAGTTACGAAAAGTATTTAAATTTTAATATAGAAAAAATCGAACTTCCTTCGTTATGAATTGTTCCATTTATTACGAATAGTGAAGTTTGACACAATCAGGTTCAGTACATAGTCATTTAGTAACACATATATAGTCTCTTTTTAAACATAATTTTTTTGGGCCCCGTTTTGGTTGGAAAAATATTGGATTTCTGCCAATATTTTTCCAGTTTCTACGTATTTAGTTATCTATTTGATTTTTGGCCATAATGTAAAATAAATTCAATAAGCAGATTTTTTAATGGCACTGACCGTCATTTTGTATGTCATGTTGAGTACGTACTAGTTTATAACCATATCACATTTAATATTATCTTAAATTCGTATCGCAACTTTACCAGTTTATCTTTATGTCACACTTAATGCTTGCACAACATTTAAAATTAATCCAATAACTAGTTGTTTCAGGCTGATTTTTAAAATATTTTATTAGGCCGCCATTTTGTTTTGCTATCTTGTATTCATACCAAAATATTACTCGGTCATCCCATAATTTTTGACTAAAATTTGACTTCAATCTGATAAGTAGTTTTTAAGTTATGCCGCGAACTGACACAGACAAACGACAAACGGACCGACGGAGTTGATAAAACATATTGTTTTGCATTAAAGACGCTAAAATTTTTGTGCAATTAATAAGATATGTAAAACCTCAGAGGGTAATTTATTCACGATTAAAAACATTTTATTTGGCAGCCATTTTGTTCCGCCACCTTGAATTATTACCATAGTTTTACTAGTACGTAGCACACAATTTGAAATCAGTCCATTAAGTAGTTTTTCAGGCTGAATGTTTAAATAGTTTATTAAGCCGCCATTTTGTTCGACCATCTTGGATTCATACCAAAATTTCACCACCAGTTTTTTAATTATGCCGCGAACAGACAGACAGACCGACAAACAGACAGACAGGTCGAAGGAACTGAGAAAACATGCTTTTTGGCATCTAGGGACCATGAAACGTAAAGATCTGAAATTACGCTACGTACCTTTAAGGAAATATACAAGTACGTTAATATCGATAGAACGGGTATTCATTAATCGATACAGTATTAAACCACTTGCAAAAATTAAAGAAATTTTAGGTCTACTATGTCTTAAATTTCATTTTATATTTTATTCACATACGAAGCCTTGGTAAAACGGCAGTGCAAATGGCTACGGTAGCGCTACTTTACTAAATTATTAACTTTCACCTAAATATATCTTTTAAAACGGGGATACAAATGGCCCGAAAATCTCCGCAAAGAAGTAACATGAAATTTTAAAAGCCCGCCTTGGAAGTTTTTTGGATTCTGACTGTTTCACTTATCAAATATGTAGGTTAATGTTGTTTTTGAGGAATGCCTTAGCAAATAAATTTTCTAATTTTCCCTTTTAATTTTGTTAAATATTCTTTAAAAGGGATATTTCAATATATCCGTTTAATTTACAAAAAAATTATATATCTAGAGTGCCAGAGGTTACAGGGCTTCCTTTAATTTTAAACGCGGTCTGCAAACCTTATTTGATGAGACAGAATAATAAATGATATTCAGAAGTTTCAGGGTTGTATTTAAAACGCTAGGATTTGCCAAAAGAAATATGCGAATGACAATCGCGGAGAAAAAAAATTAGTATCATATTTTTTGTTTTATATTGAACTTTCTATATATGTTAATAAAATCTCGAAAAATCAGCTGCTCCGCCTCATAATTAGTTTATCATAGAATATAGACGGTTTGTATTCACTTATTTTTACTTTAATATGCGCACTGATTCTTATGCTTAATAAAACATTTTTATATTTTTGCTGGATGACATAGTTAGTCTGCCGTCTTTATTTAATATAATATGAAAAGAATTAGTTGGGGTTGGAAAAATGCTGACGAGATTTCCGAAGGTTTGTGAATACAGGAAAATTTACAAATCTGATTTAAAGGTGTATCGTTAATATATTAAAAATATCGTCGGTTTATAATAAAAAATTGGCAGGAATTGTAAAAAACAATTAAGATGAATATAGTAGTTTTTTTAAATATAAATAACTTAAAATAGCGTTATTTTTGTTTATTGTTTATTTTTTTACATTGCGGCTTGTGCTTGGACAGTGTTTTGTTCAATTTTTCAACCCACAGCGTCTATAAAGTTGTTATAATTAAATTTTTATCAAACTATCTAAACTAATTATGAGCTGCTGCTAAAAATTAGTAGCAGCTCATAATTTTCCTTACTTTGCTTTATCTATCATAAAATTTTAATGATTTTGGACTAATCAAGTCGTAAGATTCGCCAAAACTTAAAAAGGGGCTAAAAATATTAAATAATATCGTTAAATTAGTGTTTTTGTACTAAACTATAACAAAAATAGTTGTAACAATATATTTAAAATAATGAAGATAGATCTCAGAAAAAACCTTTTGTCAATAGAATATTAACTCGACTGAACACATAATAGCACAAATAAGACAATAGTTAAATAAGCATCAGACACTAAATATGTATCTCAATCATATGTTTTAAATTAAACGGGAACGGTATTGTCGCATATGTTCTAATGTTCATCTGTCCTACCACCCGAATGGAGGTTTGTCTGACAGGAATAGAAGATGAGATGGATTTATGGACAATAAAATGTGCTGACGTGCAGAATATAAATAATGTGGGGAATTCTTTCAGAAGTTGTTTTTATCAATATAAACATGACCTACCTAATTAGTAATTACTAATTACTGATTATATTTATTGCTACAATTATTGATTGTGTATTTCTTACGAATATTTGCTTTATTTTAGATTATTTTTGTACAAGATATTCTCAAAAAATAGGTATAATAGGTATCGGGGACGCAAACTGAAAATGGATCGATATCATAACTTACTTTTCAGGGGTATCCTACACCATCTTTTTTGTAATCGTTATTTTATATTTAAATTAACTAAATTACCATTTAGCATATTTTGTTAATTATTTAACCGAATCTAAGTATTTACAATATGATGAATTCTATTGAGACTTCAGTAATGCTGATTTCATGATGATAAATGATTATTTAGTCAATATTGATTGAGCAAAATGTTGAGATCTGAGTACGAGCTTGGCTGCAGAAAGACTGAGTCAGATAATCTAGGTGGCTATAAATTGGTTGTTCCCTAAAAACACATTAAAAGTTCTTCATTTTTGAAACAGTTTAGTCCTACATTGAAACATCTTATCTGTAAGTAAAAAAGAATGCACAGACAGTATATGTCATCTCGATTCCACTGGGATTATGAATCATTTGCAAAACTTAGGTCATTGCGTAGGGAGGAGCATGATATATGTTATGCTTTGTATATTTGTGAAACTGAATCCTCATTAATATGTTATGCTGTGTATATTTGTGAAACTGAATCCTCATTACAGCTCAGTACAAGCGTAACTATAATAGTTTTCCTAATACTGTGTTTTTAGAGAGTAAAACTGCGGCCCGAAACTTTTTTATACACTTTTAAATCATCCCCAAAAATAATAACCGTGGAAGGTTTTATGATCCTTATTGTCATTCACAAATAATGTAAACAACATTTTTTGTGAATGACAAGGATCATAAAACCTTCCATGGTGATTATTTTTGGGGATGATTTAAAAGTGTATAAAAGGATCCACGATATTGATGACATTTTGTTGCTCCAGAGTGATTTGGATGCTCAAAATAAAAAGAATTTATATTTTGAAATAAGATTTTGTCAGTTAATAAATCTGATAAGACTTGATTCTAGCTACCTCACTATTTTCCCTTAGGCCCCTCAAAATATGAAACTTTATTTATTTTCCTAGCAGTAGGTACAGGGTGTTCCAGCGAGGACTGAACAGGGACCTATTTTCGACCTTCCTTGTATTTTGGAAAAATTCAAAATAGCCAATCGACGTATTTTTTCTTGTAGAATCCAAAAATGTCATCGAAAAAATATTTGAACCAGAAACAAAAGAGTTACGCTATGCATCAGGTGTTTTTTAAATGGAATGAATCGTTTTTTATACGATTTTTGGAAAGAGTGATTTTTTTTATGTCCGTTCTGATTAAAAGATTTGATTTTGCGATAGCTGTTTATATTACATTTTAATGTTTTACAAACTAAAATTTTAGCTTCACCTGTTTAAAATAGGTGATCAGGGTAAAATGACGTTTGAATGCTTTGTCAATAAAAATTGACATTATTTTAATTATTAAAATAAATAGAATTTATATTTTGAAATAAGATTTTGCCAGTTAATAAATCTGATAAGACTTGATTCTAGCTACCTCACTATTTTCCCTTAGGCCCCTCAAAGTATGAAACTTTATTTATTTTCCTAGCAGTAGGTACATGAATATATTCTATATTGAAACTGACCAACAAATTATGCTTTAGTGTAGGACATGCTGCTACTTTTATACCTGTCCATAAGGCAGTGAAAGAAGGAGGGGGGGGGCTTGCCAGTCTTCACCTGAAATTTTAAAAAATATAAATAAAAACACTTGTTTAGTTAATTTATATAAATAGAAAATGTGAGATTTTATACAGAGAGTTCCTTCGCAAGGTGTCGTTTGGTTTTCGTAGACTATAAATTACAAAAAATAATTAAAAACAAGCATAAATCATATCTTAAACAGGTATAGGTAAAAATCAAATCAATGGGAAAAATTAAAGGTAAGTTTTACAGTAATAATAAACTTTATAAAAAATGAAAATATCAAACATTTAAAAAACAGGTAAGATAAAATATAGTTAAACCATCAATTACTTCAATTTTAATATCGTTAAATGTCTTAATCACTGTACAAATGTACATTAACATTTCATATCTGCTGCCACTCCAAATGAAAAAATATTCTTTTTAAACTAACACCTATAAAGATAATATACAACTTTTTTTGAGGAAAGTAGAACCTTAAATTAAAATAGGTAGAACTTGAATCCACCATTGCATCAAGAATTTAGTGAACAAATAAATTTTAGGGTATATATATCCCCTTTCTTTTTCTTATTGTTTTCTATTAGTAAAATTCTTTCCAAATGACCCCACTAGATACAACCAAACAAAAATCTTAATTTAAAATTAGGAATTGTACAACTAGTATAGTATACTATTCTCAAGAACCATGATTAAAACACTGAGTACCTACTTGGTATAGAGTGTATATCCGAATTATTAAATATATACTTGTTTTTCAACTTTTTTTAACTGGTGAAAGAAAAACGCATACAAAAAGAAAGTCAAGCCTTTAAAAAAATCAAAAATGAGTTGAAGCTTTGGTTTAAAGATAATTCTGTATTGATTGAGAACAAGATTGGTTTTTTGTAATTATTGTCCAGAGTTCTTGGACAACATATCAGCCAGGTCTTTGATTTTGTATTCAGAAATTATTAAAGAAATGATACACACATTTTCATCGTGAAAACTAGAAGTAGGTACAGACATAAA
The DNA here is from genome assembly GCA_030620095.1 of Kuschelorhynchus macadamiae. Classification (NCBI taxonomy): domain Eukaryota; kingdom Metazoa; phylum Arthropoda; class Insecta; order Coleoptera; family Curculionidae; genus Kuschelorhynchus; species Kuschelorhynchus macadamiae. The sequence continues at coordinate 465,239 of JAUTXW010004343.1, forward strand.
TGCTCAATGTACAATCAAATATAAAGGTTAGAATGAAGGTTTACAGGTAAAAGTTTTGAGGTTAGTTCAGTAGTTATCTTCAAAAAATGATTGTAAATTATGTATGCAAAAATATTTACCTTATATCAATTTTTGTCCTGCTTTGTACAAAAATCCATCTTGGGGAAAAAAGTTGTCCAATTCTTGGGGATCCATTTTTCAATGGAGAAAAAATACATTAATACTTCCGTACAATTAATGGAAATCTGCAAATACCTAGAGGGAATCTGAAAAAATGTAAAAATAACAAAATTGATAACATGTAAAAGCGTTGAAAACGTTTGTTCAAACCTTCTAGAGCCTGTAGAAAATACCTTAATACCCAACAAAACTATCACAATCGTCGACACTAGTTTGAGGTGCATTTTGACGGCGGGCTACATACTCAAATTCTGAACTGTTAAACTCCGTTTTTTATTGCATTTTTGTTATATATATTTGGATCTAAGGAACATCTAACCTGCCAAAATGATAGGTTATGTTTTGATGTTGACATTTGAACGCAACGAACATATGTTTTCTAGGTACTGTGGCTCAAATAAAGCTTTCTTCGTGTCACAGGAGCACACGATGATGCCCGATGCACAGTAGGATGGATGAACATTAGGATCGGTGATAGTATCTCAACGGGAACACGTATTTCGGCCAATCGGGCATCATCGGATCCTATCAGAAAAAATATAAAACATAATTACTAACTAAAGTCAATTAAAATGATTAACAATACCTTTAATATTGAAAAATACACCACACATAGATTATAATAATGAACAAATACAGTACACAAAATACATGGCTGGACGGATACTGAGAGAGATTGAAACAAAATGTGGTCAAATGTTTGTATAAAAAACTTCCTTGAATTTAAAATATAAATAAATAAGAAAATTAAAAAAGTTTACCAACGGCCAGGGTCGAACTCGTGTCTCCTGGATAAAACGTAAGCTATATCCTTATAGCTGTACGGAATTAAACTAACAATTTGTGTCTAGGTGATTAATTATTAGGTAAATTAATAAAAATGAAGTTTGGTTTAAAGCTACAAATATCATTGACACAACCCAAAACGGTTTTTTTTAGTTTTGCTTATTTCCATATTCTCCAGTAGGTCTTTTCTGCGTTCGTGAAAAACTGTTATATCTTTCGAAGTATAAAACTGGTGGCCCGTAGATAAAAGACGGTTAGCAAATGCTGATTGTGTCTCTATAATATCTGTATTTTTCTGTTTCTTAACCAAGTAAACGTGTTCTTGAACCCTGGTTGATATCTTCCTTCCTGAGTGTCTTATATGTATGGCAGCATACATTTCCGACTTTGAGAGATATTTGGTTTCATCTTTCGTTGCGATTAAATATCTTTTGTGTTCATTGAGGGTTTTAAAAGAGATAAAAGATATCCCTCTAAAGATTTTAGCTAATTGCTTTGAAACATTTCCAAAGTAAGGAAATTCTATCCAAGTTTAAGATGGAGTGCATGTAAACAAAAGTGATTGTGAGTGCAATACAGCTTATTTAAATGTGTATTGCTCGCACAACCCTTTTGTTTACATGCACTCCATCTTGAACTTGGATGAGCTTTCATTGTTTTAAAAGTTTTGCTATTAATTGAGGCAACATGGATAATATTGAACGATATTTTATATTTGTTAATGAATTTAAAGTAGGCACCTATAATTTGTTTACAGAATCCTGTGAGAGACCGCTGTTAAAAGCTGTTTGCTTAATTTTATTTTTTTTTTCAAATACAGAGGGGTATTTTAAAAAGCCTATAAAAGAAGCAATTAAAAGCTGCAAATTTATGTGTATGTCAGAATTGGAATATATAACTGTATAATGTTGTCTGTGGAAGATGTTTTTCTAAAAATCTCGATCTCTTTTCGGCTACTTTTTTTTATATGCAACTAGTCTAGGAAAGGCAGGTTTCCAAGAATCTTTCTAGTGTTTTTCTGAGAGCTTTAATTACTAGAGTTATGACATTATTATGTAGTGCAGAAGGTGTTCCCTGCTACAGTTTCACCCTATTTTTGAAGGACGGCAACACAGTAAATGTGATTTTGTTATGAAGGGCGTTCACAAAATTCAAAAAATCAAATCTTGGTCACTTCCATTCCACGTAAATAGCATCCACGTTTCTGTCGTAAGTGAACAAACGGCGTGCAAACTGACTTTTCATGATCTTACTCGCAAGTAATTATGAAGTTACAAGAATCTTCATTGTGAATTAGATAAACTCACAACTGATAATCGAGACAAAACGGTACATATAGCGGAACAGGAGCTGAATAACAAAATAAATTTACAGAAGGACGAAATCTCCAAATTAAACAAAACCGTACTTAACCTTATGGACATAAATAACGGACTGGTAAAATAAAGTTGAGGAACTGGAAAATAAAACCAAGTTTCTCGAGAATAAAGTTAGTGAACTAAACGTTTTAAAATCTAATTAACTTACTACCATCGAAACATTAGAAAATGACAATGAAGTGTATATTGGTGATTTAAAGAAATGTAAGCTTAATAGAAAACCTTAAAGCTTATAAAGATAAGAAAGTTTTAAAGTCAAATCTTTGTGATAGTGCAAATCAGTTCCAGTTAGAATTTACCGATCCTGATAAAGTAGGTGGTAAAAGTTTGGCCTCATCAGCTAATGACCTAATTAATCAAGGTGGTAAGGTAACGCAAATTTTAATATTGTCAGATGAGCAGGGAAGAGGTCCTAATAATCTATTTGGTCATTTTGTGCCCAAGTATGGTAATGACTATCGAATTCAGCATTTTGTTAGGCCAGGTGCAGAATTCAATAATGCAGTTGATGGTGTGGACAAACTTTCCAAAGATTTATAAAATAATGATTTTATTATTGTGGCAGCAGGGTCCAACAACCTTTATTGTAATAGGTTTTTATCAGAAAGAACAGTTCTTGAATTCATCAAAATGTTCTCACACAAATTTAATATTCTTGTCTGTTCCCTATGTTTTCCATGACAGGTATTATTCAAAGATTAATATACATATTTATAAATTAAATAACAAAACTGAATACCTTGTTGATCGGGTAAATTATTTGTCTGAAAATAGCATTAATTTTGTTGATTTTTAACTCAACAAAGGGTATACAAGTCACTAATAAATCTGTTTGTAAAGTTGTGGCTAATATCATTCTATATGGTCCAATTAACAGACAAAAGACATTTGTACAGTACTGTAAATTTGTCTAGCAAACTTCTAGTTATAAATCATGAGTCTAAATGTTCTTCTCATTTGAAACCAGTGACTGTGTTGGACGCTTGGATGAACCAAGTTTTGCACAATGAAATTAGTAGTTTGATTGACAAAAAAAGTGATCATACTGACTCGAATTTTTTATAGTATGGCCTCCGGTTGCGGAGGATAGCATAGGGAAAAAGCAAAGTATACCTCCTAATTTATTTCACTCTAATTTATGTATACCTTTACTTAATATTCGGTCATCAAGGTACAAGCGTGATGATCTCTATTTATTTCTAGAGAGTATTGATTTGCGCGATCTAATTCTTATCACCGAATTTTTGTATACTTGAATATGCTTTGATTTTCATTTTTTGTAGAGAAAATTCAATACATGGTGGTACTCTTATACTTGTAAAAAAATCTCAGTTTAATTCCTTTGTATCTGTTGATAAACATAATTATCTGTTAGAGGAGTGTACATTTGAGTTTTCCTTATACTATAGCAGGCCAAATAAATTTGTACATAATATGTCTTTAACGCTCCCCCTTGACTCAAGCTCCGGAATTTTTGAGTAAACTTGATTTTATGCTTTCCCAAATTCCAGCTCGTTCTAGAATAACTTTTGCTGGGAATCTAAATATTTAATGACAAAAACTTTGTTAATACTGTTTTGATTGCAAATTTACTCACTTCCTATGGTTTAACAATGCATGTTAACTCACCCACTCGTGTAAATAAAACTTTTGCTACTATTATAGACTATATATGTTCTAACTATAATAATGTGTCGTGTTGTACTGTTAATTTCTGTGTAAAATATGTAAAATGTTGCTTTCTATATAAGTCTTCCAAAATTAAAAATAAAAGTCGTCGGGGCAGAATTTTTAGTGAAGCCAGTTTTAACACATTTTATCAATTATTATGTCCGGATGTAAATTGGCAGGATATTGTATGGTGCCCTGAGCCCATCTCAGCTTTTTATACCGTTTTACTGAATGTCTTTAACCGAGCTTTTCCATTAAGATTAATTAAACAGAGGCCAAAGCGAAAACCCTGGTTAACCAAAGGACTAAACATATCTGCTAGCAATTTTCATATTGCATAAGATTAGGAACAAAAGGTTCAGTGGTGAGGATGACTTTTCTGCAAAAGTGCTTTTGAGGTTTCCAGGAATTTATCTGGATATTTTGGCTGCAACAATTAATCACTCTTGGATTAACGGAACTTTTTCTTCTTGCCTGAAATCGGCAACAGTAGTTCCTATACATAAGTTTATGGGGAGCCCTCAAACTATCGACCCATTTCTTTATTATCCACTCTCCCTAAATTATTTGAAAAAGTTGTAAAGCAGAGAGCATCTAGCATCTCTTAACCTAATTTTCCACAAGTATTTTTGTATAATTTTTAAAGGAAAATCGCCTGTCTTTTGAATGATTATTTATAATTTTAGGGTTTTTTTTATTTACTATCTGCGAGTATGTCTTCTCTGTACCACCGTGTTTGTATTGACATGTCTAAAGGCTCTTCGATTACATCAGTTTTACCAAACTTAATAACAATGGGTTGTTTTACGTCCATTTTAATAGTTAAATACTATCAAGTTAAGTAAAAATTAAAATTTTTCATAATCCAAAAAACATGACAAGTATAACTGATGTTCTATATATTTAACAGTTATGCTGAAATAAAAAATCGGTAAATTTCCTTTACCCGGTACTTTTCTCGTTATTAACAATAGTGAAATGTGACCAAATTTAGTTTGGCACATAGCTCTATATATTGCTTTTTTAAACATTTTTCTTCGATGCCATTTTAATATAACTATAATATAGTTTCTTCCTGTGTCACATTTACATAATTTAAAATAAATTCAATAAGTATTTTTACCAGTTTATACCTATATCGCATCTAATTTTTGTGTAAAATTTAAAATCTATTGAATAAGAAGGTTTTACAACGTCGATTTTTTAACATTATATTCCGCCATCTAGAATTCTATCTTAATTTTACCATATCATCTCTATATCATACTTAACTTTTAGATCAAATTTACAATCAATGTTATAAATAGTTTTTTCAGGCTTATTATTTAAACATTTTATTAGATCGTCATTTTGTTTTGCCTCCTTGGATTCGTACCAAAATGTTACCAGTTCATTCCTATGTAAATCTTGAATTTTGTGCTAGAATTAAGTTAAATTGGTTCATTAGTTTTTTAGTAATATCTTTTTCAACAATTACTAAGCGCCATTCATCTCTATATGACACTTAATTTTTGACCAAAAGTTGAGGTAAATCGAGTTCTTAAGTAGTTTTTTAGCTACACACCGACGGAAAAGGGAGACATGCCTTTTTCTGCATCTAGAAAACTAAAACGTGATATGTAAAAATCTGAAAGGTGATTTTTTCACGACTATAAACATTTTATTTAACCGCCATCTTGAGTTCGTACCACAATTTTGCCAGGTCATCTCCATATCACACTTAATTCATGCAATAAATAAAAACTAATAAATCGTTTTTGCGTGCCGATGATCTTTTATTGAGCCGCTATTTTGTTTCAGCATCTTGGATTTGTACCAAAATTTTACCAGTTTATTCCCACGTAATACTTGATTTTTGTACATATTTTGAGATACATTGGATAAGGAGTCTTTTTAGTAATATTTTTTTAATATTTTACTTTTTGTTCCGGGATTTTTACCAAAATGTTATCCCCACCTGACCCGTAATTTTGGCTTACATTTGAAATCAATCCAATAAGTAGTTTCTCAGTCAGTCTTCCGGTTCGCCTCGTAGAAAGCAGACCTCTGTGTTTGAACATAAGGGGTTCCACGTGTTCGGTTTTTCCTACTTTAATTCTGGGGGAAGCGGGAAACTCAACCGTTAACGACCCCACTAGAAAAGCAGCAGACGGTGTGAGTGTGTAAGGTCTAGTTGTTCCTGCATTCTGTCTCGTTCGTCTACCGCAGCTCTACATAGAATATTAGCGTAATGGCCGCTATGTGGTGGGAGTGGGAGGTGTAAGAGGATAGCTTGAAAAAAAAGGTCATCTCTTGATACCAGTAGTACTCTCAAGGGGCACCTAGTGGAAGCCAACAATTAATAGAGGAAATATTAAAAATTCTGGTACTTTGAACAGGGCACAGGCCCGACGGTTCCAGTACCCCCGAATGTGCTGGCAGATTACCTCTGTGTAGCGTTAACAGAAACCTAGCAAGTCAAGTCAAGTTAGTTTCTAAGCTATGTGGCGAACAGAATGACCAACAGACAAACCGGGAGACCGACGGAATTGACAAAACATATTTTTTGGCGTCTAGGGGCCATAAAACCTGAAGATCTGTGAAAACCTGGGATAATAATACTACCTTCTTACCATTAAAGTAAAAATTCTTTAAAGCTGGCCTCAGTCTATAAAATGATTATGCTCTAGTTTTATTATATTATAAATATTTCTTTTCGATATAAAGTTTAGTTCACTAGAAGACAATAAGTACCTAGATAGAAATAAATTTAAACTAGTTTTATTTATTTCTGTCACTGCATGCAAACTTGTTTGATCAAAGACCGACACCAGCAACTTGATTGACAGATCGATTTATCGTATCTGTGTCAGCCAGGTGTACCATAAAATATTTAATATCAGGGGTAGTTGACCGTAAAAGGTTATCGTGGTATTTGTACAGTTTAGACACGGAATATTGTTCCTAATTTCTTACTAGAATTTGTTAATAATTTGAAATTAAACCCTTAATTTTATGTAAGGTAATAACTTATTTTTAAAGTTTTCTTTATCTATAAATAAGACTCAATTTGATTTACACGTGATGGTAAAATAATGATGGGTTATCTGAAAAAAAAAGAGTCAACATAATTTCTTGTAGTTTGTAGTGTATGTACAACCCATTTTAGAGAAAGCATTCGTAAAGTTTTAGTAGGTAAAATGCTAAATTAATGTCTCGTCAAAATTTCTTTAATTTTTTTTTTAAATCTTTGATTGCTTAAAAAATATTATTTTAATTCTGTTCGAGACCTTTGAAATATTATGTTGTAGGCGAATATTAAATAACTCCATGGGCAGTGCACATAAAACGCGCTTCTCAGGATTTATGAATTAAATATAGGCATTAATATCAGATATTTTAAGATAAGGTGCTCAGATTAAAAAAAGTGGTGTCGAGTCTTCATAAGAAGGTTAATGATATGAGAAAACGACTTATTGTTTTTTCCCGTAATAGGCATGATACATCGCATTAAATGAGTGAGATGACAGTACCACTTGAAAGCAAGGAGTGTGTGTTACAGGGGCGTGCAGTCCATGGAAGCAAGGGAAGCAGTGCTTCCCCAAAGAAAATTACAAATCTTCTAAAATGTATTTTTTGAAATAGGAAACCATTAATTTAGTTTATATTAAAAATGCTTAAATATTATCTTCATTATCAAGACCATAATAAATGCGGCCTTGATTCCCACCCAGCCACAATAGAATATCGAATAGAACCTATGCGGGCCGTTAACTTCTCTGCAGCCAAGTCCTGTATGCTTGATTTCCTGTGAGTCGAGCCAGAGGTTATTGAACTTTCCACCGGCTGTTTGCAATTTTTGCATTTCAGTGGCGTGCTTTAATTGGTGGCGGAAGCTATCGTTGGAGTAGGTTCTTTGTTTGAACGGCTATCCGTGTGTTGTGTGATACGTACGTCGCGTCGTGCATGGTGCGATATGGAAGACAATAATTCGGACGTGGATATGCAAATACCGTCAACTTGGGCTGTCGGTAATAACGTTGAAAATGTTGGAGAGTTAAGTAAGAAGAGTGTGTGTGAATGTGTGGTGTGTGTCTTAATAATAAAGGAATTTTCAACATTAAACTTCGCTGATAAGCTTCAAATAATTTCCAAAGGAAGGGCAAAACCGCCTATGAAAAATTTAACCACAAAAATGAAAAACTGTATTAGACAATTTTATCCTGAAAAACAATACGAACAATTTAAATGGCTAACAGGGTGTGAAAATATAAGTAAATTATTTTGTTGGCCATGTTTACTTTTTGAAAATGAAAAAAGTCTCTGGAATAAAACTGGTTTTTCCGATTTAAACAATTTCCACAACGGTGTAAAAAGACACATTATGTCCAAAGCGCATTTGCAGACCGTCATAAAAGAAAAAGTCTTCGGCAAAACCAGAATTGAACACGCCCTTAATAAACAGTTGGAAATTAGTCACCGCCAACACAATGAACTAGTCGATAAAAATAGGCAAATATTAAGAAGACTTATCGATGTTGTTTTTTTTCTCGGACAGCACGAATTGGGATTTAGAGGTCATGACGAAACGAGGGTTTCTTCAAATAGAGGAAATTTTCAAGATTTACTTAGTTTAATGGCATAATATGATAATTGCTTAAAAAATCATTTAAAGCAGTCTAGCGTTTTTCGCGGAACGTCGAATCGAATCCAGAATGGTTTAATTTCCGCTGTTGCAACCATTATTCTAAAAAGAATTAAGCAGGAGATTGGCGAGGCGCGGTTCATTGCTACTGCTCTGGACGAAACAACTGATATCACTAATTTTAGCCAATTATCTACAGTAATACGCTACGTTAAAACAGACGGAAGTATTCAAGAGCAATTTTTAGCTTTTAAGAATGTGTCCAAAAATCGTACAGCAGATGCATTATATACCGTAGTGTATAACGTTACTAAAGAAATTTATGGAGAGAAAAAATTAGTTGCTCAAAGCTGTGATGGAGCTGCAGTGATGGCAGGACAATTAGGGGGTCGGCAAGCTAAAGTTCGGGAAACTTTCCCAAGTGCTGTGTTTGTCCATTGTTTTGCTCATAAATTAAATTTAGTTTTATCCCAATCCATCAATCACATTAAAGAGTGTAAAGTATTTTTCGTTACTTTAAGTGGCATAACTGCTTTTTTTTCCAAGTCAACAAAACGTACACAAGCTTTGGACTCCATTGTCCACAAACGATTGCCCAAAATAGCTCCTACTAGGTGAAACTATAATGGAAGACTTGTGTTAACAGTATCTGAAAATCGTGAATCACTGATTGAACTATTTGAGAATATAATAGAAAATAATGAAACGTGGGACTCAGAAGCAATAAATAGTTCGAGGGGGTTTTTGGACTGTTTGAAACGAGATTTTAATTTTAATTATTTGTTGAACATATTTTCAGAAATATTTCCATTCTCGGACAATGTTTTTTATATATTACAAAATAAAACAAATGATATTGCTTTTTGCCTAAAAAAAGTGGATGATTTTAAGTCCATGTTAAGCCAAAAAAGAGATGACTTTGACCTATTTTGGCAGAAAACGATGACGTTAAATGTAGAGCCACAAGCCAAGTGTCTTCGAACAGACAAGGTGGGAGATGTTCAAACATCATACAGGCGCCTCTTTTATGAAATAATCGATCAAATTCAGCAACAAATAAACTATAGATTTAAAGGTTTAAATAATTTTAAATCCCTCGAGCTCTACAATTTTGATACATTTAAAGGAAAAAAACTTTTCCAGAAGATGCGTTTGAATCTCTTCTTCTTCATTATGGCCAGTTCTTCGACCGAGTGTTACTGCGATCTGAACTAAAAGTGATTTACGAAACTGATAACATTAGCGCAAAAAATAACGCTAAGGAACTAGTGCAATTTTTAAAAAACAAGGAGCTGGAATATCCCTACACCGAAGTATCGAAATTGTGTGAATTAGTATTGACAATACCTTCCACAAGTTCATCAATAGAACGCTTTTATGATAACGTCATTAACGAGTTTGCAAAAAATGATCGAAGAATCGAATTACATTACAAATAGGTAAGTTTCTAAAAATTGCTTCCCTTTCTTAAAATTTCACCGCACGCCCCTGGTGTGTTATGACGAGGATGAAAAATATTTTTGATAGAACGCAGCAAATCTTTTTTTATTAAAAACGAGTTTTTGCTCAAAAACTCTTTTCTAATGAACCATCCCTTAGTTCAAAGTGATAAGGATGTTATATAGGGATAACGGGTAATATATGTTTAGATTATATGTACACGGTTTTTGGTTAAAAATCCGGGAGTACATCCGTTTGTCATATTATTCCTATTGGAATCTTGCAAACGTTGTTCCATATATATATATATATATATATATATATATATATATATATATATATATATATATATATATATCCAGGAACCAGAGCGCGTTCACTTGACCCTGGCTTTTGACCTAAAAAAACGTTCAAAAATCATACTTGCCACCCATATTAAACAAAGGATAAAGACCGCAGAGAGGAACGTTTCCTGGGAATTTCACATTAATATCTCAATTTTTTCGAGAGTTTATCGTGTACCAAATGACACGTTGAAAAATCCGAAAGAATTATTTTTTATTAGTACTCAAAAAGGCGAGAACAATACAACAGTCTGTTTGATAACGATCAACAGCCCCAAGTATGCTCTAAAGACATACTCGAATTTCAAAAGTTTATCTGAAATCATTCCCAAGATATAGCCACCGACCACGTTGAGGACCACGACGACGAAGTAACCACCTTAATTCTACCAGGACAGGCTTAGGACGACAAAGTTTTTTGGCATCTACTAATAGTAACCTGTTAAAGAAGACATATATTATATTTTCTTTAACTCGATGGGTCCACGATAGCGTAAAGCCGCCTATCAAACTATAACTATATACACAGAACGTCTAGGTCAGCAAAATACAAATTTTTATTCTATTTTTCACCAAGACGAACATTGTTTGCTTCCTAATAGTCAATATTTATTTTATAGTCCGTGAAAATTTTGTGTGCGCGTTTTTTTTACTATGTTAACTAATTACTGTTACAAGTAGGGTAATAAGTTTCTGAGGCGAAAAAGGGGCACACAGAGGTTTTTAGTGACTTAGTGTGTAGAAAGAACAATTATTGAAGGTGTCTTACTATAACAACAAATTAACAATACACCAAAACACCTACAACAAATCCGTATTAAGTTTAAAAAATGTTTTAAGTATAGATTTCTTATAACAAACAAAAAATCAAACAAACTGGCGTTATATAGAGCTACGATTTAAAATTATTGGGTGCATCAAATATATGTGGCGTGTAAAAGGTACATTATACAGGAATACCCTGGATTTTATTGCATATTTGAATTATCCACTAAAACTTAGGCCCAATATATTCTATACCCAACTTGTGTTGTTTTCGAAATACTTATGTTAATTATTTTAAAAATATCGATTTAAATTGTTATGTCTCTATCAAACTACATTAGAGTTAGCTGTATCTCTATTCAATAGTTTAGTTTGCGATTTTTTCACTAAGTATGGTTGTGCCGTCTATTAAATTACTTATATCATTATTATTAATATGCACATTATTATTAATAAGCAAAACTACAGAATTTAGATGTAGGTAAATCTAATACAGTTTAATAGAAAATTTAATTTTACATTGTTCTAGGTCATTATCTACAGGGTATGTTTATTAATAATATCGATGCAAGTAATTTTATAGCCGGTAGGTATGGAAAACCCTAATTTAGTTTGATAGGAAACTCAATGAGCTTTTCCTAATGTGAAAATATTCCGTTGGTCTCATTTAAAATAATAATAGTTATTAATTAACTTTAGGAACAGTATATAATGGATTTTTGTATATTCCTCATTATATAGAAAGACAGGATATCTTAACACCGATATATCAGAGCCTCTTTACCTTGTAGCTTATCGTTCAGTTGGTTGCGTTGACAATAAAGTCAATATTTTCAATAAAATTAAGTAATTTCGAAAATACTATAAGATACTTTTTCAGTTTAAGTTTTTAGTTTAGCAGATAGAGACCGATGTTATTGGGTGCCACAATTTGGTAATGATAATATAGTGAGTTTATTACTGATTTATTGCTGTTTTTTTACTGTAGTATTGCTAATTGTTGCTAGATTATTATGTCTTTATTAATTTCTTTTTGTATACATTTTTATTAAAGTGTAAGTCTCCAAAAATTTATCCGTACCCACTTTTTAGCGTCATAAATTTAATCTGTTGTTCAATAGTGTTTTATAATACAAATTTTTTGAACAAAATGCACCCAAAAAATTTTTATGAAATTTTTAAATTTAACTTCTGTTTCTCTTGAAAAGATTTCTATTCACCATATTTATATCCGAGCACCATAACCGGCGTTGGAGGTTTTAAGTTTTTATGTTTTCTGGTGTTACTGTTAAATTAAATAATCCATATTTACTTGCAAATTAACATTTTCTTAAGAAACTGTCTTCTAATGCAAAGTTGGCATAAAGCTTTGTTTAGCATCCTAAAAGAAGCTTTTGTAAAAGCGCCCCGAGAAAAAAAAAGATAAAAAAACCGCGCTCAAACTGCTCTCATTTGTTTTTAAATCATTGTACATACATCAAGGCACTCCATAGAGAAACGGCAATGTCCTTTGTATCACGGTCTCATCTGTTTTCCGGAACATATCTTATAATGTTCTTCTTTTTCGTCAATCTTCTTGCCTGCAGGGGAATCAGGCAAATATTATAACTGGAAAATCAGGTTCGTTTTATGTTGCCCTTTTTGAAGGATTGTTAGGCTTGGAAATATAAAAGGCAATACTCCTTAAAAATATATATAAAAACACACTTTTTATGTTTTTTTGTCATAATGAAACAAAAGCGTGGGGATATAATTTGTTTACATTTGCGCCCTTTAGGTTCTCTTTTTTTAGTTATGATGTTACTATAAACTTATCACAAATGTTTATTAGTAAGATATTGCTGTACATTTTGTTTTTAATCTTGGTGACCTTCTCAATCTTATAAACGATAACGGTAGTCCCTAAAGGGCTCAAGTTGTTGCTGAGGTATTAGAATTTGCGTTCACATTAACCCTAAATTGAGTTATATTTACAAAAAAAACATAAGTCTTTGTCATTTTATTAGGTCTCCTTTTATATGTTTTATTTTATTTTAATTCTACAAGAATACCTTTTAATTTGCCTTTGATCGCTTGTGCACCTTTTTTAATACATGGTGCACGCTTTTCGTCTGCTAAGCACTAAGTAAGCGTAAATTCGGGGTAAATGAATAATTAGCAAAATAAAAATAAATGTAAATTTCAAACTTGATAATTTTATATGTAACTCCAAACAAACTTAAATCTTAATAAATATTGATTGAAACAATTTAATAGGAAAATTAATTAAAGGAGTGCTCACGCTATTTTTTAATATTTAGTTAAAAAAACGCGAAAGTAAAAGGAAAAATCTTTAACTTGGACTAAATCATTTAAAGAAAATCTGAAAAAAGTGTAAACAGAATAAATTAAAATATAGAGCAGTTTTTTATGATTACGTCACATATATTATATACAAAATGTACAGTTTCAAGTGGCTAGATTCAAATGAAGAAAAATGAAAATCAACATGAAAATATATTTCTCTATAAAAGAAATATAAGACCTCCATAGTTAACTATAGTTTACAAGTTTTATTAATTCTTATAACAATAATAATATTAAATACATTGAGGGTTCAATTATTAATTTAAATAATTCGACTGTTAAATAGCATAATAATTTAAATTATAATTAAATAAGACAATGTATTTTATTAAACAACGAAAAATTAATTATAAAAAAATATTATCTGGCCTGAGTAAATCCTTCCAGGATGCCAAGACTGAAAGAAAACTGTAACATCTCAAAATGACAGTAACCAACACTGTCTCCAGAACAAACAGTATTCCAACAGTACTAAATCAAATAAAGAAGTTTGGATGTATTAGGTTTAAAAAAATGTTTAGGTATAAATAAGAGTAGGATATACCACAACAAAGAGAAAACGAATGGATGATAACTCCAAAAAAATATATAAAAATGGAAAATTGTCATACCATTTTTCAATAAAACAGCAAGTAGAATTATTATAATCAGCTTACTTTAACTAAATCCTACAGTTCCAAAAAAAATTCTTCAAAGAAATGATTCCGGTAAGTCCAAATACGAAAGTCCAGATTTCCACAACTTCATTTTATTTGGCTTTGAAATAAAACAGTCGACTAATTCGGCATGCGTCGTGAACCTACTGACGTTGAAATGAAAATAAGAGAAATGCCTGTCCTAATTTTAGTTATTGTAATGGCGAAGAAATATTCTAATTACCTGTAAATTTTCAATAAATATAAATTAAAATAAATATAAAAATTACGATTTTTGTTCTATTAAGAAATGGAATAAACTTTAAATGTTCATACTAAGACATTGTTTAAATAAATGCATTTTCACTTCTAAAAAAAAAATAAAAAATTTTATAACGTGTAGAATTTTATTTTTCATGCGCCAAAATATTTCAAACTGTGAGATGCTTAATTAGTATCGATGCATTTAGGGTAAGCTGAGCTTCTTACCTTAAGGTGCGATTTAAACGGCGATCACATTGAAAACTTATGTTATTAGGAGTTTTATTTTATTATTTAATAATTATTTTTTATTGAATTTCTTTTTCTATCATGTAAAGTTTTATTTTCCTCAAATAGGTTTTTTATCCTTAGAATTGTATTGATGGATATATTTCTATGAAAATTTGCAATAAATCTTCTTCTTGCTTCTCTTGCATTTTCTTGGCACTTGTAAAATAGCATAACAATCTGTAGTCTCTCGTCCAAAGAGTATTTCATTTCGATCAGAGTCAAATATATATTTTTTAGGTGAAGACTTCGACAATAATTAAAATAATGTCAACTTTTATTGACAAAGCATTCAAACGTCATTTTACCTTGATCTCCTATACCAACCTATCGTATATTTTAAACAGGTGAAGCTAAAATTTTAGTTTGTAAAACATTAAAATGTAATATAAACAGCTATCGCGAAATCAAATCTTTTAATCAGAACGGACATAAAAAAATCACTCTTTCCAAAAATCGTATAAAAAACGATACATTCCATTTAAAAAACACCTGATGCATAGCGTAACTCTTTTGTTTCTGGTTCAAATATTTTTTCGATGATATTTTTGGATTCTACAAGAAAAAATATATCGATTGGCTATTTTGAATTTTTCCAAAATACAAGGAAGGTCGAAAATAGGTCCCTGTTCAGTCCTCGCTGGAACACCCTGTACATAAGTGAAATTTTTAAGGTGCAACATATACACTTTACACGCCCCTGAAGCTCAACTGAATATGATTTAAAATAAATTATGACAAATATTTAAAAGAAACCGAGAGGGAAACTTTACAAGAAAAAAATATCTAAGCAATTTCATCTTCATCAAAAACTGTCAAATCCGGAGAAGAAAATATCGAAAAAATGCATGTTTTTTTAAAATAAATTGGTCTTTCTTAAAATAGAACCTATATTAAAATTACCAAAAAATACTTTTTAATAATTTTGGTGCATATCAAACATAAAATAAAAAATATTTACATATCCTCACCTTAAGAACGTTTTAGGAAAAAATCGTTAAAATACCTTTATACGGAATTTCTTTCTTTATAAATATTTTCTTTGGGAATAGTGAATTGTAACGCAATTTAGTTCGGTACATATATACTTTCTTTTTTAATATTTTTTGAGCGCTATTTTGTTCCACCATAGTGGAGTCTTAGCAATATTTTACCAGCCTTACTATGCAACCCTTGATTTATGTGCGTAATTTAAAATAAATTGAATAGGTAGTTTTTACATTGACAAACATCGCCAATTTGTACCGTCGTACTGAATTCGTACGAGTTTATTCCTATATCACATTTAATTTTTCTGTAAAATCTAAAGTCAGCTGGTTTCTTAATATTTAATTAGGACGTCATTTTCCTATCTTGGATTCACGCCAAAATGTTACCTTCATTCCTATGTAACACTTGATTTTTGTGCAGAAGTTGGAGGAAACTGGAAAATCAGTTTTTAGTAATAATTTTCTAAAGTTTCACTAGGCCGTCATCTTTTTCCGGCATATTGGATTTTTACCAGGACATCCCAAATGAACCTCAATATTTGACTAAAATTTGAAGGCAATCGGAAAAGTAGTTTTTAGGTTATGGAAGGTAAAAATCCAATACGGAGGAACAAAACAATATACAATAAAAATGTTAGAAAAGACGGTATATATGTATTATTAAATGACATGGCTATATACCGAAATAAATTGGATCACACTTCACTCTTACTAAAATAACGAGTTAAAAGAAAATTTACCGATTTTTTCCTAAAACTTTCTTAAGGCTAGGATGCGCAAATATTTTTAAATTTGTGTTTGTGTGTGGTGATACACCAAAATAATTAAAAAGTAATTTTTCTTAATTTTGATATCGGTTTTTATTTTAAGAAATATCAATTTATTTAAAAAAAAACATACATTTTTTCGATACTTTTTTCTCCAGTTTTGACAGTTCTTGATAGGGATAAAATTGCTTAGGTATTTCTTATTTCTTGTAAAGTTCCCTTTAGAAACGTGTCATAATTTATTTTAAATCATATTCAGTCAAGCTTCAGAGGCGTGCCAAGTGAAGAATATATGTTGCAACCTAAAAGTTTCACTTACTTAAAATAGGATTTATCTTTCGTCTTCCATACAATAATAAAACTCGTATCATTTTAGAGAGATTTAGGGCATACCTCGAAAAAGTTTTTTTAGAAAGAGTGTAGTATCATAGACGAAGGTAGCACTTTTTCTTCCAACAAACGCATTTTCACTGTTAAAAAAATAAAATTTCGTATAGCGTGTAGCATTTTATTTTACTGCACCAAATTGCTTCAAACTGTGAACAGCTTAATTCGTATCGATGTATTTATAGTAAGGTGAGCTGGTTACCTTAAGTGCGATTTAAAAAGTAATCTGCCTTAGCATAAACATTTTAAGCTTATTTAATTTCTTAATAGAACAAAAATCGTAATTTTTATATATATTTTTTATTTACGATTTAACAGGTATTAGCTTGTTTCTTTGTCATTAGAATAACAAAAATTAGGACTGGAATTTTTCATAGATTTACCAGTTTTTTTTTTTTAATTTGATATTTCGTCGTCATTAGCTTTCAGGTATTTCTTAAATTTTGTGGCGATTTGGATTTGTGTTTCTTCTTAAGGATTAGACGACTGTTTTGTTTAAAAGCCAAATAAAATCAAGTTGTGGAAACCTGGATTTTCTTATTTGGACTTACCGGAATCATTTCTTTGTAGTTTTTTTTGGAACTGTAGGATTTAGTTAAGGTAAGTTGGTTTTAATAATTTTGTTTGCTGTTTTATTAAAAAATTGTATGATATATTTTGTATTTTTTATATTTTTTCTTGGAGTTCTCATCCATGCGTTTTCTCTTTATTTTGGCATACCCTACCGTACCATACGGTATGAAAACCATGATATTTTGAGTTAATAGAAACTTACTTAGTTGCCCCGTCCAGACTTCTTCTTTTGACTTAGTACTGTCAGAATGCTGTTCCGGAAACTGTTTGTGTGATTTTCAGATGTTATTTAATATTAATTAGTCTTATAAGAATAATTGAAATCAGAGATTAGAAAAATCTACATACCACGATGCGTAAATGGTAATGGCCGATTAGCAGAAGTGGTCAGGCGTTTCGCGGGTGAAATCCGTTTCCAAACATATTGCGCGTGAGCAAGACATTTAAACCAACGGCGCTCAGTCAAATAAAAAATTGCGGCTGAAGTTTCTGTCAAAGTAACCCCCGAGGTTGAAGTAGCCCCATACCACAGTAAGGCAAAGCAGAGAAATCTCGCGACTTGAGTGGTTCAAGGCTAATTTGATTATCAAACTATGCATCATACCCCACAACTATGGGTTATTATAACGCACAACTGATCGATATTTTTCTTTACGCACAATTGTGAATAGTTTTTGCTTTTATAAAATAAAATACAGGAGTAGCAAAACTGCTTACCTTTCTTATTTCGACACTTAAGGCTTATCGTTAGTTAATATACACTACTGGCTCCATAATATGGCCAGGTATATGAGAAACGTTGCCATAGTATAATATATTGGGGAATGCTTCATGTACAGACTTGGCTCTAATATCTCAAAAAAATATTATTCGCGCCAAATAATAAACATCTCACGTCGTGAATCATGTAAGCCTCATTTTATTTTGAAAATTTAACGGCTATATATATATATATATATATATATATATATATATATATATATATATATATATATATATATATATATATATATACAGGATGTTCCTTAATGACATGCTAATATTTAAGGGGGTGATTCTTGGACCCATTTTAAGAAAAAATCTTCATATGAACTTATGTCCTAAACGTCTTAACTTTTGAGATACAGGGTGCTAAAGTTTTCAGAAAAAAAAATTATTTTTTTTAATAACTGTGATACTACTGTAGATATCTTTATGAAATTTGGTACACGTGTTCTATGCATCAAGATGCATTTTCTAACGTACAAGCAATTTTATTCTTTTTACCAGTGGCGTCCGTACGCGTTTTGCTTAGAATATTTTTGGAGAAAAAAATGGTACGCCACTGCTTTATCTTAAAATAAAAATTATTTTTGGAATTCTCATTCATTTCTGAGCAAAGTCGATCTCTTGATTTTCTTTCGGCCGACGCATAGTTTTCGCTTAAAAAAATAAAAATCGTTTTACTTCAGGGTCAAATCGTTAAAAATCTGATGTGGTGACTGTTGTGTGGAAAGCGTTTTTTTTCTTTTTTCGTGCTATTCAGTTCATTTAATAATAAATATTAATTAATTTAGAAATAAGTAATTGATTTACTTTACTTTAGGATTGATTACTTTAGGAAACAATTTTTAAAAAACTTTCATGTGCCAATAAATTACAGCGGGGATTTCAGCTTGCAGAAAACAAAGTTTACAGAAACGGCTTAATTTTATTAATTATTAACAATACTAACATTAATTATAAAAATTGTTGGAAGTGGCCACCTTCACTTAATATGCATGCTTCCGCCCGTCTACGCATGGAATTGCGCACTCGTTCAAATATTCCCGGCGTATTCCGTATAGTTTCACACGAGGCAACTATTCGCTCTCTTAAATCTTCTACAGTGTTAACGGGAGTTTTGTACACTAGAGTTTTAAGGTGCCCCCATAAAAAGAAATCCAAACTATTGAGATCGGGGGATCTTGCTGGCCATTGCTGAGGTCCTCCGCGACCTATCCAACGATCAGGATAAACTGTATCTAAATGATTTCGGACAATTACGCTGAAATGAGCCGGTGCTCCATCGTGCATGTACCATATGCGATGCCTTAACGCAACTGGTACATCTTCAAGCAACCCAGGTAGTTCTTCTTCGAGAAAATGCAAATAAGACCGTCCATCAAGACGTCCTGGTAGGAAAAATGGGCCTATGAGATGATTACTAATAATTCCTGCCCAAACATTAAGCGAAAATTGTTCTTGAAAATGGGTTTCGGTTATGGCATGCGGGTTTTCTTCCGCCCACACATGATTGTTATGGAAATTTTGAATAGCATTCCTAGAAAAAGTTGCTTCGTCTGTGAACAAAATTTGTGACTCAAATTGCGGATTTAGTGTAATACTCTGAAGATACCACTGAAAGAAGTTCACACGCTGTGGGAAATCCCTGGGGAGTAATGCCTGTACTCTTAGAATATGATATGGATATAACAAAAAGTCAACTAAAATACGCCAAACAATTTGGTGACAAATATTCAAAGCTCTAGCGATCTTCCTCGTACTCGTCTCAGGATGTTCGTCGATTTCTTGCAGCACCGCTTCCTCAACTTCAGGTGTTCTGACAGTTCGAGGTCTGCCTTCCGAAGTACCTTTATTGAAACTACCTGTTTCGCTAAGTCGGCGATGAATATTCGAAAAGGTTCGGCTATCTGGCAAGGCACGATTAGGATATCTTTCCTGATAAATGCGTCTGGCTTCTGTTGCATTACCATCCGCGAGGCCATATGCGTAATGCATTGCCGCCATTTCCGCATTCGTATAATTTACCATATTTAATGATATTATTCGAAAAAACGGCGAAAATAACTTCAATAACTTCAATGAAACGCTAAAAACCAAAGAGATGACACACTGAGATGGTTTTGAACACCAACAGCTTACTTTAAGTCATTTGACATCGACGTTTGTAAAAACGTAATTTATTCCAGGACTACTAGATTTATGGGTTTAAAAATTATTATTAGTTGGTATTGAGATATTATGAAGCAATTTTAACTCAATTATTTAATCAAGAACGGACCATCAGACGAGAAAACTTTTTCGTTTATGAACACATTCGATGTCATAATTTTCTTTCACCCGATAAATAAGCGATTTCCACACAACAGTCACCCTATCAGATTTTTAACGATTTGACCCTGAAGTAAAACGATTTTTATTTTTTTAAGCGAAAACTATGCGTCGGCCGAAAGAAAATCAAGAGATCGAATTTGCTCAGAAACGAATGAGAATTCCAAAAATAATTTTTATTTTAAGATAAAGCAGTGGCGTACCATTTTTTTCTCCAAAAATATTCTAAGCAAAACGCGTACGGACGCCACTGGTAAAAAGAATAAAATTGCTTGTACATTAGAAAATGCATCTTGATGCATAGAACACGTGTACCAAATTTCATAAAGATATCTACAGTAGTATCACAGTTATTAAAAAAAATAATTTTTTTCTGAAAACTTTAGCACCCTGTATCTCAAAAGTTAAGACGTTTAGGACATCAGTTCATATGAAGATTTTTTCTTAGAATGGGTCCAAGAATCACTCCCTTAAATATTAGCATGTCATTAAGGAACACCCTGTATATAAGAGTGCAAATACATACATACATCTTCATCAAATATAATGAATGCACTCCCAACCGAACTTAAAAACATTACAAAATGTTATACTTTCAAAAGAAAACTGAAAGATTGTTGATAAACATTTCAATTTAAAGTTGCAACAGCAAAATATTTATCTCTAACACAGCAATTATACCAAACCCTACCTTGCTTTATTTAAAAGAATACGTGGGTAAGAGAGAAATAATTCCGATAGGATATACAAGAAAATAACGTAAAACCCAAAAGGGGACTTTTTGTTAAAAATAGGACAAAGAAAAATAATGGATTTAGTGCCACCTCCATTTTACCCCAAATCGTTTTCCAGGAAAATGCAACGACCTTGCGATTTGGTTTCCATCGTGCCTTTTTTCCCTTTATCTCCGGTTGAGTACGTGCTATACGTGGCCTTTAGATTGAGTATTCCAAAGCTTTTATTTTAGTAAACTTAGTTCAAAGGAAACGATTTTCGTTTGCAGGGATTATAGAGCTGTCGAGTTTGCGGCTTGTCAGTGACATAAATTTGCAATTCTTTTTGAAAATATATTTCAAGCTAAAAAGTATCCTATTTGTTTTTGAATGTTTGTTTCTAATTCAGTATTCGCTATGTTTTATAAAATTTGCAAAATAAAATGTTTTTAATTCAAAATCTATTACAGGGTGGTATTTTTTCCACCTTATTGTGCTTCAGATCCCCACATCAATATTCTTAGGTATTTTAAATATGTTATGCTTAAGTGAGTTTTTTAAAGTTAAACTTTAATTCTGTAAGTTTTAATAATAGAAAGAAAGTTTAGCTGAAAGGTATATGCTATACATAATGACGAGTAATTGCTTTTTTCTTAATTTTACAGTAAAAAACAAAACCTAACATTTATTTAATAAAATGTTGATAACGAATTGCAAATGCATTTGCTTCAGAAAAATGTGTTCACAATATCAATTTTAAATTTTTTGTCTTTGAAAAAGAACTTTCTGGATGGAGTCAGATTTAAAGACTAATGTAGATCTGTATTCTATTTTAAAATTTTAACCCTGATATGTATTTTTATTACAGAAACAGTGTTCCTAATAAAGCTCAATTTTGTAAATCATACAGTATTTTTAATCATCTGTGCTATAAGTTAAGAATTACAAAAAATTAGATAGTGTACAGACGAGAGAAGCTCCCTTTCTCTTGCCTTGTGGGTATTTCCTTGAACAGATAAAAGGAAGTTTTCTATCATCGGTAGCGTAGGGGGTTTTCCCTAAAGTGTAAGTTCTTAGTTAAATATCAAACGACAACAAGACGGGACAGTATTGATACTGATTTTATAATTCAATACTTGAGAAAACTTTATGTTATAGTATAATAGCAATGACGAGGTATAGTTTGTGTATTATGCTGACGGTGCATGGTCGGGTCTAAGGTTGGTTATGTTGGTACATTGCTATGATGTGTTTCAACGTTAAAAAAAATTGGTTAATTATCTAGGACTAGAATAAATCTTAAACATGATTTTCTGTAAAGAGAACAAAATATATATGTTGAATAAATATTGTGTGGTATACAAGTGATCCAGCGGTTGTAGCTTTATCACTGAAAGAGGCAAAAAATTAGCAATTTTACCTTTGTGGTGATGCTGCCTGTCGTATAGGGATGAAGTTGGACTCTTCTTCAGATGGTCTCTTATATTAATTCTTATAATGATTTTCTGTGGCTGCGCTTCTTCTAACTTTTTGAGGACCTGAGATATGATAACGCTTACGTTTGGTTGACGTTAAATTGTGTTGAAGTAACTGTTCAGCACTGAGAACGGTGGCGTTCTTTTTGCAGGCAAAATGTTTTAAAATAATACACTCAGGCTATATTTTGATTATGGCAGTAACGTCGAATAGTGTGTCTCCTTGGATACCTTTGCAAGTAATGGCTACCTGGATTGGTAGATTTGTAACAAATACATGTGTCTCAGATGTACATAGATCTGATTTAACAAACATTTAGATTGCTATGAAATAAAAGACATTTTATTATTATTATTATTATTATTTAGAAAGGTCAAAGACTTCTCATTGGAAGACCTTATTATATATTACAGAAGTTTTTTAATGACAGTCTAGGCTAGGTTTTATACTAATCATCTGTTTTGTAATTGAGCTCATACTCTCTTTTATTGTCGAAATTCTAAAAAAATCTTGTACTTAAGTTGTATTATACTATGTATTGTTTATTTTATTATATTATGTTTTCACATTTACTATGTTTTCCTTTTAAATTCAATTGTACTAAGTAATTTGGATCGTTTCTTTTTACTCACCTGTGTCGATACTATATTATTCTTAAAGAATAAAGCATATTTGGACTTGACGCTGTTTTCTTAGTTCTGCTACACCGACGGAATCAAATGGACGAGACGAGCGTTTAGTATTTCATCACGTAACCTATTCACTGGCAAGTGCGTATCTGCTCTAAATACCTATCTCCCCCATCATAGGATATTTGATCCGGCCTCTAACAGACGTAAATACGATAATTTTCCTGAATCTTGATTCATGGAACTGGAAAGATCAAAATTTGTTGAAAAGATTATGGATTTTCCCATTACAGATGAATTTGAGCACAACTGGACAAAACCCTAACTGCGTTAGAACATTTTGGTTCTTGTAAATTAAAACTATAACTTATGAACTCAAAAACTTTGTTATAATATGGTCTCCCAAAAGTACAAAAAGATGCTATGCAGATAAGGTCCGTGGTGTATTTTGTGAGATCACCCTGTCATTTGTTGTCCGCTTTGTTTAATGGTATTCTTAGGAGGTGTTCAGGTTTTAACAGTTTGTTTTTGAGTACGAAATTTGTTGAATTTGCTAAGAGTATTAATACTGACTTTAATAATCGTATTAATACTAACTTATATATTTAGATGTTAAAAACCTATTTCCTAGTATACCCCCAACTAACAGTATTGGTTAAGTTAAGAACATTTTTATTGGTAAGTCGTAGCTACCCTCCTTGTAAAGAATATTTTATTATTGCTCTCTATAGTCTTGGAACAAACCTTCTTTCAATTTAACAAGTAATATAGACAGAGAAAAGGTTTAAGGATGGGTTCGTCTTTATCACAGCTTCTAACTGAAATTTGTGTTCATAATCTAGACAGCAAAATATTTCAGAGCAAATTCTCATCTCCCTTATTGTGTATAAAAAATACGTACATGATATTTATATTTTATGCAAAGGAGGAGACGCAAAACAAGAATTTCTCACATTTGTAAATGCTTTACGTTCTAAGATTGTGTTTACGTTGGAAATAGAATGTAAAAATCCCTTAACTTTTTTAGATCTGTTTTTAAAAACGAATATTAATAAAATAGAGTTTGAGATTTATAGAAAAACTCTCAGCAACAGACAATGTTATTCAATATAACTCAAATTCTTTCTATCCATATAGATTTTCCAGTTTTAACTCCCTTTTTTACAGACATTTTAATATCGGAATGTCTTGTGAAGCATTTTGCAAAGAGCTTTCTATAATTAAACACATTTTTAAACTTAATTTATTTATTAAACGGTAGTGTGATTCCAATTGTCTATCTTTTAATGTTGATAAAACTTCTGTAATGTCATTTAAGTGTCAATTAGATTTTGTGGTCCTTAAAAGCAAGGTTTTAAAAAATTTGCAGGAAAATAAATTTTGGATTTTGATACACAACAAACTTAAATTTAGAGGCGTTGTGTTCTAAGCTTTTAGTTGCTATGCACTAAGAATCATAAGCATCAACTTGACCCCATAATAGCGAGAAATGCGTATTTTGCACTGGTGAAATCGCTTTTACGATATGGTATTTTTTTTGGGGATCATGTACTGATCAGCTCTTTAACAGTATTTTCCTGCTGCAGAAGTGAGCATTGAGATACATGTGTGGGGCTAAAGTTCGGGATTCATGCACACCATTATTTTTGTTTCATAAAATATTGACATTGGTAAATATTTTTATTCTGCAATCTGCATGTCCTCTGCATGAAAAATTTAAAAGTGGAATAAATTCTGCTTCAATACAGCTACGTTCTCATTCCATTTAATTGCCCATTCCAAGTTCAACCCAGACAAAATAGTCTGTTTTCCATAGTGCCAAAGCTATATTTAATCACCTGCCATTAATCATCAGGCAAATTCAGAGTGAGCAACTTTTTAAGAAAAAACTTAGATTGCTTTTGTATTACCTCAAGGGGTTTAATATGCTTTTGATAAGTACCTCCCCAGCTAGAAATTCCATATTTTAAATGTGAATTTACAAGAGCATAGTAAATACTTTTAAGTTAAGGAATATCGAGTTTTTTTTTAATTATTTAAACTTGTAGAGTATTTGCCTTAGTTTTTTATGACAGTCCCATTTTAAATGTCTGTCTCTCTCAACTCCCAAATATTTAATACTGTCTGTTTGTTCTTTGATAAATGAATTATTTAGAAAAGATAATGTTTTATACGGAGGAAGTTTATTCTGATTACAGATGGAGGCAATGTATTTCGTTTTTTCATAATTAATACTAAGATGCATTTCATCGCATATGTTGCATTTAGATTAAACTATTGTCCTTTTTTTATTTTGTATTTTCTTTTAAAGCATATTGGTCAATCAGGTTTTTCTTATGATAATAAAGATTATATTGAATTGAATTGAATATGTGAATAATTTATTTTTAATAAATAGCATTAAGAAAATCTATTTGAAATATGTCAATAAATATAAAGTAACACATAACATCCTAACCTCTAAAGTCAATAATATTTTTTTAAAGATTTTTTTACTTAGTTTTCACGATATAAGATTTTAAGGTCTTTGAAAGTAAATAATACAATAAAACAACATTTAATTAAAGTTAAAGACAAAATGTCAACATTTTCAAACTTGGGTGTTTATGAAACTAAATGCAGTCATTGTACAGCTGTATATATGGGTCAGTCAGGCCGGAAAATATCAAGTCGAATTAACCAGCATCGGGATCAGTTTGACAAATTTGAGAGTCGGACCTAAAGGCCTCTAAATGGTATTTCGGTACCCACCTTTTAACTTTCTGATTTTCCAGCTGAAAAAACACCCTTGTATAACTATTTTTAATTAGTCATAACCTCATCGTGCCGTCTATTGTTGGTGTTGTGTTTTTGCAGTCTCTCCTCTGGAAAATATTTTACATTTATTGTTCTAAACCGTATTTTTTTAATACTTGTATATTACAAAAAATGTTTATATTACAGAGTAATATTACAATACTTTACATATTTTATGTTAAATATAATTTTCACAATTATGTTTTTTTATTATCAACACCTAGGTGTTGTAACATCTGTATGTGCTATGTTAATATTAACCTAAATTTATATAATTAACAAAATATTTATTTTTTATCTTACAAGTGATAATTATGACATAAATGTTTATGAAAATATAAGAGACGAGACGAAAAACAAGAAAAGAAAAAAACTCTGCTAAGCAATTTCCCAAAATGATGATAATAATTTTTGTAGATTACATTTTTACAGAGAATTTTAAAACGTTTTTTGCCTTTGCATCCCCTTATATCACCTGATAGTAAATTATATGCTTTAGGACCATTTATTAAGTTAAGGTTATTGTAACTTATGGGTAGTTGCATTTGTCTGCCATTTCTGGTTCAAGTCATAAATATGGTTACTGTGGTTAAACTATTTATTGTTTTATTTTTACAGATTCCCATTTATCCCCTGATATAATAATGGATGTCTCATCTGCATAAGAAACGGTTATGCCATCAATTTCCAATTTTAATAATGAGTTTATATAGGTAATAAAAAGTGTTGGTTCCAAAACTGTTCCTTGAGGAACACCAATGATGATTTTTCCTTTATTACTTAGAGTATTATTTAACCTCACCATTTGACTACGCTCTGAGAAATAACTATTAAACAATTCATAAGCTGTTCCCCTTATACCATAATTATGGAAAACGTTAAGAAGATCTTTGTGAGGCACAATGTCAAACGCCTTTGCAAGGTCTAGAAATACACCTAAACATGTCTTGTTTGAATTTAAATTATTAACCACTTCAGTTATTACTCTATGCATGGCGTCCTCTGTACTGATCCCCTCAAGAAACCCAAACTGATTTGTTTATAAAATATCATTAATTTTAAAGGGTTTAATTAGTTTAATTTTTACACATTTTTCAAAGAGCTTAGCGAAATTAGTAATTAAGCTTACTGGTCGGTATTATTGATAGAACTTTTAGGACCCGACTTATGAATGGATATAATTATCGAGTTTTTAAATGCAGAAGGGACTTTTCCGGTTTCAAATATCAAATTAATTATGTGTAAGAGGGGTCGATTATTTCTAGATGTACTTGCTTTATAGTCTTTGCTCGTGTACAATCATATCCCTGCGCGGTATTATTTTTTAATGTTGCAATAGATGTTATTAATTCATTTTTTGTTACGGGGTTCAAGTAAATAAAATTAGCTATAGGTGGATTTAAATGATGTTTTATTTTTTGATGTTATTTTTGTTATCTTCTATTTGATTTTTATAGTAGTTGTTTTTTTGTTTATGAATTAATTTGTTTAAAAAATTTTGATAGTCTTTGTAATCCTTTGCCAATTGGGCGTTATAATTATTTGACAGTTTCATTTTCATACTATATCTCTTTTTAGTTGACGTTATAATACCATTCGTAATCCGACTTTTAATTTTTTTGTGTTTTTTAAATTTAATAATGTGTTAAAGTGTCTGTGGCACTTGATAAAAAATCATTAAACATTCTTAAAAATATATTTGTAGCTATTTCTGGGTCTTTTCCATTGATTACAATAGACCAGTTAGCTTCTTGTAACAGCTGTTTAAGTTTAAGAATATTTAGTTTTTATTTTTTTATATTTTCTTGACTTCCTTTTGTGTTTCCTTGAGTAACTTGTTTCTTATTAACAAATAGCATTACTGGGATATGATCTGTTATATCTTCCTTTATAATAAAAGATCTGAAATACAAATTAATTGATTTTATTTTTTTCTTAACGAAAATATGGTCGAAGCATGTTTTTGAGAGACGTCTTGTGACTGAGTTGATATATGACTGAAAACCACGAGCACTTATCATAGTAAGATAATTAGCGACGGTATTATCATTGTTATCTAAAATATTTATATTAGTATCTCCTATAAATATTTCAATATTAGATGTAGTGCGTGTTTCTAGATAAGTTTGTTTGTATAATTAATAAATTCAGTTTTTGAGACGAGCGGGGGCTTATATATTGCTGTTAAACCAAAAAATTTGTGACATGTGACCAACAGTTGCCTTTCAACTGGGCAATCGAGTAAATGAGAAATCAACATTTATATGATTTTTTACTAAAATTATTGTCCCGTCACTTTTGTTGTAGTCTGCTTCGTTATAGTTATTTTTCATTTATAATTTTTAGTTTGTGATTTTTCATATTACAGGTTTGATGATGCTCTAACCGGGTGAAACATTATTTTAATATATATGATACTGAATATTTTGAGGTCATAAAATATTTCCCCGTTTTAAGCATTAACCTTAGTTCTAAACTAGAAACGTGTTTCGATAGAGAATGGAATTATTTAGATAACATCGATTGGTGATTTAATAAGTAGAGCATTGTGAAAAGGGTCACTGAACGAAACCAAGTTGAGAGGCAGTAATTTTCTGTTTAATAATTCTACCTCTGTTACCATTGGGGCACGCAAAGTAACCTAAGATACTTAATAAAAAATGGTTTTACAATGTCCATACGCTATCTAATTTGCCACTTTGAAGCCCTAACACTAATAACACGTAAGCATGATTTTTTTATTGCTTTCTGTTTTCTAATGTCGGCATTAGATATAAAGGCGGTCGCGGTAGGACAGAAAGAGTAAAATAGAAGGCCCTTTTTACACTTTTATTCTTTTGTAGTAACTTAATTTTATTTGATTTAAATAACTGGATTTTTGCTATATCCGTCATATACGAAATTGGGAATAAAATTTTATAAACAAATTTCTACAATATCATATTATTTTAGATAAATTAAATTTTAGCAGGACACGATCTAATATAATTTCTATCTAATTATATATATCTATCTCTGAAAACTGCAACGTGCGTTTCAATTTCATTATTATGTAATGCTTTGAAAATAATAAAACTTATTTTTGGGACGCTGTTTTAGAGTAAAATATTTTAGCTGAATTTTAAAATATACGGTATTATTTCTAGTAATATTATATGTAAGTCTGAGTATCTCACGCTTGATTTCCTGCTATATCGTTTAGTCAGAATAAAAATTCGGAAACCCATTTTACGTAGTTCTTCTTGACTATTCGAATATTACGTTAAAAATAAACCATTGAATGTCAAATAAAAAAATATAGGGGAAAAAGTGATTTCTGAAGTGGTTTTACCCTTAGTATTATTAATAGGTTTGACAATTAAGACTTCAAGGAAAAATGTCTATGTATGGGTTTTAAATAAACTGCAAGCGACACCAGAAGCAACTCAGTAGAATTATTGATAGAGCCCTTTCTTCTGATTTCAGAAATGAAAATGTTTTGATATGTTCCCGTTTAAATATTACGATAGACCACTATTAGAATAACAGACTATATATGGTAATATTCAAACCCGTATATACCGAAAACTCTTAAAGTTAAATACAATGCTTTAATGTTCCCCCTTAATTGTAAATTTAGCAGGCTTCAATACCAAATTTCATACAGCTTTTGTTGTTATTTTTAAGAAAAAGAATAAGCCGAAAAGAGGTCGAGTAGCACACATTTTGAAAGGGATTTTAATCTTAATTTATACAACAATATATAAGCACATTAAGAATGAAAACTCATCAGACTCAAGTACTTTATTCCCCACGTAATCCCTAAATGAAATATTTTTATTAACATGATATTAAGTGATGTTTTTTT
This sequence comes from Kuschelorhynchus macadamiae, assembly GCA_030620095.1. NCBI lineage: Eukaryota > Metazoa > Arthropoda > Insecta > Coleoptera > Curculionidae > Kuschelorhynchus > Kuschelorhynchus macadamiae. Next base: position 495,228 of record JAUTXW010004343.1, read on the forward strand.
CTATATACAGGGTAGTCTAATTTTCAATATAATTCAAATTTGCTTTATTTATTAATTTACACTACCCCACAGAGCAATGTTCCCTATTTTTGAGCAGGATAGGAAAAAAATGTGACAATATCAATTATTAAATGTCTAACAGATTTATTTATAAATATTTAAAACAAAAAGATTTACATTTTTACTTCTCTCGTAAATGGGAAGTATTGTATTGGTAAAAAAATCAGCCTCCGAGATTTTTTCGTTTTAGAGTCCCTAGATGCCGAAAAACATTTTATCTCAATTCCGTCGGTCTGTGTGTCTGTGGGTAGGTCGGTCCTCAAATTTTGGTCAAAAATAAACTGTCATGACCTGGTAACATTTTGGTAAAAATTCAATATGACAAAACAAAATGGCGGCCTAGTGAAGTGTTAAAAAAATTATTACTAAAAAACTGCTTATTCAATTTATCTCAGATTTTGCACAAAAATTAAATATCATGATTTTTTTTAGATCATCAATCCTTTATCTGATTCCATTCTGTCATCAATTTGTATATATTCTAAACTCTGAAGGTGTATCTAAGTAGGTGTAATATTTTCAGTAATCTATATCCAGAATTCCTGGTAGATTGGTTCTTCAGTAATCTATATCCAGAAAAAAATGTTGCGCTATTTATTGTTACAATTATTTATTCTTTAGCTTTTACAAAGATCTAGACAACCGAGGAAATCACGTTTCAATATCTACGGTAAACCGGAAACATACGTTATTAATATGATTAAATTAGTTTTAAAAAAGTATTTTTCAATCTTGGAATCATATAAAGGGTGACTCGTCTAACATAATAACGCTCTTACCTATCGGAGAACTTTCTGCAGATAAAGCCAAAAAACTTTTGTATATATCTAATTAATTAAATATCTCTTATATGTTCCGAAATAAGGTAGCGTCCAATACTAAACGGACCATCCTGTAGCTATATCCCTTAAACTCCACCTGGAAAATATCAACAATTTCATTTCGGGATATTCCTTGTAGAATTTGTTTTTAAATTTTTAATACACGTAAAATAATATAACACTTTAAGATCTTTGAAGACATACGTTTTGAAAACTCTACTTGGAGCAATGTTCGCCTGGATTGCTATGTACAGAGTTCCGTTTTGCTTTTATTGTTTTTAAATTGCATGTTTGTGTACCGACCTAGCGGATCCACAAACATGCGAACATTAATAATAAGAGTTTGCTTTCGTGAACTTAAATAGAATAAGAAAGTTAGCAAATAAAGAATGGATAATAGTTTCTTGAATATGAGTTATTGCGGGAAGCAAGTACCGAAAATAATGCTTCCTTTCGAAATACGGATTAGCTGAACTAAAATTTATTGTGTACATTTACTACTGCTAAAAATCGTGTTTGTTACTTTAGTTTTGGTCGTTAAATATTGTTTGTATCTCTACTTGATTATATTCATGTCTTTCAGCCTTTCTATAGTCAAACGAAAATGGGAAGGATTGATAAATAAACTAAATAATTTATTTATCTTTCATTATTTGTAAAGTTTTTTTTTCACCAGTAAACGTTTTTATTTTTGCTACCGTTAGTACCTAAAGGAAACTGCATCACCAGATATAGATACACAATTTAGAGATATACCATCGATAAGAGGCCGTATGTCTATGGCAAGCAAACTTGTTATTTCAAAAGTGTGCAAATAGAAAAAAATTAACACACAAGATCGAAAAATAAGCCCGCAAAAAATCAACACTTCTAGACACTCTAGAAATCAGATTTTATTATTTAGAGATTAATGTTTTATACTGTAAAGTAACTTATTTATGTTTGAAATACTTCTCGGTATCTTAAAAACCTTTGTTCCTCCATACTTCAAAATGTTCCGATCGACCCTTCTTTTTTTTGCAAAATTATGTAAAGGGGACCGTAGCCATTACATAGAAAAAAATTGGTAAATATACTTTACCCGAAAATTCCCTCATTATGAATCTTTCCCTTTATCAGAAACAGTGAATACACATATATGCTACATATATGCTGTATAAAAACATCTTTAATTTCATTCGCTCGCCATTTTATTCCGTCATGTTGAATTCCTACCAAAATTTTATCCCTATATCAGAGCCACAGCTAATTTTTGGGCGAAATGCTGTCAATTGAACAGGCAGTCTTTTTTACGTTGATTTTTTTAAACACTGCATTTTTCCATCTTAAATTCATATTACAGTCTTACCAGTTTACGCTAGTAAGTTGTATCTAAGGTAAATTGAGACATGGGAAAATTTGCGGTACATTCAATTTACTACACCTGGTATATCAAATAAATTTATTTTTATTCAGTTAATCGATTTACAAAAGTAAATTTAAATTTCATCACGACGCCCATGCGCTTCACAAAGAAATCGCCGACTGTTGACGAATATTTAGTTTTTATGTTGTCTCAATTGAGTTTAGATATACTATACACATTTAATTACTGCACAAAATTTGAAATCAGTCTAATAAGTACTTTTTAGATTGATTTTTCAAAAGTTTCATTATACCGCAATTTTGTTCCGCCATATTGAATTTTTATGAAAATGTTTTTAGGTCATCCCCATATGACCGCTAATTTTTAATCAACATTAGAAGTCAATTGAATAAGTAGTTTTTTAGCTAGGCCAAGAACTGACAGACAGATAGATCCACGGATTGAGGAAACATGTTTTTTGGCATCTAGGGACCCTAAAACGGAAAGATTTGTAAAATCATGGTAGGTGATTTTTCGCGATTGCTCTTTTGTTAATTGATTTATTAATTTTTTACTTCCCAATAAAAATTTTTCAGACATACAGACAGACAGACGGAATTGAGAAAACGTGTTTTTCGGCATCTAGGGGCCCTAAAATGTAAAGATCTGTAAAAACCTTGAAGGGTGATTTTCTTTAGGATTGCAATACTTTTCTTTTACGAGGGAAGTAAAAATGCGAGAACGTTTTTTCGGTTTAATTTAATTTAAAAAGTCGGTGTAAATTATTTTCACATTAACATAGCGATATAATATCGTACTTGTGTTTAATCAGTGCCGGATAACCCATTAGGCACAGTGGGCTCTAGCTTAAGGGCTCTTTCGATTTAGGGGGTCTTTAATGAGGTGAAATTATTAAATGGATACATTGATGATTGTTTTGCTCTTTGAAATACCTTACTTTTTTATTACACACTTTTTTTTTGTTTTGCTCTTTAATTTACTTACTCTGCTCTGTGAATAAGGACCTTTTGTTTTGCTATTTCATTTACTTTGCTCTGGTAAAATGAGGACTTAATTGCTCTTCGGTTTATAATTTTGCAGGAATTATCCCTCCCCACGCCACTATCAAATAATTTTTACCATTACCATCTCTGGTAGATTGGATCTCCAAGCCGAGAGCGTGCCTGTAGCCTCTTAAATACTTAATCCGGCACTGTGTTTACTGGGATACTTAGTGGAAAAAACTACAAATCGAAACGAAAACTTTCATTTAAGCGTGTTGCTTTTCGTTACGGGATTAGCTTTGTTAGTTTTACTACTTTATTACTTAGGACTATATCTGGCCCATTTTATTGCAGAAAATCGTGAGATATAAATTCCACATGTAGTGATATATGGTCGTAAATCATTTGTTACAATTCAATATATTCTCCATTCTTATAGTTCTTATCCGTATAAATTTCTACCCGTTCAGAGACTGGTGAACGTAAGCGTTTAAATAATCTCTTTACAGATGAAGCGACTTTTACAACTAGTGGTATGTTTAATCATAATAAACGTTTTTGAGCGACATCCAATCCTCACAAAATTAAAATACTCAAAATTGAAGGAGGACAAAGTTTAAATGTCGGGTGTGGCATTTTAAACCATAAATTTGTTGGGTCAAACTTTTTTCGCGGAAATCTTACTTTAAACCTTTTACATTGATTTGGCAACAGCACAATGTTTTAAAAGTTACGTAAATTTTGAATGAGGACTACGAACTGGGAATTGAACGAAATGTATGTACATATAAGATGGCCAGAATTGACGCCGCTAGACATACTTATAAGGGGGTATTTAAAAATAAAGAATAATATGATGTGCCCGAAAATATATCTATACTGGAACAGATACTCAGGGAAGAAATAACATTATTAAATGAACAACACCCTGATTTTATTTTTTATAACATAAATCACAAATCAATACAAAATATTAAGGAGTACTTTGCAAACCAGAGTAGAGAACTAAAACGTCTGACCTTTTGTATTTTATGTGTTATTTTTACTTTTTATAGAGATCATAATAAAATATTTTCTTACTTTAAAATCATTTTCACAATAAATGCCAATATTGGAAAAAGTACTGATTTCAAACCCCATGTGTGGGGTGCCAGAACGTCTCGAATCTTTGGTAGAAACCAAAAAAAATAAAAAAATGTTCAGGGTGTTTCATTTTAAAGGATAAAAATTTTATGCGTTACTTATTTCTACATATTTCAAATTATTTTTTTCTTAGATGTTTTCTTAAATCCAAACAAGTTTTGTGTTTAATTTTTTTTCTATTTATGAAAATACTCCTTGTAGGTTACCATTTTTCATAGAAAATGATATTTATAAATATACTTGTTTGTGATGCCGTTAAAAATGAGTTCGAATTATGCTTTTGTTTTGGTTTTTATAACACGCCAGGATTACTTAATAATTAATTACTTCAGTTTATAAGGCATTTATAAAAATGTATGCAGTATTCAAACACCATTGCGGGTGAGTAATTTACCATTTTCAAATGTCCATTTTTAGAGCTTAATTAATTGTAACAACGTATTTACGGAAATGTTTTCAATACACTGAAATTCTTCTCGATAGGTTTATTTGACAATGAGAGATGTCACCTTGACTGCTCGTACCACCCCATATATAAACATTTTTAGCTGTAACAATCTTGCAATATTCCAATAAAATGGCTGCAACTGTTAATATTCAATAAGCTAACCACAGAATTTATGAGAGGCTGTATGTAGTTATCCACAAACGTAGTTTGGTTCTAAAATATGCATATTTAATATTTATTAAAGAGATCTAATTAACATTTGGGAATCTGCAATATTATTACCACTAAGCATAAAGGTGTAGAGCATGGAATTATCCAGTGGAATGTTAAATTTATGGCAGGGACTTGCCATTAAAAGTTAATCGAAACTATTTGAGTTAAAGCACACAATTATTTGTTGATAAATGGTATGCTCGTTATGAAATTATTTAATGTAGAGCAGAGAAAATACAAAATTACAAATTTCAGCAGATGATTAGTAGTTCAGCATATGTATTATTGTAGGTTGAATTGTAACATTTAAATATGTTGTTAAGCATATCTCCTTATATTTGTTCTGTTCCGGTTTCTTTATGATACTAACAGTTAAGTTTTACTTAGTATTTTCTGCTCACCATCAGTAAAAAATGTAAAAATTTTTTAAAGTAAAGGTAATAACAGCAATAATGGAATTTTCGAGATAATGTTTTCATTGTAACAAGGATTGCAGAGGTTATAATTATCAGCCAGTGTCAGATTTGTAAGCGCTTTTAAAAATATGGATTTTGATATCCTTCTAAAGTTAAATTATATTGGTGTGGATAAAATTCAGAACTATACTGAAAACTGATATGGCATTGAATTTTAGGAAAGTTTTAAAAGTACTATAGTATAAAAAATCTACATAGTATCATTTTTGTTAGTAATATATTACCACAACAAAAAATGCTTGCACTATACAGTCTTAAATGTAAATCTACCAAATCGGCATAACTCATGAGTTAACTTAAAGTCAAGCAAAATGCCAAGAAGTTTACTTTTTCGTGTCCAACTGGCTTTCAAGGTCTTCCCCCTAACCATCAGTATTTGGAACGTATTGCTTGAAAAATTAGAGATTTTTTTTGGACACCACGAATGCCTAAGAATAATGCCTTACATTAAACCGTGGTTGCATTTTTGGTGACCTATGTCCTGCATTACGAGGCGTGGAGTCGGAGTTCTCGTCGAAGTCCTCCAAATACCGAAAAATGCATCTGCACTTCACGCTACCTTGATAGAGAACGCGGTAGTACTACCACGGTTGTTATTTTATCTACAACTACTACCTATTGTTAGCAGCCCGTCTCTAGATGGAATAGCATCTTTTATAACAGTTGCAAACTGTTCGTGTTCTACGCAGGTACCTGTTCCAAATACACTGCGTGCGTCGCTTGGAACAGCCGAATCTGTGGGAGCGGAATAGTTAAGTAGGTTTCTTTCAGTTGGCACTGCTATATTAACTTGACAATTTTCTCAGATCTGTTGATAGTTGAGTCGTAGACGCACTTAGCTCACGACGCCGAACGGAGCTTTAATTTTTATTTAAATAATTTTTGTTGTATGTCAATAATGTGGTTTTTCTAGATTTAACATATATACGTACGTACTAAAAACATTTATTCACTCAACATACCTAGTTAAATAAAACCTGTATTTTTAAATGTTGCTTTTATTTATAGTTAATTTATTTTAATTTTACAACTTTATTTATTTTTTATTTTTGGGAATTTTATTCAAATAATCTATAAAAGAGTCAATTATAACATTTATTATTTCCCTACCTGAAAAGGTTTTTTTATTATTATTAATTATTAAAAAAAATGGAATTTTTCAGACTTTCTAAACATTTTATTAAGCTGCCATTTTAGTTTGCCATATAGGATTGACAGAATATTGTCAGTTCATACCCCTGTCACATTTGATTTTTGTGCAAAGTTTTAAGTTAATTGGAAAATAATTTTTCTAATAGTGAATTTTAAACATTTCATTAGGCCGTCATTTTGTTCCTCTAGAATGGCTCCTCATCAAAATTTTACTAGTTTATCCCCATGCTTAATTGAGGTACCTAAATTGAATAAGTAGTTTTTTAATAATAAACTTTTCAACAACAAAATTTACTATATCATCCTTAACTTTTTAACACAAATTTGAAGTGAATCAGATAGATAATTTTTTATAGGTATATTCGCAGTAATTTTGATCTAGCCTCTAGTATCGATTCAAAAAAGTTACTTAAGCAGTTTTTAAATTTAATTTTAAGTTCTATAAAAAATCTACTTTTTTATCATCGACATTTTTTTCTTCACCACTAGATAAATAATTCTAAAAAATGCGTCCTCTTTTGCAAAAAAAATATGGCACGATTATGTTTGCTGGCAGAGCAGGTAGTATCATCTAATTTTGCTTCGAGCACTTTTTGTAGAATAACCGTTATTTACTGTGGTACATAAAGAAAAGAAGATCTCAAACATGGTTTTATTTTTAGCTTTACATAATGTTTAAATATGTGTATTTATTGCAGTATGTTTTTATTGGTACCGTATTTTGCTTATTTAAAGTACGCCTCAGTGTGTTTAAATGCTTTTTTTAAACAAGCGCGTGTTTTAAAATTACCATGGCAACATCAAGAACCCAAGAAACTGAAAAGTCTAAATATCAACTTTTTAATTATTCATCTGGCAGGGGTACACTGTAACTTCAAATAAAATATTACTATCAAGTGTTTCAGAACCTTTATTCAAATATTCAACAATCTTATTTTTTTAAATACATGTAAAAATTACAGTTGGTATTGTTTGAAATATTAACACTTCGCTTTTTTAAGTCAGAGGAACTGCTGTTCAAATTAATACTGCCAACATTCTCGAAAGTCAGTAAGTTTGTTCTTCCACTTATGGTATTTTTAACGTGGAATTTGCAAAGGACATGATTGAAAAGTATTAATACTAACCACTTGATTGATGCACTTCCCCCTTATCATAAGAAAACTCGGTCTGTACTTAGATTTTGGGGGGGCAGTGATAGATAATGCTTCACCAAACGCACATAGCTAATTTCATCACTGTCGGCAAAAGTAAAACGTCGAACCCTCACTGTCTTGTCAGATGGTCGGATAGTAATAAGCAATACGCTTCCTTCATCCTTGATGTCAGATAAGCGTAAATCGCACAATTCACATTTTCTACAAGAGTCAAAGATACCGCAAATGGCTACCAACTGCAAAAAACTTCCGCAAATTGTCATCGTGGAATACATACGCCTTCTTGGCTACGTTATTCTTACTAATTGCCTTCATGAATGAATGCACTTTTACAAATGACTTCATACTGACCACTTTGTTTATCCTTAACATACTTTTCAGTTTCGAATGGATAGCCCACATAGTCAACGCCTTGTAGTGATCCGCCATTTTCTGAAAATAAGTAACCACAAGTCGTTCATCTGTATCTGTTACCTTTTGCTCTTCCATCTGTTTGATGAACTTTTTTTATAAGCGTGTTCTAATTTTGCACGATTCTGCTTCACTATTTAAATAATCAATGTTAGAAATCATTTTTAAGCGAAATACAATGTGACACTTATGTGACAAATTACTTTCCATGACAACGAAAGGTATACTGATGTCACATCAAGAATTTAATATGTTACATTATTAGTGCTTATGTTCATTTGCTGTAGTTTTATTATCAGTCCCTATTTATTATTTCAAAGTGTACCAATAAAAAAAATAAATAGCGTACAATATTCGTGGATAACTGCTCCTTAAAACACTCGCTCTATTTTGAGCACTCCGGTTGCATAATCGTGTTTTAAATGTCATAATATCCACACCATATTTCTTAACAAAAAATATTTAAGTGTTTTAAAGCATATTTCCTGCCTTTCATCATCCATTTTATGTCTTTAAATTTGGTACTCGTTCAAATATAAAAAAAACATTTGGGATCTGAAGTGCATAAATCTGCCAGTATTTTTTCTACAGGAAATTATACATGTCTTAACAAAACCGGGAAATATGAGCTTAAACTTGCATGCTTGATGCCACAAACAATAAATCTAATAATTATAAATTAATAATTCAAATTCAAAGATAGTGCAATATATGCTAGAAAACACAGTATTATTCATAAAATTATAGTCTCATTTGTCAGCATAAAATGAAAATTTAACTCGTTACAACTGACATTTTGTTCCAAGCATATTATGGCCGCTTTTTAAAAAAGTACTTGTTAATTATTGTCATACCTATATAAAGATATCGCTATTCGGTTCAACAGCTATTTCACCTGCACTTATAAAACGCACTGAATTGTATAATTCAGCCTGGAAAACACAAATAAAGGCACTCCAGGGACAACTCAACTTGAGTCTGAAGTTGGCAACACTGAAACAAATTTAATTTTGTTCTCGTATTTCATTTACATGCTAAATAAGAAGATAAGGTTAGAAAACAACAAGGTTGAATATTTCATTTCGTTACCGAATTCCTTTCCAGCTTTGTTTCATTAAATTGTCCCTATTTAAGGAAAATGTAAGGATTTTGTTAAAACCTATGGCTTTTACGAGAATAAGAACCAAAAAATAAAACATAGCTTGACTCGAAACAATACTAGTTTTGCTCACCTACGTGTCTCTTTCTAAAATGAATAATTTATGGAAACGAATTAACGAAATTCTAATTTTATAATATTTCTTAGTATGAATAACGAGGATCCACTATTTTGTTAAGAATAATTCTTAACACTAATTAAATATTCACGAAATCAGTAAATATGTTATGGTGTTGAGGGCTCAGTTATTGGTGTCTGCGGGGAAAAATACTATTGTCTCAAGTGATTTTTAATTTGAATAAATATTCTTATTAATAATTAAGAAACCAAAAATTATATAAAATGATAATGAATAATAGTTTATTCCTAAAATCTAAGCTAAAGTATTATACAATATTTGAAAGAATCGTTAAAAAAAACTTCAAAACTTATATAATATATAAAATTGGCATTGACTTTTGATAACAGATGAATAATACTTTTTGTAATAGCTGTTTACATGACTAGTGCGGAAAGTGGAAGCTTCACGTCGTACCAACTTTTTTTTTACGAAGGTGAGGAAAATTAACTAGTCTGGTAGTTATTTGAACTAATTTATTTCAATAAAGGCAACAAAATTGTTTTTATTTGTTATTGACAATATTAAAGGCAAAATAACAGTTACTGGTTGCTGCGACTTGGAGGTGGCAAAGAAAGACTCATTCACATAACCTTTAGCAACTTTTGTAGACTTCATTGAACAATACACCATGGCGCTTAAGATTATGTCTACTTCACAGTCTACTAGCAGAGTGACTGAACAGAAGGCCACCTAAGACAATGCCCAGTGAGGGCTCGGGACTTGGCAGTTTCACTTATCCGCCGTCCGTGAGCATTTTGCCGATTTTGTTAATTTTAACGTATTAAGCCAGGGCTGGTTCATCCGTTCGTTTCGTTTCGCGAAGATTCTGTCTTCTGGGCGAATAAAATCAAGTAGGCTTTGACTCGACGAATCATTCGCCCGAATTAAATCAAAATCAAAAAATCTTTTGTTTTTCGTCTTGTCAGTATGTTTGTTAAATAAACACTCCCTAGTAGAATAGAGTGCACGAACGATATCATTTTAAATTTAATAAAGAAGATACAAAATTTTCCGTGTTTGTGAAATTCCCGAGATTCTCATAAAAAAGACAAAAATAGAGTTCACAATGCTTTTAAATTTTAAAAGAAAAAGAAGGAACACCTCTTCCAAACATAGGTACCGTAGTTATAGAAGAAGAGTAGCCATGAACAAAAAGTTTGGAGCAGAGACTTACATTCAAATGTTCAGAAAATGCTACAACAAGGGCTTCACATAATTCTGAAACTATTTTTGAGATAACTTGTAGCCACATTTTAAAAAGAAAACTCAGGCTTTGGTACGAGTCGCCTGACGCCAAAAATCTAAATGTAAGTGCCAATCTTTCTTTAGCTGAAATGCATCACCTAAATGCTGTGTTGTTTTTCTATATGTTCCCCAATTTTACTTAATAAAAATTCAAAGTCTTAATGACTCATCCTACAAAAATTGTAAAGTTTTCTAGAGGGCTCCTTTATCATCTCATTTATCATATTTTTGATACTCCATCTGAAATCACAACATGAAGAAATATTAAATACAAATATTTGCTTAAGTCCGCCAGTACTAACCTGGGTTTGCTTTTTTACAGAAATTGTACCCACCATCTTCTTTTTCTCTTAATGTTTTTTTGTTATTGCGAAATTATTACATAGTATGCATTTACCGCAGCGAGAGTAAGAGGTCATCTTCCTCGGAGTACATGCTGAGACAATTGAAATTCATGCAAGCGAATAGATGAATAGTGGGGTTCGAATATTCGTCCATTCGTTGATTCGCCTATGGACGAGTCGAACCGACGCCGACGATTCGAACCGAATAGTGAGTAGCGGGCTTTAGACAGAACATTTTCCATTTTTGTAATAAAAAAAATATATTGTATATCTTTTTTATTTAAGTTTAAATTTCATTTGAATTGATGACTACAAAGCTTCTACATTGATGAGTTTTACTGTCAGGAATTGTGATATGAGTTAAGGATCTTCAACGTCATCTAGGGTCAAATAAGTTAATTCTTCACGGCGCACAATGGAACGAAGCATAAAAAATTCCGACATTGACTGTTTTTGAAAAGTACCAAAGTTAAACTTGTTTTACACATTTGTGTTAAAGACATACTGGTGTTTTGTAAAACATATATACTAGGTATGTCTATTTGTAATTTACTTATTGAGAACGCGAGCATCCCTTGAAGCAATCTGAAGAAAAGTTCAAATTGGTAGATAAAGCGTCTTACATTCCATTGCAGTTTTAGAATTGATGTAAAAGATTTTCAATTTTGTTATATATAACGACTTATTAGAGGCGTTCTTGAGCTCTAGTATTGGGCTGTTAAATTTTAAAAAAAGTCACGCCAAAACTAAACACTCATTTTTTTTTATTTATGTCATAAGACTTAAGGCTGAACTGCACACAGCAAACAAAATATCAGCAACAAGATCAAGTCACGTTTAAAGTAATATGAAAAGGTACTGACGTGTTAGAAAATACAAATATAACACTGAAGGAAACTGCGGCTAACAGAATAAATTACAATTATTATTTGAGCGGCGGCGCGGCGCGGCGCCTCGGACAATATTTAGGAATTTACTTGCTTATGGCTGTCCGTAGGATAATGTCGTGGGAGAGGGGCGAAATTATTTTAATTTGTATAAAGTGAAGAATTTTTTTTGGTTGTTAAATTTTATTATGATAATTGAACATGTAAAACAGATAAAGGGAGGACCTACAGATGCCGTTCAGGTGGAGGAACTATTTTTATCTGATGCAGTGCTTTCGTTTAAACATAACATTTTATGCGGTGCCTCTTTCGCCCCCTCTAAATCCGCCAGTGAATTTATCAGCTTTGATTTCGATGTTCGGATCATTATTCTCTATTCCCTCGTTCGATTTTCGTTTGATTTTCGATCTGCGATTTGCGAACTTATAATAAAATTTCGTGCCGTTGCTATGCCGTCATTTTTTTTTCAGTGCTTACTATATGACCACCCCGGTACTCTCCTGAATACTTCCTGAAAAATTTATTCAAATCGGTCAATGTATCACTAAGTGTAATCGAGGTTCATACATAAATAATCCATAAATTTCCTTTACCCGGAACTTCCCTCGTTATGATTTTTTGTTGGGAATAGTGAAGTATGAGTGAAATGGGACCCAATTCGGTTCAGTTAATAGTCACAGTATTTATGTGTTACATATACTGTCTTTTCAAACATTTTTATTGGGCGCCGTTTTGTTCCATCATATTGGATTTTTACCAATATTTTACCAGTTTTTTTCTACCTATGCTACAATTGATTTTGGGGCATAATTTAAAATAAACTGAATAAGTAGTTTCCACATTGTCAGATACCGCCATTTTGTTACGTCATGTTGAATTCGTAACAGTTTATCCAAATTCACATTTAATTTTCCTTAAATTCGTAACACAACTGCACCAGTTTATCTCTATATCACACTTAATTTGCACAAAAATTAAAGTTCACTTAAATAGTATTTTCAGGCTGATTTTTTAAATATTTTATTAGGCCGCTATTTTGTTTTGCTATCTTAAATTCATATCAAAATGTTACCAGTTCATTCCTATTTAACTTTTTAAAAACATGTTAACATTGTTCAGCCACATTGGATTTTTACCAAAATACTATCAGCTCATCCTCATATGACTCCTAATTTTTGATCAAAATTTGAAGTCAATCGTAAGTAGTCTTTAAAATATGCCGCGAACTGACAGCTATACAGATAGACCGAATTAATAAAACATATTTTTGGTATATAGAGACGCTAAATCGTGAAAATATGTAAAATCTGAGAGGGTGTTTTTTTCACGATTACGAGCATTTTATTTGGCCGCCATTTTATTCGGTCTTCTTGAATTATTACCACAATTTAACTAGATGATGCCTATACCAAAATTAGTTATGGCATACAATTTGTAACCAATCCATTTCAATTTTTAAATATTTCATTAGTCATTTTCATTTTGTTCCGCCATCTTGGATTCGTACCAAAATTTTACCATTTGATTCCAACATACTACTTTAATGTTGGTACAAAACTTGATATAAACTGTATAAGTAGTTTTTTAATATTATTTTTTTTAACGTTTCACTAGGGTGCTATTTTGTTTCGCCATGTTGGATTTTTACCAAAATATTACTAGACCATGCCCAGATGACCCTTAATTTTTGATCAAAATTTGAACTCAATCGGATAAATAGTCTATGCTTGCTATGCCTCGAACTGGCAGAGCGACGGAATTGATAAAATATATTTTTAGCATCTAGAGACAGTAAAACGTGAAGATATGTAAAACCTGAAATGATGAATTTTTCACGGTTACAAACATTTTTTTTGGCCGCCATTTTGTTCGGCCATCTTTAATTAGTACCACAATTTCACTGGTTGGTCCCTATACCATAATTATTTATTCAGCCGCCATCTTGGATTCGTCCAAAATGTTACCAGTTGATTCTAACATAATATTTGATGTTTTTGCAAAATTTGATGTAAATTGGATAAGCAGTTTTTTAATAATATTTTTTTTAACATTTCTCTAGACCGCCATTTTGTTTGGCCATATTAGATTTTTACCAAAAATTACCAGGCTCTCGTCATGTGAATCGGGTAAGTAGTTTTTTAGCTATGCCGCGAACAGACAAATAGACAGATTGACGGAATGTTATTGCATCTAGGGACCCTGAAACGTGAAGATCTGAAAAAATCTCGGAGGATGATTATTTCACGATTACAATACTTCCTTTTTTGAAGTCGGTACCAATTCAATTACATCCAGATTGAATTAGATCCGACATATTTTTAATTTGGGTTAAATTTTACTGTAAAATATCTTTACATCAATTCGTTAATAAAGCACCCCGATTCGTAAACAAAACTTTAATGAAGAATATATACCACAAACAAATAAAACTTAAAATTGTACATGAGCCGTTCAAACAAGTGTCTTTCGAATTCAGTGTTGCCAGATGAGGCAAAGCAAAATTCGTGAAAATCATTAAAGAAAAATCGTGAGAAATCGTGAGACTTCAAATTACTTACAACTATTGTTAAAAAAAATAACACAATGATACTGTTGAATAAAAGTATTAAACTAAAATTAATTTTACATTAAACTCATTTTTAAAAAACTAAATTCTAAATGAAAAGGGAAAATAAATTTAAAACTACTCAATCAGAATCACTTGAGTCAGACTATCATTTTTATTGCCATATAATATGTCACTTAACTACCCAACTTACGGGTCATATTGTTATTGACAGAAAAATCATAACATTTTTTGTGGCCAATTCAACTTTTTGTATATAAAATTCTTTAAATGGTTTACTTTGAGTTTATTACGTAATAGGGTATTCACCAAGTTAATTTTAAATAATGTTCTCTCTACTGCTGCACTTGAGTGTGACAAACAAAGAATTTGGAAAACAAATTTGACAAGATTGGGAAATTTTAAAGAATAATCCCCAATTTAAGTGCGGGCATTTTTTGTCCAAAATAATCCTATATCATCAATATCTCTCAATAAAAATGACCTTGTCATTATCAAGGTCTTGAATTTCGCTGAAATTATTATTTATTGTATTAATTACACCTAAAATAAAAGTTAAAATAATTTAATAAAAATATCCTATCACTATCCCTAATGAAAGAGAGGCGTCATAATGAAAGAAGTTCCGGGTAAAGAAAGTTTACCGATTTTTTGACAATGATTCGCTATAAAAAAATAAATATTTATTATTTTAAATATCAGCTAGTTTTGCCAGCGCCTGATGAAAATCAAGAAATAATATATGTGCATATCTGCATTTCGAAAGTTTTAAATATTTCAAGGCACGGCACTGGACTGCTACTTTTAATAAAGTCTATAGATTTTCTAGTAGCCGAGAAGAGCCTAATTTCCAATTATTTAGTTACATGGGACTTTGTGCGTGTTCTTCCTAAAATATGTTATTAAGTCAGTAATTTTGCTTAACAGTATGCAGTAATATGGAAATTTAGATTCTCGCCCAGACTGAATATAATATTTCGTTCGGGTAATATTCATGAATATACACTGCTATTAATAACATGCAACATTTAATGAAAGATCTTTCCAATAGCATAGTTTTCTTGGTGCAGTAGTATTTTCTTCTTTGCAGTGACTGAAAATTATATTTTAAAAAATTTGGCTTTACCTGGAACTTCCCTTTTTATGACATTGTATCCGTTTTATTAACTAGGAAAGTAAAAGACAACGCGTTTTATATAATAATATTAAATATTACCAAATAAATATGTGTGGAACTAAACAGATTCAAATAGGTATTGCTTGTTTCGTGTGAAGCCAATTACCGATACTTTGTTAGGGAAAATTTTATTAAGAAACATCCAGGGTGATATGTTTAACTTGTTAAATTTGACATTTAAAAAAAATGGCACAAAACTGATAAAATAATAAAAAGTTGACACTTTTTTTATTTTATTAGCCGATAGAGTCGACGAGATGCAGACTTTACTTGTCACGCTGTGTGTGTGTGTTAGGTATCAAAACTCATTAAATTATTTCATATAATTCCAAAAAACTTAAATGAAACATGTTAAACATGAAAGTAGAACAATTAATTCCCAATTTTTGTTTTTCTTTCAACGATTCTTTAATTACAATTTAGTGGAAAGGTTGCAAGGGATTTACTTTATCATCCAAAGACATTAAAATCCGTTCTAAATCCTCCTTTATTGTTCTTTCATTAGGTTTCTATTCTATTTCCGAGTAGCGGCTCTTTTCTTGTTCAAACACCGTTCTCTGCCTTCGAAATTTTATTTTTTGTTTAATGCGCTGTGGTGGCAAGGTTATCGCTTTTGATCTCTTAACATTATCTGCAAAATGAACGCCAGAGTAGTAGTGAGTTTAGTATATATTTATCTTGTTTTGGTACATGATGCACCAGCCCAATTTTTTATGTTATTTAAGTCATTTACAAATCGCCGTGCACCTGAGTTGTGTCATACTCCAGTCGTCAAATAGCTAATCCATACCGTCTTTCGACGAGACTTAGTCGCGATCCAGTTAGCGACACCCATCAAACTATAACGTAAAATACCAATTCCATTTTTAAAAACTCCTTTATAAAAAAAAAACAGTTTATATTCTATATCTTTGGTTTAGCATGTTCACCACCGATAACTGTTAAAGCGATTTTGTTACACTTGTAATATGTTGTGGTCTACCAACGCTGTTCTCTTTATTTTAAATGCAAAACAACAATAATATTTATAGCAAAATACATACGCTACCCGAAGTCTCATTGGAAATTTTGCGCCTTTCCCTTTCTCCCCTCACCGCACCTGCTCATTCCGCCCTTTTATATTTATAGTTTTTCTTCGACTGTTATGGAATATTAACATTCCGATATTTATAAATCATATCATGACAAGTGTTTTGGAATATGTACTAGTAGCGACTATAAAAATCACCTCTATTCCATCACTTGTTACGGTATAAATGATAACATAAGAAGTCCTGAAATATTACAGTGACTTTGTAAGGACAGTGGCGACAATAGAAGCCCACCCGCCATATTGATGCAAAACACCCGTATTCACTAAAGAGGTAAAAGGGTTAAATTTAAACCAGGTCTAACTTGACAGTTATAGGTTTAAGATGACATTTTTAACAATTGAACAAATAATTTTTCTAAATGTCACAATTACAAAATGACAGTGACATAAGCGAAACATAACTAACGAACTTACAGCCGGTTTCAGAAAGCTCAATTAAAGTTTAGAGTGTTTAACGGAATGTCAAATTTGACAGCGACTTCTTAGATTTCTGTAAGCAACTTGTCAAATCCGAAAACTCGGTTAAACATTCTAAACAGCAATTAAGTTTTGTCCAACCGGGGGTTAGAGTTTTAAGTACCATGACAACTAGACGTGGTCTAACTCCTAAACCTTTTAAGTGAATACGGGGGTAAATGTTTAAATGGACGCACAAATAGTATCGTATATTTTTCGCAAAATATGACTAAATTGGTCTACTTTAACACATTAATATAAGAAAATTGGAACAGCTAAAAGGTTAATTAGTGAACTTATTATTATTTTCAGTCTACAAAGAGAATATGCCGCAGAAAAAATTTCGAAATTTAAATTTCCCGCCTTTACATTGACAATCTCTGTCAGCGTCAGTTGTAAATGTAGGGTAAGGTTAATGTTTTACTCTAATAATCTATACGAACCTTATACTATAAAAACCAGAGAGATCCAACTATTTACATTTAACACGGGATCATAGATATGTTCCCTCTCCACTACATCGATGTGTATGTTGTCGTCACGTTCTAAAAATTGTCAAACATTTTAAGCCAAGTTTTATCGAATTACCCCAATATGTTTATATATTTTCATAACACAGTTATATGTAACACATGTATATGTAAAAAACTACACACAATATATAACTTTAGACTTTAAAACATTGTTTTATGGTCCAATTAATTAACTAAGGTCTTTAAAGAATTACAAAAATATAATAATAAAAATTTTACCAAATAGAAATGGTAACGACGATACGCCAAGTTTACGTCCCTACGAGTAGTTTTACAACTATTCATTCGTAGCAATCGTCATAGCACTCTTGTTTTATAGTCTAATTACAAAACAGACGCTGCATTGTTGTCATTTTTGGTACCGCGTTCGATCGTTGTTATTTATATATTTTTTTTTTAGTTTTTTAATGATTTTGTAAGTTCTGTGTGTTGTAGCCCTGAAATAAATGAAAAACTATGATGAGAAAGTATGTTGTTTGTGGAACTACAGACTATTTAAGTCCGAAAGTATTATATCACAAGTAAATCTTGACGTAATTAAGGTCAGATCAGTGGTGTAAGGACCGTAAGGCCTTAGCATTTACACATATTAATTTGATATTTAAGCCATTCGAATATGATAACTGGCATGGAAAACCAGAATAAAATGGATACTATTTGGATAAAAACCAATATTTTGCCACTTTTGGGTTGGGTTTTACATAATGTAAATATTAAAGCAGATACTAACTCTCCAAATGCTTAAGTGCGTTATTTACAACACAAATATACTATTTTGGATGTAAATAAGTTCTATATTTCTATAATAATTTAAATAAAAGCATTTTGCTTTTATTTAAAAACAATGCTATTTTTGCGGATTTTTAAAATGCCTTTTGGATATAAAACATTATGTTTAAATCATATTGTGATTTTAATCTTCAGATACCTACGAGGAAGTAGCTCACGTTATTCCTTATTCATCCATATACCAAATTCCAAACTAGTTAGTTCCTCGGGTTTTATCTAATATATAATTAAGATATAGTTGAAGTTAGTAAAACTGTTATAGAGACATGTATGGTAGCTGGGATGTTTTTTACGTTGTTCCATAAAACTAATAGTATTTTTAATAAAAACATCAAAGATTTAGTTACCTTACTAATTGTTAATACTATGAAATACTTGTCATCTTCAATGTATGATGTGTTTCGGGATCACATGTATGACGACGAAGCTAAGCGAACATCCCATTCATTTGTTAAAATTAATTTTAAAAAAGTATTTCAAAATTAGAATATATAACGAAACCATGAATCATTTAGACAACCAAGACTCATAGATTTAGGAGTACAAAAACTGCCTTATTTTGAAAAGAGTAATTATTTCTAAATAGGGAAGTTAGTTTCATTTTAGTTAGTAAACATTATCCCCGGTATTCACTAAAAAGCTCTTAGACTTAGACCAATTTTAGGGGAGGCAGGTATAGAAACAACTGCTTGAAATATTTAATTTTATTAAACTAATTTACCATTCATGAAATAATATAAAACCCTTTTAACATTTTGCAGCATTATTTAAAAGATCGGTAAATTATTTCCTTTTACCCGGAAATTTCCTCGTAACGGATTCCGCCACACACACACACACACACACTTAACATATTTTATATCCATATAATTATTTTCTAATAAATTAGCACATTATGTGTAAATCTGTTATTACGGAAAGGTTCTATTAAGAGGACTAATTTTTTAACCCAAGAACCCAAGTCTTACCTTATAAGAAATTACAAATACAATGTGTATAGTTTAATTTGTTATGTGGATGTTCGGGATATGGAACAATGTCCTGATTTCTTTTAAATTATTTTTCTAACCCACATACATACATAAATACATATGTACATACATATGTACATACATACATACATACTTACGAACATATAGATATAAATACCATATTTAAATTTTTTTGTTTTATTTATCGGTATTATTTTATAATTAGTTATCTATAAAAAAATCAATTATATATATTATTTTCTTCCAGAAAAAAAGATTTTTTTTGTAGGAAATGGAATTTTACTGCCGTTTTAAACATTAAATTATGCTGCCATTTTGTTTCTCCATATAGGTAGGATATACCAAATTTTTTGTAAGATTTCAACTTAATTGAATAAATAGTTTTTTGATACTGATATTTTAAACATTTAATTAGGCCGCTATTTTGTTTAGCCATAAAGGCTCTTCACCAAAATTTTACCAGTTTATTCGTAGGTCACACTTGATTTTTGGGCAAACTTTAAAGCAAATTGGATTAGCAGTTTTTTAGTAATGTTTTTTAACATTTTATTAGTTCTCCATTTTGTTCCGTCGTATTGGATTTTCTCAAAAATATTACCCTGTCATCCCCATATGAATCTTAATTTTTGATTAAAATTTGAAGTCAATGGGATAAATAGTTTTTTAGCCAAGCCGCAAACAGACGGACAGACCGACGGATTTGAGAATTTTAACATCCCTGAGACGTGAAGATCTGCAGAAATCTCGGAGGATGATTTCTATACGATTACAATACTTTCCCCTTGCAAGGAAAGTAAAAAGAAACCGCAAAATAATTATATCACCTGCTTTCTCATTTTGTACCTCTAAGTCCGAATCTTACTACGCGTCTGACAGATTGGCAAAAATACGTTAAATTGCTTGCCATAAACATATATTAAATTAAAGAGAAACGAGCCGCCCCTGGTTCAGGCTATAGGGAGAGCCAATAGGGTTGTCATTTTTGGGACCATCGACGCAGAGAAAGAAATGTTTTTTCTGGCACCTATTGCACGCCGAAAACAATAATGGATCCAACTTTCGAAACTATTTATAAATAAAATGTTGAGTCTATCCTTTGTTTTATAGTCTAAAATTCGAATTAACATATAAAAAGAGAGAAATATGATACATTAGGTATGTCGTTTTTAATATTTTTGTTGTTAAAAAATACCTAGTTTCTTTTATGCTAAACTTTGAGAGGTTCTACCTCAAATTGGGATGCTAAATAAAGTAAAACATACACTAAGACATGAAACAACATTGTCTTTTACAGAAATATAAAACCAAAACACACTAATGTGCAATATTTAGTAACTTTTCTTGGAGTAAACTTAAACTTAAGATATTTATGGTCATAGTCATTTACAAATCCATCACTAACACTTTATAATTACAAGCAAAAAGCAGGTGAACCAGGCTTAAAAACATTTCTCCATATGGCCAATGGCTTAGAACTTATTGTTTGAATTAATAATTATTTTAATAATCACAGAAACTAATAAAATAATACACTAAAACAACAAACCTCATAAGAAATCCACGTAAGCAAAAAGTAAACAAAACGGTTGTAGCAGCAATATGGCCGAACCAATCAAAAATTAGTTACCCAATTGTCGCCACTGTCCTTATGAAGTCACTGTATAGAATATGAACTCGTAGCGATATCTATTGGTAATCACTATCATTTTATAGTCATAGAAAATCTAGAGTCTAAAACACGTTTGGAATAGCGTATATTCCTCACTCGGGAACCATCGGCTCGGGGAAAGACTTCACTCACTCGTGCGGAATACGCCATATTCCGAACTATTTATAGAATATACTATAACTTCACGTAGAGAATTGAGAATGCAGTCTTCTGTTTTCTTTGATAGCTCCGTACTCTGTGGATTCCGAAGCTGCGTTTGTGACCACATTGTACTTGTTTTCAGGCTATGAGTTGGCGCATTGATCGAAGTTGAAACTGTCAAATATCGTCGGTGACAACCGTATACAAAAGAGTAAATCTATTTAACAGGAAAATGACCGGAATTTAAAAAAAGATCGCAGGCGCAAGAACAAAAATTAAATTTACACATTTGATAAATTATTTGGCAATTGACAATGATCGAAAAAATATAAACAAAACTTTTTTCCTATTTCAAATTATTTTTAGACGAAACCGTTTTTTTTCTGTGATTTTAGTAGAGTTTAGTTTAGTGAAACTGATACTTGAACTTCTAGTCCCAAGGGATTATGCCCTGAATGTTACCCAGAAATTCCTGAAGCAGAAGCCCGAACTGTCCTGACATTACCTGAGACAAATATATACGACAAAACAGTAATTTACACTCGTGCAGATAGTTTTCAAAAATATAACAGATATTTGAAACACGAAATTTAAATACATTATAAAAACAATTCCATACGCGCTGCCACTGACCCGCGCAAAACCTCTTGACTGTGGCCGACGTGAAAATTGCTTTCTGGGCGTGTGTCGTCACTAGCATATTTTCTGTTAATGCGGACTTTAGCTATAGGTGCAAGTCATTACTCGTAGGTGCTGTGGTATCCTATATATATTCCGATAACAGGGAGAGACTTAAATGTATTGACTTTCAAATTCTTACAAAATGTCAGTAAAGGCACTCGCAGATTTACAGGAAAATTAATAATATTGCTATTTATTTGGTAGATGGTTTATACTATATGCAGTGGCGCAACTAGACACCGACTTTTGGTGGGGCTCAAGCCCTAACACTTATAAGATAATATTGATTTGAGGATAAAACCAATTTTAAAAAAACAATGATTTTTTGTACATGATATTTTAAGTTAAGTTAATAATGCCATGAAAATTTTCATTTAACTTTATCTTAATCTTAACAGTACAATGGACACAAAAAATTAAATAAATTTGCCGTATTTCATCGTTTTTCGAAATATTACCTCTTTTTTATTTTAAATAATGCTTAATAAAAAAAAACTAAGAATCTACGCCAATCACATTTTCAAATTTATGTATAATTATTTAGTTTATAGTAACAGTGAGGCAATTACTAAATTTGGCTAGTTATATCGTTACTGATTTTTACACAGTGTTCTAACACCATCCTGTCGAATAACTTTACGAGTTGGATTTTTCCAAATTTACATATCATACACTTTATAAAACAAAATTAATAGAATCTTTATTAATAAGGTGTTACTATTGAAAATGACATATTTTGAATATATAATCAGTTTTAGTTCATAAGATACTGGCCTTCTTTATTAATGAAAATAACAATTTTTTCATTTACAATAAAATATTCTGTTTTTTTGGTTTCTTCTTTCAGTCCATTTCACTCCCATGATTTATGATAAACATATTTACTCTCTTCTTTCTTGTAAATATCAATTTAAGACTTTGAGAACACTTGAACTATTAGAAAGTTTCAGTTGACATAACTTTTTGTTATCATCTCTCCAAGCTTCCTTTCTTTATGTTTGCTTGGTATGGAATGTTAAACAGAAATTTTGCTGATGGTTTTTCATTATTTTAAGCCCATTAGTAATCTGAAACAAAATTGAACATTATAACTTTGCAGTTAAATATAACCTTTAAAATATCAAGACTTATGTAAATTACATTTTGTAAAGTATTTTCAACTTCTCTAAATTAAGACAAAAGAAATTTGTTTTTGCTTTGTTTATAAATATTCGGAATTTGCCTGCCTTTCTCTTCTGTCACTATGGTTTCATTGGTTTCTTATCTTTCGGCAACCAGCCAGCTTTGACAGTATCTGATTTTTCATTTAAGTCATAATTTTGGTTCTGCTCAGGAGCAATTCGCCAGCTGTATTCGGGGACACCGAATGTTATCGGGTTCTTACTCCATTCTACTAGTGGCGCCAGCAGTGAACTCCACTGTAATTATTATTTTATTTTATGGCATTAGGTTGGCATAAGTCTGAAGTTAGGAAGAATGATGGAGGGAAATGTCAAACTTCTTTGAATTTTCTGGAACTGATTTTCTCGTCCCTTTTTATTGGCTCTCCTTAGAGGTGCAACATGTGTCCGGCTTTATAAAAGTGCCTTAATGGACCAATTTTTTTAAAGTACTGAGAGTATGCCAAAGTAAATTATTTTAAAGTGCAGTGCTGTTGAAAGCCTAAGGCCTATTTATGGACATCATCTGGCCCTAAATTTTGGTCCCATTTTGTTTGGTTCCACATTTGATCAACCACGTGGTAAGTCGATTTTCAAATTAGTTTCCTGCTGTGTGCTAATTCGCAATTATCTTTTATAAACAGAATGGCGTCCTGAATTTTGTTTTGACTGTCGGTCCTCGAGAAGCCTTTCTAAATATCTGGAAATTCCCTTTATTGGTGACCGTGCGTTGGCGTTGGCGTCGAAGGAGCCCTCTAGATGACTAGAGGTAAGGCAATGTCTTTGAATAGTTGTGTTGTAAATAACTTGTTTTTGCACATTGCATGTCGATTTTATTTTAAGACAAACAATCGTTTGTAGGGTTTCAGGTTAAGAATTCAAGATATGGTTTTGGGATATAGTTACAAGTTTATGGTGTAATTTTTGGGGTGCATAAACCAAGAGTTCTACAATGGTTTTGGAGTTCCTTCCTGTAAGAGTACAAGGAATTAATTCTTAATTTTTATATTTATAAATTTTATATAAGGTAGCAGAAAGGAAGTAAGTAACCTATTTTTTGTAAAACAGCCTTGGCGAAACACTTTATATTTGTATAACTCTTTTCCTTGCGGCTGTGTAAGAGAAAATTCATGAATTTTTGATTCCCTGTGCGTTATTTAATTTAATTTTCATATTTACATATTTGCAACATGACATTTCGCCAGATATTCATAGGTTGATATAATGGTAATAACATTCTATCACATTTTCATATATTTGATATATTTTATATATTTTACATTTTCTTGATATATTTTTTTTATATCTTCATGTTAATTGAATTTTTGAATGTAAGCTAAATTTCACATGTCAAAAATTATTTTATAAAACAACTTTAAAAAAAAAACAAGGTGATCATTAAAATTTGACAGTCTGCACTTTATATAGTGTTTTATTGAAAAGCCCTCCAAATCTTTATTTTGTCTGCATTTAAATATCAATATAGATTTCTTCCTAATTGAGTCACAGTCAATTAGGTGGCGCCCATTTTAATTTCGAAAGGTGTACCCGAGAAGCTGCAACCTACAGCTCTCCGAAAAGATGACTGGCTGCCGTTCGCATGTATTGGTAAGTTCATAGGGACTTTACGCCATACTATCACAACTGTCAAATTTTTTTTTTTTTAATAAATTACGATACTTAAAGTTACATAGAACGATGAAACCCCTATATAAAAATTTTAAGGAGTTCAAAAATTACCACTTCTCCAGTATAGCATGATACATGCTTTACTTGACCTGTTAACTGGAAACCTTCCAAAGTTTCCCCTCCTCTTTGGTCGACCCTATATACTCGACAAACATTATTTTGATACAAAAAATTAAATAACTCTGAGAAGTTGCGCCATTTTTTAGAATATCATCTCAATTTTATTTTAAATATGTATAGTCGAGAAAAATTAAGAATCTACGTCACTGATTTCCATTATTTTTCAATGTTAAAATATTGCCTCCACCTATTTCTGTTTTCAATTTGACTATTATCGGTTTTGCGTCCTCAAAACATGATTTTTTTACTCTTTTATACCCCTTAAAAAATATCGCTTACACTTTTCGCTATTTTTCAATTTTTTAGAATCAACTAAGAGCGCTACTGCATTAAGCTAGAATATCTTCTTTTCGCTTGAGCGAAAGCTTGTAACCTGGTCCCCATATACGAACAAAAACATTTCCATGTCTTTTCGCCTTGAGCGAAAACTCGTAACCTGGTCCGAACGAACATAAACATTTCCAATGATAATAAAAATTTCTAATGATAAAAATGTTTCAAGCACCCTCACACCTGCAAGATTTTGTACACTCCAAGAGCCAGTAATTTTCGTTTTTGTAAACCCAGACAGTGTCCAATTCAATTGGTCAAAAGTATACAAGGTTTTAAATTAGACAAAAAACCTTTGTTTATTTCTTAACTAAAAAACGGTAGATGCAAGAGAAAAATAAACTACGCTAGGGAAGAATACCTTCTTACCCATTTTTACAAACAAAATGGAATTTAAGTGTTATTTTTGAAAAAAAATATAGAAGGCGTTGGAACACACAAAGGGATAATCTTTTCAAGTTTTTATCTTACCTGTGTTGTAACTATTAACTATTGTAACACCAAAATTAAAAATATCTCAACAAATAAAATACATTACTCAATGGTGCACCAGGACAAAATGGGAACCTGAAGATCGATCGACAATAATCGGCATTCCGCTTGCTTGGCTCTGCTCGCAGTATCACGCCACATCATATGACCCTCACCAATCGTCTGGCGGGGGGGCTAATTTGGAGGTTGGAGGGCTAAGCTCCCCCTAGCCCCCCCCTAGTTGCGCCATTGACTATATGTAGAGTATCAACCTGTAACACATATTTCGTCGTCATTAAAACGTTACGACTACTCGAATGCAACAACATTCTCTTGTCTTGCAGGGTTTTTCGTACACCATAAAATACAAAACTACATACTAATCGTAATACTGCGTCCGTACTATTACCATTATCTGCACAAACTATTCAAGCTTATTTGATACTGTCGATAAATCTAAAAAAACAACAAATTAAAACATTGCAAATTACAGTAAAGGAACTTTCATTTCGTACTGCAAGAGATAAATCACTACAACATTTATTACATGCATTCAAAACTGGTCATTAAATAAAACCTCAGTTTAGATTCATCGTCATTTTTGGAAGCAGAGGGCTGGAATATCTACAAATCCACGACATACAATTTAAGAACTACATTCTTGTTACTTTGGCATTTTTAAAATGAAATAACTAGCACGTGGATATTGTTCATAGCCTGGTATATACTAAGTTAAAAATTATCCTTTCGAGTCACGACTTCACTCTTGGTAAACACCAATGGCACTTATGGATCTACTCAGTGGCGACACGTGGGAAATGAGTTTGACGGTGCACCAGAAGGTAAATGGCGGGGCAGGCAAAGAAATTTTCGGAGTGCCACTCCCAAAATGACTTATTTTTTACCTTTTTGTTTTTTTTTTAATAGAAAAAATTACTAGTTACATCCATTATATACCATTTATCCTACTTGCTAAATTAGTAAAAAATTAAACATTATAAAAAATTTAATAATAATCTTGAGTTCCTTGAGATAATTTATTCGCCTTTTATGTCTAGTTACATATGTGTTTGTAAATCAAATCGATTTTTCTATTCTTGTGTTGGGATGAATGCGATAACGTGTGCATATATGCCATTTTTACAAGGTAGTAAACAACATAAAGACCTCGATAAAAACTTACCAGAATAATTATTCGTAATGAATAAGTAATACACTCCAAAACTATATACAGTAAAAGGAAGAATGTTTTACACTGAACTGCGGAATTTGAAATCTAGTCTTCGTTCTGCCTTACTGGCGAAAAGGTCAATGACTCATTTATTAAAGTCTTCAGTATTGTTAAGAAACACTTTTTCAGCTGATAACATTCCCAAGGCACTTAGCCTTTCTTCTTTCAAAGAGTTGCGCAAAAAAGTTTTTAGTCTTTTTAACATAGAGAAGCATCTTTCAGCTTCAGAGGTTGACATAGGTGTTGTCACTAAAACTTCCAATAACTTAATGGTTTCTTGAAAAGGGCACCTCCTGTGAAACCAACGATAAAAAAGGAACGGCTTCAGAAATGTGTTGCAATTCATCTCTTTCATAAAGTACTTGCAGTTCTGTTTTTAGACGATTTTTCTGTAGAAATGGATATAACTTAACTGTATCAGAGAGCAATTTGTCGGGAATTTTTTTTTGGTATTCGATAAAATGTTCTTTCATAAATAATGCGGTAGCTGTCAGATGTCATGTAAAAGAAAAACCGAGCCTTAATCTGTTGTATTATTGAATCGCAAACTTCAAAGGCTTCAATTTTTTTATTTGTTGAAATAGGTAGATCGGATCGAGGGTAACGTCGCCTTTTTTGAGGAGCATTTTCATCTTCGTTTTCTAAAAGCTCCAGTTCTATTTGGTCAATAATTGTGTCCATTTCATAACGAACTTTTTATTATTATTATTAATAATCTGCAGTTGCTTAAAAATTATTTCGACATGTGGCATGCTTTTATGAAAAACTGTTAACCAAAATATAAAATCTTTGTTCTGGAATCTAAGTTTATATGCACCAGCTTGTTAATTCGTTGAATTCTATTTAATATTTTTGTCGTTCTCTAAAATATCCATAACGTGTTCAGCTCATTTCGATATTCATAAACTGTATTAATTCCCCGAGAATGAAAATTCCATCTCGTTTGTGATGATCGTGGTAATCGTCTATGAGCTATATCATCCAATACTTTTGTTCTTTGAGGTGACGTAGAAAAAAAAGAACAAATTCCAGTCAGATAAGCAAAAAAAATTCGAACCGATGCATTAATTGAAGCTGCACTGCTCATTATAAGGTTAATCTGATGAGCATAGCAATGCACATAATTTGCTAAAGAATATTTACCTTTAATTATTTTTTGTACCCCATTTACACCTCCGCTCATAACTGACGCTCCGTCATAGCTTTAAATTAACTTATTGGGTGTGTCACTAATTAAAGGATCAATTTCATTTAAAATGCAATTTGCTATTGAAATGGCATTGCGTCCGGGAGGATTTACAAATATCGAAAATCTTTCTACTGGCTTACTGGAGACAATGTATCGCAAAATAATGACTAATTGAAATTCGTTGGCGATATCGGTAGTTTCGTCGGCTATTACCGCTAGATTTTCATCAAGGCAAGTAGCTTGAGGTTTTTCTTAGATACTTGGTTTGACTTGAAAAATCAAGCTTTTCAAAATGTAATATTTGACTTGGCTTGATTTACGGCTAGAACTACTTGACTTGATATCAAGTAAAATCAAACTACTTGGTACTACTTGATAGCGAGCTTACAGCAAGCAATTGTTTCTGTGAGCCAGTGTTTAATTCAGTACTAGGTTAAACTACCCCAAGTATTTATTATCTGACGAATAAAATAAAAACAAACAACGCCTTAATGTGAATAGCAATGGCAATATAAAAATAATTGGTTCATAAATAAAAAAAAACAATGCAAATAGACTAGGTATTTAACAATCAACCCCATCCAGTGCGGAGTGCCCAAACCCAAACATCTTTCTTTTTATAACGCCGACGCGATGCCGAAATAGGCTGAAAGCAATAAATCACTTATCTCAAATGGTAGAAAAACCATTAAAAACGCTGGCCGCTTCATAAGCCAAGCAGTATGTGCACTGCAGACATATTTTTATAGAAAAATCATTGAATAGGTACTTATATCGATTTTAGATTTTAGTTTTTTTTCCATTAAATAATATTTAAAAATAACAGGTAGAACCCCCTATTTTTTATTTTATTTTTAAATTGTACATCAATTTCCGAGTTTATTTCTCATGTGTAGGTAATCTATGTCTGCCTAAACCCGATAATCCGAAAAAGAAATACCTTATTATACCGAATAATTTACTGCATTGGCAGCATTGCCTACACAACGTACCTTGAAGACGCGACGTTTTGCAAAGTGTTATGTTATTAAGCGGGGCTAGGGCTAGTAGTAGGACAGAGGCCGCCTGAAAATAATGTGTGATTTAAACGATTTGTCCGAAATGGAATCGGAACCTTTTCAAAGCAGCGGCTCAGAATATATCGTAAACTTAGATGCAAAAACACCAGGATCTGATGATAATGATAGTATCGATAGTGATAACACGGAAACAGAAGTACAAAGTGCAGAGTCAGCGCCGTCAAAGGAAAAACGAGTTAAAGCTAACAAAAGTATATCTAATACACCTAATGCAACGAAAAAAATTACCGATTATTTCCTAGTCGAGCAAGATCCTAAGAGTAATAAAAAAACTGACAAACAGGGCAAATGTACCCTATGTACGACAAAAACTACAGTTTTAAAAATGAAAAACTGCGGAACATCTTCACTAAGACGGCATTTGCAAGCCAAACACACTAAAGTCTATGAACAGTTTTACGGTAGATCTAGCCCACCTAACACCAAGGCAAATTTCTCTGCGAGCTCCAGTGCAATGTCAAATTGGCTTAGTGGAGTTGCGACTGACAGAACTGAGAAGGTAAAACATTAATTAAATTTGAGCTAAAACAATTAAGCTCTCCAATAAACTGTCATTTTTAGTTGTCGTAGGACAAACAACTCAATGTTTAGGTTGGTTTACACAGTTTATACGTAGAATTAACAATTTTAGCATATTTTTTTGAAAATGCCTTTTTTTGTGGCTGAGTTAATTGTGGGAGTAGAGGGATGATGGACAATGCCAGTTTTCTTTAAAATTCCAAAAGATACGAACTTAAAACACAA
The DNA here is from genome assembly GCA_030620095.1 of Kuschelorhynchus macadamiae. Lineage (NCBI taxonomy): Eukaryota > Metazoa > Arthropoda > Insecta > Coleoptera > Curculionidae > Kuschelorhynchus > Kuschelorhynchus macadamiae. Next base: position 525,324 of record JAUTXW010004343.1, read on the forward strand.
AAAACGGTTAAATGATCTAAGTTCCCTCTGCTTCCACAATTAACATAGCAACAAAAAGAAGACATCTTTAAAAAAAACATGGTATTGAAAGTGAAAATGCCATATTTTCATTTTTTTGAAAAACGATACGCCACTGCTTTTTTTTCAAAATAATTTTGAAGTCTGGAAACCTCAAAGTAAAAAAGAACAATATTTTAAAAAAACTCTCGGACACGTCAATTTTTATTTTTAGTTAGGCATTTTTTTTCAATTTTTATTTTTATACAGTGTCTCAAATAAAAGATACGATCACAATTTTTTTTTTAATAGACCACCCTGTGTATTATGACATTTTTAGATTATACGGGTAATTCTAAGAATATTTTATAAAGAATGTCCTATACCTAAGTTCAACTGTTTACGAGATAAAATCAATTAAAAATCAGCATTGTTTACACTTTGACTTATTATGATATCAAAACGGTTGAAGATATAGGAAACTAAATTTTCAATTGTTTGTATCTCGAAAATAGTTGAACTTAGGTATAGGACATATTCTTCATAAAATATTTTTAGAATCGCTCGTAGAATCTCTGTATAACGTAGTCACTGTACTTGTAGAAACTCTGTATAAAAATAAATTATTGGTTATTGGAAAAGATGCGCCACTATAGTCCATCCATTTAGAGTTGATAGTACGAGTATAAACGCTCATTATATGTATATTCAAAACATGTACCGGATGTACCAACAAAAATTTAGATTTTAAACACCTTTTTACTTTGGATTCAATAGAAAGAAATATAAATTTAGACCAAACCACCCTATAATAAGCCAAATAACAATAATATCATAAAATGCAAATGAGCATATTTACCATTGAACCGGGGTTGAATGGAGCTCATGCATTGTCGGAGGATTGGGTTTTCAGTTAATATAAAATATAATGTTGAACTACATAATTATATTTCCATTTATAAAAATACAAATTTTAAGATCGGCAGGTAGTGCCATCACGCCTGTGGTTTATGGCCGGTTTACGGTTCTAAAATATGTTAATTACTATCAACTCTAAATGGATGGACTTTAAAAATAAAAATCGACGTGTCCGAACGTTTTTTAAAAATATTGTTCTTTTTTGATATATTTTAAGGTTTCCAGACTTTATTTCCACACTGTATATGGCCTCTTGTTAATTTTCTTGTACATGCTTATTTGTTGTTACATGTTATTTATTTAAATTAATATTTATATACCAAAATAAGTACTATTATAACATAAACATTCTTGCACTGAATTTTATTAACTTTTTTGTTTCTTTTGCAGGCCACTAGTTGTTCAGAAAATTTTCAACGAGATAAATTCCAAAAACTACTTGTGGAATATATAGCACAAAAGTACCTGCCTTTTAACTTTTTTGAAGATGCTATAAGTGAAAAAGTGTATAAATACCTAAATCCAAAGGCAACTCTACCCGGTCGAAATCAAATGAAAACCTTGACATTAAACACATTTGAAGCCGCGCAACAAAAAATTAAGACATTTTTGAAGACATGTAATTCAAGAATTTCGTTCACAATCGATGGATGGTCTTCTTTTAATATGAAAGGATACTATGGAATTACCGCCCATTTTATCGACAAAAATTGGAAACTTCATTCTATCCTTTTAGACTTTGTGGCAGCAGATGGGCAACATACTGGTAATGCAATAGCAAAACTATTTTTCCAAACATTACAATTCTACTCTGTTACAAAATGCGTTCAAGGGATTACAACTGACAATACAAATAGCAATTTCACGTTCATCAGAGAATTAAAAAAGTTTATTTGTGACATCGATACAAAGAATACCCACTTTGTGTGTTTTGCACACATCTTAAACTTGGCAGCTAGAGATTTTATGAATATCCTTGATTCGGAGGTTGAAGAGGCGGCCAACATTTTGACAGATTCATCAGCATCAGACGATGATGATTGCCAAGTTTCATCCTCATCTGTAAAAAAAATCCATTCTCTTGCGAAAAAAATTAAAAACTCTGAACATTTACGTAAAGATTTTGACAAATTTTGCACTACGTTAAACCTAAAAATTACTATGCCAAAACTTGATGTCATGACAAGGTGGAACTCTACATTCGACATGTTGAGATGGAGTTTAAATATGAGAAAAGCACTTAACGTCCTTTGTGATAATGTAGAAAACTTACAGCATTTGAAGCCAACCGACACAGAATGGTCATTAACTGAACGAATTTGCCAATACCTTACTATTTTTAAGAGTATTTCCACAGTTTTAGAAGGTGAATCATATGCTACATTGCCCATGGTAATAATCGGCATTAATATGCTGTTGGATAGACTAGAATCATGGCCTATAGAACTTGACAATAAACCTGATCGAGGTGACATCGATGTGAAAATTATAAATAGTATTCAAGCAGCAAGGGACAAAATCATTAAGCATTACGACAGAAGTAACTGGATGTACTGTGTTGTTTTAATTTTAGACCCCCGACATAAGGTGGAAACATTCTCCCATACAAGTTGGGGAAAAGAGTTGCAGATTGAAGCTGTTAAATATTTTGAAGATATATTTAGAGCCAAGTATTTTAAGGCCGACTTGCAACCAGAAACATTATCACAATCTTCAGTTCCATCCACATCATCTACAAACCCTAGTGTAGCCGAGAAGTTTGAAATCGATCTACTAAGTTTGTTTAGTAGAAAATCTATTAATGCAAGAGACGAAATGGTCTGGCGTTACGAAATCGACAAATATATTTCTGACCCAAGAGCAGACAGCAGTGAAGATATTTTAGAATGGTGGAAGCGTCACGAATCCGTTTTTCCAAATCTCGCTACAATGGCTAAAGATTTTTTGCCGACGCCAGCTTCTTCAGCTCCAGTTGAAAGGCAGTTCTCTAGAGCTGCCTTAACTCTTACCAAAACAAGGAACCGATTAGGCGATAACTCCGTAAGAAGTCTTATGTGTCTAAAATCATGGATGGCAAATGATGTTATTAAAGACTTGTTTTAGATGTTTACTAGTTCTCATTTTTGTTGTTTTTGTTTCATTTTTACAATATTTAGTTTTTTGTTATTTTTTTTATTGCCTATTTAAATAGGCTTTTTCAAATTTGCGCATTTTAAATATGATTTTTTAAATAAAAGATTACAACTCGACCATTCTAGCTTGGCCTCTGACTTTTAGATGTGCAGTGGCCGAGGCCACGCCTTCGTTAAGGAGTTCATTACATAAGTCAAAAAATTCATCCATTTTTCTCAAAGATACAGCAAAATACAATAATTACATTCCTCGTCTATATGGTTTTCTATCTCCGCCGCACACTAAAAAGTATTGTCTGTGTTTTGCGCAATTGCACATCTCAGAGACCAAGCTAGAATAGTTGAGTTGTACATGATGGCAAATGAAGATAAGTATTATGTAAAAGATTTAAGTTGAATTTCTGCTTTGATTTTCGTTGTTGTTTTTGTTTTATTTTTAGATTAGAATATTTTGTTTTGTTATTTTATTTCTTATTAGAATCTAACAAAGTGTTTTCAAGTTTATGTTTTTTATATATTTTTTAAATAAAAGATTACATCTATACACAGATTTTTATTGTTCTTACGCTTTGGAGATTAAAAGGATATATTTTTAAACTATTTTTTCAAGAAAAAACAAGTAACTTGAAAATTTGGTCTTGATTTTCAAGTTACTTGAAGTGTAACTACTTGACTTGACTCGAATTTCATAAACAAATACTTGACTTGAGTTTGTCTTGATTTCAAGTCAAGTCAAGTCAAGTGGTTTGAAAATCAAGTCAAGTCGTGAATCCCTAATTACCGCTACATGATTCGCTTTTTTAATTTCTTTAGTCACTTCTTCATGGTAAACACTAATCATGCAGTCCAATAATTCGTTCTGTTTCGTCTTAGAAGTCCCTTTAAATGCTGTTGCTTTGTTGAAATGTTCCATTAAATCTCTTTCCAGTTTCAGTTTCATCATGACCTCTCAATGCCAATTTTAATGCACCACAAAATCTAATACAGTTGATAACGATGTTTAAAATATATCTGTTTTTATCAACTTGATTGTTGTGAGTAATAATATTTTGTCTATAAGCCGAACTTAATTGAGTCATTATATTTGATTGAGATAAAGAAAAACTAAAAATATTATTTATATGTTCCTTGCTGTTTTCATGCGTTTTAATTTTCTCATAAATATGCACTAAATCAGTAACCCCATGCCTTGTCCATGTAGAATCACCACCAAACAAAACACAAACGAAGCAAAAAAAAAATCATTTTTTTGATCGCATCCACAAATCCAGTTATTTTTCGAATACATATTTCGATTAAACTTCCTTCTGCGTTTTGGTTAGTCTTCCAAGCTCCTTGATTTGAATTTTTTCCTCGAGCGATCGCGTAGAAAAAGGTTTCACTAATAGATTGTTTATTTTATTCATTTTGCCTCGAGCGAATTGAAAACAATAGGTACCTAGGTATTTAATTAAATTAATTAAACTTAAAAAACTCGCAAAATGTTCAACTTATGTGTACCGCGCCGCGATGCAATTACACAGTGATTTCTGCATGCACAGCATGACCTCGCGTAATCTTTTCCAATGTATTCCAGCAGGGCCATTTAGCGATGTGCTCGGACAGTCGGACAGCCGCCCACGGCAGCAGACGGAGAGTTTATCTGTTTGTTGTTCTAGGAATAGTAGGTACGACGCGTGTTTTTTTCGTTGGGACCAAACTATATAATAAGAAATAATTTATGCATTATTGTTTAATCATTTGATCCCAAAGTTATTGAAATTAAAACTATTTAAAAAAAATAATATTTTCGGTGGTCCGCATATTTGTTGGTAGTGCCACGGCCCTTCGCCCCCTTATGACAAGCCGCCACTGGATCTACTACACATCGGTGTTCTTTTGCACAGACATTAAATGTGATATAAGGATAAAGTAATACGAATTTAACATAACAAAATGAAATGGCGATCCCAAAAATCCAGTGTGGCGTAAGTAGAAACTGTTTAGCGGAACAATATGCCATCCAATAAGAATGTTTGACAGTATATAAGTGTTAATAAATAATGTGTGGAACTAAATTCGGTCACACTTCACTATTCTTAAGGAAAAAAAAGGTTCATAACGACTAAGAAGGAAAGTTCCGGATAAAGGAAATTTGCAGATATTTTTTAAATTACTACTGTGGTTTATTTTTACTTTTCGCGGAGATGGAAATTATTTTAATCACCCTCCCAAGTTTTTACAGATATTCAGATTTTAGGGACCTTGGAAGCCAAAAAACATTTTTTCTTAATTCCGTCGGTCTGTCCGTCTGTCGGTCTATCTGTTACTTATCCGATTGACTTCAAATTTTGGTCAAAAATTAAGAGACATTTGGAGATGACATGGCAATTTTGGTACAAATCCAATATGGCGAAACAAAATGGTAGCCTAGTGAAATGTTAAAAAAATTAGTACTAAAAAACTACTTATCCAATTTACCTGAAATTTTGTACAAAAATCAAGTAATACGTAGGAATAAACTGGTGAAATCCAAAATAGCAAAAGAAAATTGCGGCTTAATGTATTATTTAAAAAGTCAGTTTGAAAAAACTACTTGAGTTTAAGTGTGATATAGAGATGTATTGGTAAATTTGTGGTACGAATTCGAGATGACGGAACAACATGGCTGCCAAATAAAATATTTGTAGTCGTGAAAAAAATCACCTGCTCGTGTTTTGCATATTATTAAGTTTTAGCGTCCTTAGATAAAAAAAAAACATTTCTCAATTCCGTTGGTCTTGCTGTCTGTCGGTTTGCGATATAATTAAAAGACTACTTACACGATTGACTTCGAATTTTGGCCAAACATTAAAGGTCATATGAGGTTCACCTGGTAACATTTTTTTATGTATGTAAATCGATTACTGCCTGGTGGTTTCACCAATTTGAATGAAGTTTTCAGGGAATATTCATATAGATATTGCCGGAGTAGTCCCATAGCGAGCATATTTAAAAAAGTAAAAATGAATGGAATGGGATCATTTTGAATTGTTTAGGCGAGCACTAGAGACAATATATATTTTATTCACCATATCATCAGGAAGAAAAGCATGCATGTTAGTACTGTGTTTCATATGATTTTCGGGGTTTTTTAATGGCACGAAGTTAAATTTTACCCATCAAAGCTTTGACAATTTTTATAAAATCGATACGGTAAGTTTGTCAAAATTTCATATGCGATAGACCCAGTAGCTGCTTATTTATTTTATTAAGGACCTTCAAAATTTTAACATAAGTTTAAGCTCTATAAGTTTGTATAAATATAACTAAGAAGGATGAAATCAAAAATTGTTTATTTCACACTGAAAATTTGATTTTTTGAAGTCGGTGTCAAAGTAATAAAGATCGTGACCATTTTATGTGGTATATGTCGACACTCAGTATATAAATTCCGTTTGTGATTAAGTATTTGAAAACTGGTGCGTCGCCGACTTCATAAAGTCAAATTTTCAATATAGAATAAAATATTATGTTACTTTTTAGTGCTTTTTTCTTGAAGTCGGTTGTATTTTTTTATAACAATTTTTACTTAGCCTACGTTTTGCTTCAATAAACGAATATTGTACTTTTGTAGATAATAACATTGCATTTTGTTCTGCAAGTAAATAATTAATGCTAGATCGTAGCAACCTAAGTATTTTGAGCAACAACAACATTAACTGAAAAGTTAGAGAAAATATCTTGATGCTCATAAGATTAATTAAATATTTGAGCTATAAATGAAGACAGCCTCTTTCAAGTTTCTAAACACAAAACTTACTAAAGTCAGGAACTTTTCAGCTTCCGGAGAATTTTGTGTACTGCATTTTATAACTTTCTTACCTTTTAGCAATAAACAGGAATTTAAAGACTAAGTTTTGTTGTATCTTTTAAACTGGGTGGTTTAAAGTAATAAAAGTTACGAAAATCATGTTTCTCAGATATAAAAAGACGAATGTATTGCTTAAATCCAATGTATCTTTTTTGTTCGGAACCATATTTTTTATGTGATCCAAATTATTCACGCTATTGATCTGAGGTTTACCATGTAGTTGGGTTAAATCATAATATAAAATATATACTAATTAACTTAAAACTAGTGAAACAATTTAGATGCTAGTTTAAAATGCCAGTATAAGAAATATTAGGATACATAATGGTGTCAGATTTGCCAAAGCAAGGGTTTTGTTTATATATAACAAACATCGGTTGGACACACTTTTATTTTTACTACTTTTGGTTAGGTATACAAAAATGTATGGCATGTAGCATGTTCTATTTTAATCCCTAACACTGGAACCTGTGGTGGAAGATAGATCAAAATACAAGAGTTCTAACCACACTACACCACAACTTGTTACGTTCTGGACGCGCGTTTCGCTAACCAAGTTAGCATCATCAGCAGATGATATAAACTAAAGTAACTTATCCTAACCGAGACTATTTATAAGTAAATTTGATCATACTTGGTTGCATCCGACTGCACCGTTGTCAAGTAAACAATAGAGGGGACTATAGGGAATAGGCCCTCTGTCTTTATTTAGTGCTTTCTTACCACATTTAACTATTTCTATACTCTCAAATGCATCCAATAATCTATTATTAGATACATTTTTAATCAACTTAAGATTATTTATTCCTATTCGGTGATTGTTTTCCAAAGCATATTGGGCAACGCTTGACTTTTCTGTTCTTCCGTATCTTAAATGTGCCATGTGTTCTTTAAAACGAATGTTTATGGAGCGTTTAGTTTGCCCAACATATTTTAGATCACAATCATTACAGCTAATTTCATAGATGCCACTCCGCTCCCTCAAGTCGACTTTGTCTTTGGGGTTTCCAAGGAGATTTTTTAAACTATTTTCCGTTTTGTAGGCTACTCTAAAACCTACGTTTTTAAATACTTTTTCTAGACCTCTCGTATATCTGGGATCATATGGGATTACTATGAATTTATTGGAAGCCTCAGGTATTTGAAGAGTAGTGGCATCTTTTAACATTTTCTTATGCTTATGTCTATTTACTAGTTTATGTACAAAATTATCATTATATCCATTACTTTTAGCTATATTTTTAATCCGATTCATTTCATTGTTAAAACGTTCTTTACTTAGTGGAAAATTGACTAACCTGTGAGTTAAGAAATGGAATGCTGCCATTTTGTGTTGACGGCAATGAAATGAGTCAGATGTTATATATCTATCAGTATTAGTAAATTTCCTATAAATATCAAATTCAACGATAAATTAGAATTTGATATTTATAGGAAATTTACTAATACTGATAGATATATAACATCTGACTCATTTCATTGCCGTCAACACAAAATGGCAGCATTCCATTTCTTAACTCACAGGTTAGTCAATTTTCCACTAAGTAAAGAACGTTTTAACAATGAAATGAATCGGATTAAAAATATAGCTAAAAGTAATGGATATAATGATAATTTTGTACATAAACTAGTAAATAGACATAAGCATAAGAAAATGTTAAAAGATGCCACTAATCTTCAAATACCTGAGGCTTCCAATAAATTCATAGTAATCCCATATGATCCCAGATATACGAGAGGTCTAGAAAAAGTATTTAAAAACGTAGGTTTTAGAGTAGCCTACAAAACGGAGAATAGTTTAAAAAATCTCCTTGGAAACCCCAAAGACAAAGTCGACTTGAGGGAGAGGAGTGGCATCTATGAAATTAGCTGTAATGATTGTGATCTAAAATATGTTGGGCAAACTAAACGCTCCATAAACATTCGTTTTAAAGAACACATGGCACATTTAAGATACGGAAGAACAGAAAAGTCAAGCGTTGCCCAACATGCTTTGGAAAACAATCACCGAATAGGAATAAATAATCTTAAGTTGATTAAAAATGTATCTAATAATAGATTATTGGATGCATTTGAGAGTATAGAAATAGTTAAATGTGGTAAGAAAGCACTAAATAAAGACAGAGGGCCTATTCCCTATAGTCCCCTCTATTGTTTACTTGACAACGGTGCAGTCGGGTGCAACCAAGTGTGACCACATTTACCTATAAATAGTCTCGGTTAGGATAAGTTACTTTAGTTTATATCATCTGCTGATGATGCTAACTTGGTTAGCGAAACGCGCGTCCAGAACGTAACAAGTTGTGGTGTAGTGTGGTTAGAACTCTTGTATTTTGTTCTATTTTAATATTAATTATGATTTTGAGGGACTGTAAAATCTAAATCTTAAACCAAGAAGAACTGCATATTAAAGAAATATTTAAGTAAGTGCCGGGGTTCCTTTATACAGAGCATGTTAAAGAAAAGTTCAAAATGGCTTAAGGCATAATGGAGCAATTTTAAATATTTTTCCCCTAGAGGATTTTCGCGCTAACCTCGGCGCTAACTTTAAAATACTTTAATGACATTATGTCAAAGTTAGTTAAATGAGAAATAACGGCCTAGTGAATTATAAATAATAATTAAATAAGAAATAACATCCACGAGTATTAATATAGAAAAATAACGCCTAATAAAGCGAATCTAAAATAAAACTTATTATTATTATTAAAACTAGATCTTTCTCAATGAAAATATTTCACTTAATCAGACATTAACACCCATATTCACTAAAGAGGTTGAAATTTAAACCAGGTCTAACTTGACAGTTATAGGTTTAAAATGACATTTTTAACAATTGAACAAAAGGGTTTTCTAAATATCACAATTACAAAATGACAGTGACACAAGCAAAACATAATTGACAAACTAAGAGTTTTATGTACCATGACAATTAGACCTGGTCTAACTCTTAAACCTTTTTAGTGAATACGGGGTAAAAGTTGAAAACACGACAGGTGTTATAAGGGCTAACTCTTTATAATAACTTTGATACCCTAATAACTTAATACATTACCTTAACGTTTTGGTGAATAACTTATATTTAATTAAAAAAGTAAAGTGGGTATATCTGGAGTTAAACCCCCGACCTAGGGTGAGGGCAATATTTTTTCTCTTCAAACTCTTTCAGTAGGTAATTAATTATTAATATTAATGAATAATATTAAATGTCTTTTTTATAGACATAAAAGGTGAAGTTAAGAAGATGGTATGATCCAAAAGATTCTCATTCGTATGGTTTTCGGTTTTTTTAGGGACACTAACTTTAATTATATTAATCATTTAAATTTTTGACATTTTTTTATTGATTTTCTATGGGATATTATTTGTGATTTTGGCAAGATTTTAAATGCAATAGACCTCAGTACTTGTTTGTGATTGAAAAAAATAAAACCGACTTAAAGGAAAAAGATTAGTTAGGCATTAAGACACTCATAACATAAACGTTTTTTTTTGCATTTTCTTAGTAGGTAAATATTCGTTGGACGCCGAAATAATTCCCTGGAAAATGTTAACAGTTCTGTCATCTCGTGTTAAGGTGTTAGTGCCAGAGTTCTTGAAAAAAAATAGTTTTATAATATTTAACATATTGAACAATCATTTATATATATATATATATATATATATATATATATATATATATATATATATATATATATATATATATATATATATATATCAAGAGACGCCCAAGACCCAACATTGAACAGTATTCTTTAGCATAATAAATACTTTAAGTAAGCAGAGCCGCGACAAAATAATTTTTTAATTTTTAGTATTTTTTTGAGCGGTTTAATTTTTAAATAAAGAAATATATTATAGTAGACAAAAAGGAGTATTAAACATCTCAGAAGAATTTCGAATAGTACATTGTATGTCAGGTTTTTCCACCTCCGCGACAATTTAAACGCTAACAAAGATTTGTTCCTAATTTTCCTTTCTCTCTTGTTTTAGGTAAGCTTCGAATCGAGCCCTGGAGACCAATTTTCTGTAAGTAAAATATAATGCCCCTATTATTTGGAAGATCGTAAATAAAGAGAAAAAACGTACAAAATACATCCCGGGTGTACTCTGTGAAAAGGAACTTTAGTTAAAAGTAAATTAGTTTTCTTTTGTACTACATAAATTCTTCCATTTCTCGTTGTAGAACTTTCTAAATCATAGCAGAAACAGAATGCACGGAAAAACCGGCACCGTTTACTTTTAAAAACATATCTGAGAATTTTTTAAAATTAAATAAAATGTTAATGAAATACGATTTTTAAATATATGTGATATTGTGATATGTATAGGGTGTCCCATTTTCGACACTTTTGCTGGTTATCTCCCCGATTTTTAAAGAGGTTGGGTTGCGGTTTTTGCGACAGTGGGTTAATTTTTTGTCAAATTTGAGATGGCACCAGTAGAATTTTCATACTCCTTTTGATTTCGAGGTTTTTGAAAATGTTGCATTTCCAGAAACCCCTCGTATCTCAGCTGTCTGATAACTTATCAGAGAGGCGAAAACTGTTCCTTATATGAATAAATATACCGGGGCAGGTCAAAAAGTTATAGGACCCTACTTTATTTTTTTAAATGGGACACCTTGTATATTTTTCTTTATATTTATTAGGAATAATGTGGGCTTTCCAAAAATATATACATGCAAGCATTTTTTTGTTATTTTGAAAAACGAGTTCAAAATTCGAGATTTTCTAAAATTTTCTTTTGGAACAAAAAGTGAACTTAATAAAATTATTAATGGAATCTTTTTGTTAGGATATCTCAGGAGTTCTTTTTGTTTATATTAGATATCCCACCCAAATTTAGTAGAGTGTTGGGTTCATCTTCATCTTCTTGCCAGTAACTGGTGTAGCCAAGTCTGATGCTTAAAGAATTTTGCACAAATATAAGTATTATCCATATAATTCCATATAGTATCAACATTTACACCCTGGCGATGCCGAGCGCCGAATGTTGTTTTGCCAATAGTATTTACAACAAATCCATACTGATGAAACTTTCGAATCTTATTTTTTAGGTGCGGGAATTTTCAATCGCTATAATACAAGAAACTGGTCTGCAGATCATCACCATTTTATTTTTGAGAGGTCACAACAAGGGTTCTTTGGGGTTGGGGTCTCGTTTTTCATTTTTAGAAGACGTATAGTCTATAGATTTTTTGAAGGACGTTTCACAGCGCATCGGTACTCAGAAATCCTTGAGGAAGTTATTCCACAACTGATGGAAAATGTTCCATTGGAACTTTATAATCCCGTTTATCTTCAACAAGACTGTGCCCCAAGCCACAAGTCTGCTCCTTTAAGGGCATTTTTAGACGATAATTTTCCTCAAAAATAGATTGGTACCTCCGGACCTGTAGATGGCCGGATCTTTCGATTTTAGATTTTTTCTTATGCGGTGTCAGGCAAAATAAAATATATAAAACACGGCCTATGATTCTTTTCAACGCTATTAGAAGAATAACGAAAATGTGCCAATTTTGCATACCGGAAAATGGCCGTCATTTTGAATACCAGCTTTGAAGGTTCTTTGCTTTATCAAAATTTTATTTCTTTTTTCGTTTTCTTAACTGAAGTTTTAAGTAAAATAGGTAATTATTGTTTTGGTTTGAGTAAAATTTAATATATTTATCATAAGTAAGTTAAAATGCTGTAATAAATAATTAAGAGTTGAGAATTAAGTTTGTAAGTATTACATCTTTAGCTATAGCCTACTCCGTACTAATTGCACACAAAACAAAATTTTAGAAAGTTTCGAATGTTGAGCTGGTTTTTCAAAATATCTGCATACATGTACATATTTTTGGAAAGCTTCAATGATTCCTAATAAATATAAAAATAATATAGAGGGTGTGCCAGTTAAAAAATAAAGTATAGTGTGATAACTTTTTGACCTGACCCCGTATACCTATTCTGAAAGCGGCACTGGATTCTCCAGAAAAGTTCATATAAGGAACATTTTTCGCCTTTTTGATGATTTGATAAATTATCAGATGGGTGGGATACCAGGAGTGCTTCAGAATGCAACATTTCCAAAAACCTCAAAAACCAGAAGGGCTATGAAATGGCTACCGCCATCTTTAATTTCACAAAAAAGTATCACATTTCGCCAAAACCGCAACCTTCTATCTTTAAAAATAAGGCAGATATTCCGGAAACGTACCGAAAATGGGATACTCTGTACAGAGTCCAGTATAAAGTGAACACCCCCTTTTTAGCTTAAACAACCATTTTGGAAAAAATGAAGATTTATTCTGAAGGATTTAAAAATGTTTGCATTTAGTTTAGTGGTTTCTAATATATTACTAATTTGATGACAGTTGATTTAGATTACAAAATAACGACAAATATTACATTATAACCATTTATAAATGACATGACTACCAGTATTATTAGAATGTGATCAAATGGTTTTTTGTCATTTAATAACAAAAAAAAAAAGTTCACCAAATAAGAATATTTACTTTAAAACTGTTCCGGGTCTTTTAAGTATGAAAGTATTTTCAGAAACGTATACGTTTATAAGTTATCGCGTCATCCTTAAATTACCTTATTAAATACCTTATATATTTCTGAGATGTACACATTAATCTTTTATTTGAATAACATTTTCATAAAACTGGTGGTCCAGTTTTTTGTTAATAAAGTTCTTTTACATTTTTGTCAATAAAGTTCTCAGCACAATCATGAAATGAAATGGTTCCTACAAAAGTTATAGGGAATTTCCTAAAGATTTACATGGCGGCATTAACCATTAAAATACTTTGTTATTTTAAATGGGACATTCTGTATTTTTTGGAACAGTAGTTTTTGACTTATTCCACTTTAAAATTACCACATATGACAATTTCACAGATATGCAGTCATATTTAAATCGCAGTACCCATGAAATGATGAAATGTCAACTAAAAACAAAGGAGCCCTGTTGGACGTGAACGCAATCCACAGATACCTAAATCGCTTTACCCCTGGAATGTCACCAACAAAAACAAAACAGTAATTTATAAAAATAAATATATTCAATGTGATTATATATATACTAATACAACGATAACAAACAAACGAACAAACAAAAACAAAACAAGAACTAGGAATTAATATTTTTACAGCCTATTTACGTGACCTTTATTATCCAAGCAATTTTGAAACACTCTTTCCAGTTTCCTAATTGTTTCGATAATGAAGGTGGAACATTCTGTATTTAAAACCCTAATTTCATACACTATTTTTGGTCGCAACTCGTCAATACTGTCCGTTCTATTATGATACACTTTATCATTTAGGTATCCCGTTCCCCCGTTAATATACCCTCAATAAATATCGGACCAATAATTTGGTTTCCCAAGATGCCGCACCACACAGTTATTGACTTGTCTCTTTCGCTCTTCAATTATATGTGGATTTCTTGTTGCCCAATGCTTGTTTTTTCTATTAAACATTCCGGCTGTGGTAAAACAAGCCTCATCAGACCACAAAATCCTTCTGAATAACAGCATATCTTGCCTCAGTCTGGTCAGCATATCCTCACAGAAATGGAGGCGTTGGTTAAAATGATCGTTGGTTGATAATTGCGTTGATCTAATTTTATACGGGCGGTATCGATTTTTTTTAGCACTGAACGGATGTAGAACCTCGATTTTCCGGTTATCCGAGAGACATCTGGAATCGATCTGCTTGGATTTTCTAAAAATTAGTTTTAATTTAAGTTTTAAACTACCTAGAGTAACAATTTTTTACCTTCAAAATATTTTATTGTGCGTGGTTTTTTACAATATATGTAACAGCTTTTCATGAGGTAACTCTTGCACCAGGATATAGCAGCCTGTATTGTCGCATTGCAATTGACGCATTATTAGCATTTGTGAAATAAAGTTGAAGAATTTTTAGTTTTTCTTCTTCGGTAAATTGCATTTTAGATTTTATTAATTTTATTTTCCGTAAAATCAATAAAATATTTTACTTACCAATAATAGTAAGTGTTTTGTTTTTGTTGGTGACATTCCATGGGTAAAGCGATTTCATCATTTCATGGGTACCGCGATTTAAGTATGTCTGCATATTTAAAGTGGAATAAGTCAAAAAGTACTATTCCGCATATAGATAAATTATATATTTTTGGAAAGGGGAGAATGAGGAGAATCCAAAAATGTCAAAAAATACAGGGTGTCCTGTTTAAAATAACAAGGTTGATGGTGATTTAGTGATTTTTCGATCTTCTTTTGTTTTTAAAATTCCAGCTATGTTAATCTTAAAAAAATAAATATAAAAATTATAAAACATGTATACAGTCTATTAAATTAACAGGTTCACATGAATTAGTAATTACCCTAAATAAAAGTTTTAATAGTTTATTTATCTAGATACACAAATTTAACAGACATGCAAAAGGACAGAATTGATTTTTTGTAAATGGGTATCATAAAACTAAATAAATTTTATATTATTTTGTTTTCCATGACCGTTTTTATAGCATTCACTCTTTTTAATCTTTTCGGACAGTGTTTGTACGTGAAACACGTTGCCTGAGTTGTCACGCAGATTGTAAAAGCGAAGCAAATCTGCGGAAATGAGACCAGTAAATTCTGTGAAAAGAAAGCTTTACTTGAAAGTAAATTAGTTTTCGTTTATACCCTTTCGCTTTAATTTTGTTTAAAAACTCTTTGGCAGTTTTAACCAAAGTGTACTTCTTTACCATCTCGAAAACTTTACTTACTAAAAGGTTAGTTAGTAAAACTTTTCTTCGGTTGCATTGAAGGTAATTATTTTAATTAAAGCGGAATTTCGAAAATTAGCTGGTTATAGTGTTATATTTTTGATGTTATCTAGGATCAAAAGATATAATAAGAGGCGACGGCAAGCAACATACGTCATTAGTGACGAAATAATGTTTCAATCAATATAATCAATAAAAGCCTTTATTGTATGTTCAATAGTAATTTCGGAACGTAGTGCATTGTTTTATAAACCTTTTCATTGTGCTTCAATCACCATGGTTTAATAATGTAGGATTGCACTGACTTTTATCAATCTTAACGCTTTTTAAACAAAGTAAGAATAATACATTTGAAAAGTTCTAATGTTTAAAAAATAGAGATGCTATTAAAAAAATCGTTACCTGTAAAATTTTGATTTTTTGCACTTACGATGTTTCGTCGGCAACCCATCAAAGTGGTTGCCATGAGATTTTAAAATCATTTCATCCTTGTTGAAATGCATTTTTACACGTAGAAAATATTCTTTCTAATATTGAACTTAACGATGCGGCGACTGATTTAAAACCTTGCAGTTGTTAAAGGTTCCTTTAATACTCGACTGTTCCCAGACTTGATACTTAAAGAAAATGAACTACACTGTAATTCTGGCTTAAATAATAAAAATTTAAATGAGAATCTATGTTTTAATATTGGTAGAAAGAATCGGCAATAAAACTAACTTTTCGAATTTTGAAACTCTCGTAAATTTGATTTTGTGGCTTTTATGGTAGTATTCGCAGAAATTATATTCACCAGGAGCTCTAAAGGTTTATTATTTTTCATAATCTGCAGTTATAATGAGTTTTTCGTACTACAGCAATGCAGCTAGATGATATCAGTTGTTATAATTTAATTTCTCCATTTAAACAGAGAATTATTTTAAAATGTGAGGTCCAAATAAAAATTCAGATTAATTATGTTATATCAAAGATTAATTATTTATTTAACAATCTAAAACCAATTATTTTCTATTAAATTTTGAAAGATATAGGTTAGATATGTGAAATGCAAACATTTCTGAAAACTTAGACAATACATATACATTATTTAGAGCAAATTATAAGAGGTAATTTGAAAAAGGATTATATTATTATGATTTGTAAACAATTATCCTCCAAAATTTAAAATACAAGAACAAATAAAACTTAAGTTTTCAATATCGTTTTTTTTTTATCATTGTGAACTTCTTTTTCAGAAATTTCTAAAAAAAGCCTTTTTTGGGGTTATCTTCATTGTGTAAAATTTTTGTTTCATTAAAATTAAATTAGTAAAAGAACACAATACCGTTTATTAAGTCTTGCATCACTTTTATGTAATGCATTTCTTTTACTTAATTTTTATTGTTTGACCAATGTATTTTTATCAAAATTAAAATAGGGAATATTATAAACACAATTATACTGATTTAAAACCTGATCTTTATCTTTTAATTTACTAAATAAAATACCAATGGTTTCAACATTTCGTAGTCAATTTTTATCGAAGGGTGTTTCACGACCTAAAAATATGTACACCACTGCCGATTTCGGTAGTAATCACTGAAAAATGGTGTATATTTCCTATATTGCCTATATTTTAAGCTTACTGCCTACACTGCTGCTTTACTACCATTATTTCCGGTTTACTGAAAAAATTGCCGTTTGTACGGTCACTGCCTCGTTACTGCCACACTGCCTTACAATTTAATCAAAACTCCAAGTTTTTAAAAACGTAAACCACATTTAGACACCTTAAGACTATTTTAATATCTTTACTTAACATTGTAGACGAAACTCTGTGTTTTATTAGATCTTTGGAAGCTAATGAAAATGTTAAGCATGTTTTTTTAACATTAATTTGTTCTCGAGTTAATGACAATTGAAAAGTGGCAGTTGTGCTATTTTGACATCCTGTATAATCTAGGTATAATTTAAACAGTTTAACTTAGATCAAAACTAATTTGTTTTTCATTATTTTCGAAAAACGTCGATTTTGAATATACCCCGTAACTTTCGTATTTCACGAGATAAGAAACAGTTTTAACAATAATTTTTGGCTTTTTTTATTCTCTATAGTCTATGTGATGGTGCATTAAGACTTTCAATCCGACGTTTCGTATTGTGGTGCCCATCATCAACATATTTTTTCTTAATATAGACCTAGATGTTTTATTTCACTTTAACTTCTCGACTCGCCAAAACCAGTGATGTATCATATGCATGTATTTTAAACAATTGTTTTTTCTATGATAAATTCTATGAAATGATGGTTTTTCGTTTCTATGTAACACATTGTTTATTATAGGAAAATCCTAGATTTGCAATCTGATATACAAAAAATTATATCAAAAATCCAGATCCGTTATTTAAAATGGTAGAACTAACCTAATTAAGTATCCTAAACTAACCTGTAATACAAAACGTTGGATTAAAAGTCTTAGTCCATGAACCATATAGAAAATAGAAAATTAAGCAAAAATTATTAATACATTTTTTCATATATCCCTTGAAATAAGTTATGCGGTATTGTTAAAAACAACATTTTTTGAATTCCACCCTATATCTCAAAAATTTAGAGGGCTATGAAAATGGCATCTTAAATTTCCTAAAAAAATGACAAAGTGTATTATTAAAACCGTTTCCCTCTACCTTACTAATAGTTGAGATATACAGTAGGGTCGAAAATGGGATACCCTGTACAAGGTGTTTTTTTATTTTTAAAATGTATTTTGTTTTTGTGTGTCTGATAAAAGAAGAGATCTATTTATTTAAAGTAGAATATATAGAATGATCTATTTAAAAAATACGTCTTCTGTTTTTTACTCAACTTTTTAACTTTATTTTTAAAAGGTTGATAGATAAAAAGATAATATAAAAACAAATTGTCAGTTTTGTACTTACACTTTTTTGTCCACCCTGTACATGGATAATAAATAAAATGTAAAATTAGACGAGATCGACGACTATGACACAGTTAAAAATCCACCCATATTAGACCAATATTATTTCTCCTATTCCTCACCGTCGTCACATCTTGCTTTATTAACAGCAACTGTCTTCTGTTCGCTGATAACTTGAAATTCTTTATGTCCAACACGTCGAATAACTTGCAATCCGACTTAGATCGTTTTGTCTTTTGGTACAAGACAAACCTGTCAACATAGCAACGTGTTCTTATATTCACTTCTCATGATCCACAAACCCTACATGAAATATGTACAGGATTAAAGACTTTCTCCTAGGGATCTTCTTCACAGTCAACGACTTAGGTGTGGTATACGGCAGCGTATTACCCGTCAACGAGCACATCAATCCCATTGCATGCAAACCTTTTGAATGCTAGGATTTATCAAGAGACTCTCCCGACATTATAACGACACCAGAGTCATCAAATCACTTTATAACTGCTTTATTTGGAGTTATCTTGAATACTGCTCTACCATATGGCATCCTCGCTACACATGCTACATCGAGAGAGTCGAAAAAGTTCAACGCAAATTCTCTAATAACTTATTATTCAAATTCCACTTTCTACTTCAAAATGTTAATTATAGTACGAGATTACTTCCGGATGGTATGCAGGGCTTAGCTGAGAGATGCAAACAAGCTTTGCTCTTGTTTGCCTTCAAGCTGCTCAACGGCAGCCTTGCTGGGTTAGGTGAGCTTTCTAGTCTCGCTTGGCGTACTCGACATACCTTTCTCTTCTTCGTTAGAAGACACCGCACTAATTACGGCCAAAAACTCCGTTATTGACCTCCTATGTCATGACCATAATAAATTCTATAATAACTGACATCTTCAACATTAGTCTTCCTGCCCTGAAAAGATTCCTGAAGTTCGGGGCAGCTTGATGGTTTTATTCGTTCTATTTTAATTTACCCATTCTATTCATTTTATATTATTTCACTAATTTGCATTTTGTATTTCCTATGGTCTCACTATTAATGAATTGAACATTAGTTATTCATAAGCTTTTGTTGTACCTCTTTAGTCCAGTTCTGCTTTTAATCTTTTGTTTTTGTTTTTTTATTTAGTTTAGTTTTAGTATTCTGTCTTTTAGTTTTATCTAAAATTTTTTTTCACCTTTTTTTTTTTAATTTGTATACCATTTAGAATCTTGATTGTGTAGTGTATTTTAAATAAATAAATAAATAAATAAACGTACACACTTCGAGCAGATAGGAATTTACGTAGAAGAATAACCAACTAAAATCTATTTTTTTATAAATATCACAGTAAGTACATAAAATATCTAAGTTTCTCAACACCAAATAAATAAACACTAATGAATGAGGATCATATATTTTTATTTAATACAGAAGTTAACTGATTTTTGATATTTGATGGTATCTGATATTTTTTATGTTTTTAATTCTGGAAATTCCTCATATAAGGTAGCTAATAGGGGCTTGTCATTAAAAAAAGTTAACTGTTAAAACATCTTATTTTAATTCAAAATACTAAAATGATAAAGAGTATATCAAGAATGTTTAATATTCTTATACAATTTAGAAGATGACCTTTATTATCAAAAAATAGCTAGCACAGTGTTGAATATCTAACTAGTTTTGAAGTGCCATTTTTTTATTTGAATATTTAGGTACTGATCTTATATTCTACTTAAGGATGAATTGTAGTTACGTACGTCTATTTCATCATATTGCAACAAGCCATTTAGATTTTTATCAGCAATCTTTACTATCATGGCTGTTGGTGTCTTCCAGTTCTAGACATGCCCTATTTTTGAGAAGAGGGTATTGACATTTTTAAAAAAATAATTTTTTTTTAGTAATTTCATAATAGTTAAGCTGTTTGAATAAGATTTGGCACAACCTCATAGGTATTTAAATTCTACATTTTGACAGCATCAAATAGTTTTTTGTCAACCATGGGCGTAGGTATGGGTAACCATCTTTAACTTTCTTAATAAAAAGTTAGTAGTAGTTACTGATTTTTAAAAAAATGATCAGCTTTATCGTTTGGAGCAATTCAAAATACACAGAAAGAGCCTTGCAGTATTTTGTGATACGACAAGTAGTTTAAAAACAAGTTATATTTTGTTGCACACATTTGGCACAACTTACTACCTTTGGTTACGAACAAATATTTATAAAAACGTTTTTTTTTAAACGATCCAAGGAATAGTGAGGTATGTAGTAGATATTGTAGAGTTATGAGCAATTCCAACTCCAAATTATCGCAAAATACTAAAACGTTTTTTTTTTTGTGTATTTTTACCGGTGCTAAACGAGAAAGCTGATGAAATTTTAAAGAATCACTGGCATACCACGTTTTTATTAAGAAAGACAGGGATGATTACCCATACATATGGACACGGTTGACATAAAAACTGATGATACTGTCAAAATGTAGCCTTTAAATACCTATGAGGTTGAGCCAAATCTTAATCTAATAGCTCTTACTGTTATGGAATTACTAAAAAAAAGGTTTAACACCCTGATCTCGAAAATAAAGCATTTGAGGACATATATTTATATAAACATTTTTTTATGATCCAAATGATCACCTCCTTTAATATTTACTCGACACTTAGGAGCACCCTGTGTATAAATGTATTTACCTGTACGTTAATATCTAGTGAAAAACCCTTTTTTTACATGGGAACTTTACATAAAGTATAGTTAAAATAAGCTTAACATCAACCTTAATGTAAAAAAATAAAAGCGTGCAATTAAAAAATTCTATGTAGCTCTGTCATGGGAGGCAATAAAAACAAAAATAAAAAACTAAATATTAAAGATACATTGCTTTATTCATGCAGAGGTAAAGGTTAGGTTAGGTTAGGTTGTTGCGAATAAATTATTTTACAAAAAATAAAAGTAGAAGCATTCACCTACTTGGAATATGAAAGCTTTTAAAGATCGGATAACTCATTCTTTTTCATCCAAGTTTAAATACAGACATAAAATATCAATATCCCGTAATTATTTCCTTGAGTTTATGTCATAAGATAAAAATTAGTGGTAACGTTTAAAAGTTTCTTTATAGCCACTAATTTTGGATCCTACTGTATATTTCGAGGTGTTTTTTTTTTAGTTCTCTGCTTTCGATACAGAAGAAAATAATAAACATGATCTAAAAAATCATTACTTATATCTAGAATTGTGAATTTTGGTGTCTACGTTATAAATAGGTTATTTTTTATGATGTCACCAAACATCTTTTGAATCGCGTGGAGACCCGACGCGACGCACAATTCGGCAGAAGCATCATCACAAGACTAATAATTGAGCTTTCTGATTGGGCGCAAGATTGTCACGTGTTATGAGGCGTGGTGGGAGTGACACTTCCTTCTCTGACCACTGCTCAATTACTGCCGAAATACTGCCGAAATTGTTGTTATTGCCCAGGTTTTACCTAACACTGCCACGCACTCTCCAAGTTTTATAAAAAACTGCCTATTACTGCTCAATACTAAAAATATTGCGTAATTGCCGCCACTGCGGTTCCACTTCTCAAAAAATGTATACCACTGCCTAGCGTGAAACAGCCCTCGATTTTTATATTTGCTGTTTCAAAAACTTTAATAATCTTAGGACTCAAATTATGCATATAGGGAATTTAAACAAAATAAAACAAATTATTATTAGAATTTATTTGCTTCCTTTTACTATTATGGCCGTTTAGGATATTATTATTTCGACTGTTGTATAATACTTTTTTAATAATTTTAATTAGGGATGAGTTATGTAGTAAAATTTATTGAAGAATTTTGAAATTTTTTGTTTTAATGTTGGGTGTACTAGTTTTTCAATTCTATTTTTTAAAGTTAAGATTAAATTCATTTTGATTTTATTACTATATTTGATTTATAATAATTAATATATCTAACAGAACTGGTCGGTTTGATATACCAATTTGAAATTAATTTACTGTTTTCAACTTTTATTAATTTCTTTTTCTAATGTAAATTGTAAAATTGGATTATAATCGCTAAAAATTTTAATAATTCCATCACGTTTATTATATGGGGAACAACAAAAAATATTATTAACAATTTTGATTTAAGGAATGTTAAGTAAATCGTCTATTATATATTGGGCAATAATTGGAGAGAAAAAAACATCCCATTGGTGAATGAAAAATAAATTCAGTGATTTCAAAAAATACGTTTTGAGCAATATTAGAATTATTTTGTTAATCAAGGGTCATCTTTTTGTAAAACTATTTTTTTTTAATAAAATTATGTTATAGTAAAATAGCGTCTAAGCTTATGAGTATGTAATATGTAAAGATTTGTTTATTATTAATAAAATTCTTTATTATATGAAAAGTCTTCAGTAAAATACATATTATCACTGTCGTACGGTTTACTTAAAATATTACAAAAAATATAGTAATATTACTGTTAGATGAATTTATTAAGAGGTAAACTAGGATTATGAACTTTAGAAGATCATTTGAACAAAGTGAGATATAAATTTTTAATTTAATACTTTCTTTAAGACCTATCATGTCTAAGTTTTTAGGTTTAATATTAAAATCATAAGAATCTTTTCAGTTGCGGTAGTGATATTACTATTTAATTTTTCTTCATCGTATATGATTTGAAAGTTCAATATAATCATGTTTATTTATAATAACTGTAGTATTTATTGCCTTTGTCTGATTTTGTCATTTTTAAATTATTATTGAAAAGAATTTGTTTTTTGAATAAAATTTGTAATAAAATTTGTTAATTTAGTTCTAAATAAGATTTTTAATTTTCACTAATTCCATAAAAATTTTCAATATTAGCTAAGAATGTTGCAATTGAAATGTCTTTTGTGTTTAGAATAAGGGCAAATTTGAATCCATACGGAATTTCTATACGAGATACATTTTTAAGCAAGTTTTCTTTTGTTTTTAAATTTTCTAATTTATTTAATTTCAATCTTTTGTTTTTATTGAACAATATTTTCTAAGGAAAATTTTGTGTTTGTTCATATTTCTGCCATATATTATTAGGTATTAAGGTATTCCTACCTTAATACCTAATAATATATTATTATATTTTAGATAAATGTTGTATAGCTGCTTCTAAATTATTAACTGAAATATGTGAAGATTTAATTTCTAAATTCGTTTGAAAATAAAAGGTCCAATAAAATGGTTTTCTTCACGAAAATCCAAGTTTTATGCATTTGTGAAACTTGTAATCTAAGGATTTATGCCAAATTGTTTATAATTGCACACCGCATTAAATTCAAATCTTGTTTGCAATCGCCTTTCTTTTGAATTACGCGGATTTTCTGTACTTTAGTAGTTTTTATTGCTCGGTTTATTGATTGTGTTTATTGAATATTCCACAATTTGTAAATCGCGTTTCGTCTGTCCAAAGAACTTTAGACTGAAACACTACACATTCAATCCAAATCTTGTTTGCAATCGCCTTTCTGCTAGATTATATGGATTTTCGGTATTCGAGTAGTGTCGATTGTATTTATTGAATATTCCACAATTTGTAAAACTCATATCGTCTGCCCAAAGAACTTTAGACAGAAAACAAGGTATTTTTTGGCATTTATTTATAAACCAATCATAATCTATTAGAATCATTTCCGAGACGGCCGTGAACTATACGAGGTTTATATGGATCAAAGGGATGTTTTTATAGAACCAAAATTGCAATAGATTTTGGAATTGTTGTTACTTCTTCAATTTACCGCACCAATATTTCTTTCATTATTGTTTTTTAAGTAGGTCTTTGGTTTGCAAATTGGCAACTAAGGATCTAAAATGCCTTTCATTGAGTCAATATCGCTCCGGAAATTGTTCTTCGTATTCACGTATTGCAACTTGTACTTTCCTGTTAGGTTTAAAGTAAACTTCATCATATCTAGTTTTCCTGTGTTGAAATATCTATCGGCTATACTACTAGACAAACTTTAGAAACTAATGTGAAAACACAAGTAAATATATAAGAATTTGAAGGCGAATATGGACAAGCAGCTTTCTTTTGTTTCAAAACGTAGGTAATCATTTTAAACTTGAAACATTCTAGCTCATCAATGAATTTTCCTGAAGTATGCAAATATATAACATATTAAATATCCTTATTTATATTTGTTCAAGTATTGACATAATTCAAGAAATATATATATATATATATATATATATATATATATATATATATATATATATATATATATATATATATATATATATATATATATATATATATATATATATATATATATATATATGTTAGTGTTGCTATTATAAATATGGCATTCAGTTTTTTTGCAATAAGTAAATTAAAGTCTTCAGAGAACCCCTTCTTTAAAATAACCTAAAGTCCTCAAAACCCGAAGAAATATTCCTAACATGAAGTTATCAGCGTTAACTAATTATTTGTACTACCAAATACAGCAATTGTAACTGGTCATAAGGTCTAAAAAATGCCAAATTATAACTTGATTTAAATAACTTAGGTCATTAAAATAACTTTAACTGCTATAACACATTTTATTCAAGCATTAATAGCAGGTTGTTATATAAATTTAACTTAATTAAAACAGTCATTAAAGTTTAAAACGGCACATTTCTAGTAGACTATACCATAAATTATACTTTGCGTTTCTAATAAAATCTAGGCATTTTATGTGTTGAAAGCCAGAAGTTGCATTGACCTTAATAAATTCATATCTTTTTTGAACTCGATTTTCAGTCCTATTACAACTCGATTTTCGTTACTTACTAAAATAATTAAAAATACCAGCTTTCATACTCTGGAGATAAATATCAATTTATATTGGGGTAAATTATTAAAAAATCATCGAAAGGCTACTGAAGAACCGTCTTATGCCATTTCTCCTGAAACATCAGATAATATCCCCGGAGCAGTTCGGATTTCTACCCAACAAGTGCACCAGTGACGCCATGTTCACGTTGCTTAGAGGCGTCTACTCATCTCTCAATAACAACCACCCAACTGCCTCAGTTTTTTGTGACTATGCGAAAGCCTTTGATTGTGTTAGTCATGAAATTCTGATAAACAAACTACATTTTTATGGAATTCGTGGTACTTCTTTAAATTGGTTCAAATCTTATCTTGGAAAAAGGCAACAACTTGTAAGGGCTAATGGTTCCGATTCTGATTGTAAGTTGATTACAAGTGGAGTTCCTCAAGGTTCAGTCTTGGGACCTATTCTTTTTTTGTTATACATTAATGATATCACGAACCTTAAAATTAATGGAAGAATCTCCCTTTTTGCTGATGACACAAGCATAACATGGAGTGATTTTGATACAATGTCTTTACACTCTAGTATCTCCAAAGACTTGGTTATAATTAAGGCTTGGTCCGATTCCAATATGCTTTGTTTTAACGTCGATAAAACGGTGGCGTTATCTTATAAGGGAACTTTACAACCACTTCAGGTACATAACAGCAATATTGAATACGTAGAGTCGGTTAAATTCCTGGGTTTAAATATAAATAGCAACCTAAAATGGTCTAATCATATTGACACCTTAACTAAAAAACTTTCTACCGCCTGCTTCGCCATTCGATCAGTTTCAAAAGAACTAGACGTTCCTTCTGCCAGACTTACTTATTTCTCTTTATTTGAATCCCACCTCCGCTATGGCCTTCCCTTTTGGGGCTGCTGTACCACCGAGCAATTTCGTAGTATTTTTATGCTTCAAAAGAGAGCCATTCGTTATTTGTTTGGTCTAAATAATAGAGCTCACTGCCAATACTATTTCAAAAAACATGAAATATTAACACTTCCTGCATTATTTATTTTGGAAACGGTATGTTTGCTGAGAAAACATATAAACACCCTCCCAGAAAGGCCACAACATGTATACCCTACCAGAAACTCTAGGCATGATATTTATCTTCCCATTCCTTCCACAGAATTAATAAAAAAATCAATTATTTACAACGCCATAAAACTTTACAACAATCTGCCAGTACATTTAAAATCTATCCCTATGCTTGCACAATTTCGAAAAAACACCAAAGCATACCTCATTGAGAGACCACTTTACAGCGTTAATGATTTTTTTTTTCAGTGAGTAAGTCTCTTTAAATTGTCACTAAACTCGCTTGTTTACTTAAATCTTTTGTGAGTCATGTCCTAACTCATAGCATAGAATTTTGTAAATCATTATATAGGGAAAAGAACTGTCGAACATTCACTTAAAACTTAATTATTTTTGTTAGGTATTGGATTAAAAACAATTTAATTCTTTTTGTATACTACATTCTGCACTAGTTCAATATACCTTCTGTTTAACATCACAATTATTTGTATAACTATAATAACATAGAGTTTAAGGTCGCATAGTTGCAATTTTGATTTCAATGTCATCGAAATTATTCACCTCGTACATGTGTGTTTGTTTACTTTTATAAGGTTATCATGATTCATTTGCTGTTTGCAATGTTATGCTATATTCTAACGTGTGTTTTACGATTTGGTAAATTGATAATTTACATTTTAAAAAAAAAAAAAGCACTGACTTGTCGAAATTATTTTCGATTAATGTTTTGATATGTCTTATTTTTAGGTATATTTTGCTTTGTCCATAAAATTGTAGAATTTTTCTGCGGCAATAAAGCATACTTTTGTTTGTTTGTTTGTTTGTAAATAGTTCGCTTTTTTTCTCTTAATTTTGAGTGTTCCATCTACATACCAGATTAATAGTAAACTCCGAGGTAAACCATATAACTAGTTTAAGAGAGATTTTTTTTCTCGTGTGTGGCGTTTTACATATCTGAAACCGGCTAGCCACTCCAGCATGATTTTGTTTCCAAATAAGACTCACATAATATTGTTTCCACAAGCGGATGAAATGTAAGTTTTTACAGTTTTTACTCCATTCAATAACGTACCAGTGCGAAAAGTGATCTACTTTTCGCAATAATTCTTTTAGGGAATAATTAGTATAATACATAATTTAGTGTAATATTTATTAAAAATTTAAAAGTTATTTTGACTTTCCATACAACTAACATTTTACAAGTTACGAATTAAATCCTTTAGCCTGCTTATTCAAACAAAATGAAGGTTAAAAAATCGGTAAGTTTCCTTTACCTGAAACTTCCCTCGTTATGAATCTCTCATTTTATTAGGAATACAGGGATAGTGAACTGTGATCCAATTTAGTTCAGTAGATAGTCATTTAGTAACACATATATATATATACTGTCTTTTCAAACATCTATATGGGGCACCATTTTGTTCCACCATATTGGATTCCTAGCAGTATTTTACCAGCTTCTATCTATGCCACATTTGATTTTTGAGTATAATGTAAAATTAATTGAATAAACACCGTCATTTTGTTCCATTATGTTGAATTCGTACCGGTTTATCCCTATATCCCATTTAATTTTTTTGCAAAATTCAAGTCAATTCAAGAAGATTTTTTAAGCATTTTATTTAGCCGCCATTTTGTTTCGCCATCTTGAATTCGTATAAGAACTTAACCAATATACCCACACTTAATACTTGCACAAAATTTAAGATTAATCTAATAACATATTTTTTGAATTATTTATTAGGTCGCCATTTTGTTTTGCTATCTTGTATTCTTACCAAAATGTTACCAGTTCATTCCTATGTAGCGCTTGATTTTTGTGCTAATTTGAGGTAAATCGTATAATTACTTTTTTAGTAATACTTTTTTTAACGTTTCACTAGGTTGCCTTCTTGTTTCGCCATACTAGGTTTTTACCAAAATATTTCACGGTCATCCCCATATGACCCTTAATGTTTAACCAAAATTTGAGGTCAATCGGATAAGTAGTTTTTAAGCGATGTCGCGAACTGACAGACCGGCAAACAGTCGGACATAGGGACGATGGAACGTAAGCATTTGTGAAACCTGGTGACTTTTTCACGATTAAAAACATTTTATTTAGCAATTATTTTGTTCCGCTATCATACCGTAATATTACCAGTTCATCTTTATATCATAATTAATTATTAATATAAAAATTGAGGTCAATCCATTAAGTAGTTTTTCAGGCTGAATTTTTAAATACTTTATTAAGTCGCCATTTTGGTTTTTATGTAAAATTTGAGGTAAATTGGATAAGTAGTTTTTCAGTAATAATTTTTTAACATTTTACTAGGCCGACATTTTGTTTAGTCATATTTGATTTTTACCAAAATATCACCTGACCCTTCATTTTGACCAAAATTTGTACTCAATCGGATTAGTAGTTTTTATGTTAACTTTATCGTTAGTCCGGCAGAGGAAAACAATCGTATTGCAACATTTCCTTGAAAAAAAAACAAGAACATTTGATTAAGACCGTATAACTTCCACTTCCAAAAGGCACAAGGTACAAAAATATTTCAAAAAGAGTTTATATAAGATACTCAAGCCTTCAAAACCCGGTATATGTAAGCTTTACCTACTTTTTTTATCTTTGAGCAGACCAAGAAGGCCTAAGTACTAAGTACCCTGGTTCTCTTAAGTGAAGACTGCGAAAGTTTATTGATGGAGGATTTAAAGACGTGCAGATTAGGAAAAGAGTGAAATGCATTTGCTGGCAACATAATCGGAATACTCTTTGAATAAATTCTACATTCCCAGGAATAAAGTGGATGGTCCTTGGTCTTTGCAGTTGCACGGTAAATGGATGCATGTGGGTCGATGCTCGTGTCTCCCTGGTAGTAATAACTAAGGAGGTCATAATGGATAGTAATTCATCGGAACAGAATCTTGGTAGTATCTATAAAACAGAGATAGATCTCCCACAATTCGATGATACTCTAGTGATGGGAGATTCTTGTGATGTTTGGATCATCAATCAATAACTCTTCTTTAGACAAAGTCAAAGATATTAGGGATTGAAGTTGCTCCCCATATGTGCGCGCAATACTCAAGGCAGGATCTGATTTGAAAAGGGTATATGAGTTGGCAGATCTAAAGTATTTCCAAGTTCGGAAAAGGAAACCCAATTTCTTCGCGGGCTGCTGTGGCAATTGAGGTGATGTGATCATGCCAGCGAAGATCTTTCTGAAAAGTGATACCAGCTACGCTAAAGGAATCTTTGGCTTCAAGCATTTGATTATAGATTTGAATAGTGTGGGTATTGGGAGATAATTTACTATAATCACTCGCAACAAGGTGTAAAATCTTCTGCTGGACATGGTGGCACCAAAACATTTAGGAGCGGTGCTATCTTCGCTCCATATATTTTCATGTTGGCTTTCTTTCACTTCAGCTAAGTAAAGAAGACTTATACGGGCTCTCGTCAACTATCTGGACATCCCTTGAATGATCGTACTTTTCGCGCATTTGATGGAGGTTTATATTAATACAGGACACTATCTGGTAAATAAGCTTGTCTGGAAAAAATATCTCCCAGAATTCCAAAGGTAATTTTACATTACAAGCAACAGCTTCAAGATTTGCACAATCTGATTGTTCCGATCTAGTATTATGAGAAAGAACTATGTTCGCTTTTTGCATCACTTTCTATGTCATCGATTTTCACGTTATCATCCTCAGTATTCTATAGCTGCTCGGTAGACTTGAAATTTATAAAGACTCCAATCCAAAATGTATGAAATTTGTTGATATAAACTTATCTCTGTTTCTTTCCTGTTCCACATTCAAAATAACTAATTCTACCAGTCTTTTCCCACGACTCATTATAAAAAAAATATTTGTCTTAAGAACTGTCACACATAATAAAAAATGTGCACAATCTCACAAAATGTTATTGAACAATATCACAAATCGAACACAATGTCTTACATTATTAGGAAAACAAGTACAAATGCTAGTAGCCGCCCGATGAGACAAAAACTCACTCCGCGTGCAGGTACTTGTTTGATATACTAACCATTGCGAATGAACTAAGGCCTTTTTACCTTCACTCTCCTTACTACTCTATCGGCAACAGACCAAAACTAGATATGATAGGACAGCCCAAGAAGCTGATAATTTCAAAGAAGTTTTTATGCCTTTCTTAAAAGTGAGAGAGAAAATCTCATATAGCAACCGGAGTTATTTTACATTGTCGACATATCATAAAGTAAAATCGGGAATATCGTACCGTCGGCTTAATCGTACCACTTTGATATTTCAAAACTGGCGGTGAATTTGTGACATTTGACAGGAGGCTTTGTCCTAAGGTCTTCATTTCTGATTTATTAGTACTATGTGCTTATTGAGCACACCGTAGGGTTAGTTTGTCGACTTTGACTTAAGCTACAAGAGTTTTAAGGCCTGTTATCTAAGAAATTTATGCTGTCTGAGGTAATTAGTAATTTTTTTTTGTACCTAACTATCATCGTATCAATCGTACCCGTGCGATTTACCCGACTGTGTTGAAAAATTTGTTCATATTGCAAATAAGAGTGATAAACTTATAATTTTACATTTTTAATTTGCGTTTATTTCAGAATGAGTTCAAAATGAAAGTATGTATTATGGACATCAGTAGATATGGAAAAAGTCCTTGCTGCGTACAAGAGTGGCCAATGTGGCTTTAACGAAGCGTTCCCGAATTTTAATATTCTAAAACTAACTTTTAAAAACCCTTGGACGCTAAGAACGTTAAAGCAAATGATTCCGTTAAATCCGTTTGTCGTTTTGCATCAAAACATATAGAAGATCAGCTGGTTACTCATACTTATATTAAAATTGTAAAAGTGACTTTTTGGAACATCCTAGAAAAAATATGCGATGAACACAAATTGGAAGCTGCACAAATTTTTATTATGGATGAATCGTGCTACTCCAGCGTACAAAAGAAAAATATTGGCCCAAAAGGGGAAGAACCAAACAGGTATCCTAGCCAGTGGAGAACGATATTCCGCAGGAAGAGTCCCTTAACAATAACTTAATTTGTACCGCTCAAAGCAAGGCTACAATGGAGTTTTCTGTTGAAGATATTTTTCCTGTACACAAAATCACTCTTCAAATAACTAAACGGGTAAGAAGGTTTCCCAGCCTGCTATAGTTTTAACAAGTACACCGCATAAAGAATATTTAGAAGCTGTTAAAGATGAAAATACGCCAAAGGCTCAAACATTTCAAGTCGTAAAGTGCCAAGTGTTTTCTAGAAGAAAAAATCACAGTCCAATCCTGTTTCTATCCCAAGCACTTCAACATCTTCAATAACACAGCAGCCGGTACAAATAAAAATTAATGAGTAAGAGTAGTATTGTGAAATTTGCCAAGAATTTTCAGTAGAATATATATGATAAAGTGTTCAAATCAGGACTGTAGAAAATGTTTTCGTGAAAAATGTATGACAGTAAAATCAAGAATAAAATTTAAGTGTATGTTTTTCTCTTGTTAATTTTAATTTGTAATATATTTCTTGTACAAAGTCGTATTTTGTTAAATTTGAGAATTGAATGAGAATTTGTTAATGTTAATTTAGCCGACATTAACTCTTATGTGTGTTACGATTTTCCCACCTGGAGGTAAGAATTCGATGACCGGTTGGATAACTCGAACCGTTTCGGCAGTATTTTTTTTACTATTATTGACAAATAAATGGATTTTATGAAAATTTGCCTACATTTATTAATGGACATATGCATAATGAAACCGATTACTTTTATTATTTTGCTAAATATCTTATTGTCAAGTATTTTATGCTAGTTTTAATAAACCTGGTACGATATTCCCGACTTTTCCCTAATATAGACTTTTTGCCACCTGCTCGCATGATTAGATTTTCTGTATATTTCAAAAAAGTAGTTTTTAATGGTATATCAAGAAATCATAGCTTATTGTTATTCAGCAAGTAACATTGCTTTCAATAAGTTGAGCCTTTTTTACTAAAGCATTTCTAGCAGCAGATGTTTCAATACAATATTTTTAGAAAGCATTCTTCGTTACAAATCAGCCAAAGCGATGGATGAATTTACGCCGTTGACTGGCGCGACGATATTTCAAATTCGCATCGGAACATTTTAAAAGTGTTTCGTTCGAAAGTTTGCAGTCGGGTTTCAGAATATAAAGCAGATCTATAAAATATTTATTATAAAAATTGTATGAGGACGAGCGAACGCCTAGAAATCCTTTTTCGGTTTATCCGTGCCAAGTTTTTGAATTTATGTATCTTGTGTGTGTATGTGTGAATCAGTAGCGGCTCCCAAAAGCCCTAAAGTCAATTTGTTCTCGAGACGTTTAAAAAGATTTGACAAATCGAATACTGCCCACGTCTGAGCGATTTTTTGGGCCACGCGCAACTGAAATATTATTTTCTTTCACGTAGTTATATGTTTAAATATATTTTAGGTTTCTTGATGTGCCTCGTACATTTCTAAATATCTTTTATTTAAATTTGACACTCGATACATCGTAGTTAATGTATAAAGTGACCATTATACATTTTCGAACATTACACAGGGTCTTGTTTTGAGATGACCTTTTTGACCACCCCTAAAAATGTGTTGTGGCGACACTGACCTAGTTTGGTACTTTCATCGGATCTTTTGCATTAGTTTACAAATTTAATATTATGAACTTTTTTGATACTCTGCACCGTTTTAAATTAATTTTCGAAACATGCCTTTAAATCATGAACACGCGTATTCACTAAAGAGGTTTAAATTTAGATAACTTAACAGTTATAGGTTGAAAATGGCACTAGCAACAATTGAACAACCATTTTTTCTAAATGTCGCAGTTACAAAAAGAGAGTGACAAGACATGGAATGGGTGAACTAACAGTTTTAATTGCCATGCCAATTAGACCTGGTCTAACGCTTAAACCTTTTTAGTGAATACAGTAAGGGGGGGGGGGGCAATTTTGACGGTTTGGCATCATTATTATTATCTAAATATTACATGTTAAAAGCTATCAAATTTGTCCATGTTTTTGATCACATTTTCGTTCTGCTGCACACTGCTGTACTACATACACTGTTGTGTTTCGTCGAAATCGGCGTTGTTAGCTCATGAAATTATTTCGGGGGATCACGCTCAGGTGGCACCAGATTCTATATCTGGTACACCTAAAAAGGAAATTCTCCTTTGCTTTTTGCCTTCGATTACGTTTTAGTTGGGCTCCAAGACTACCTGGCGAAGGTAGTGGCCCAGAAATCGATTGCAGAGGATGAGAGTTGAGCAGAGCACCACTTTGACATAATCAAAGCCACAAGCATGGTTGTTTGCACTTGGCAAACTTGACAATACGTATTTCTTTCAATTTCCTACATATTATTTCCGACAAATTGCAGTATACGTACTATGGTACAGTAAGTGCTACGGATCACGCACAGGTGCATTCCTGCACATATAAATATGCTATATAGTGCTTCGTTTGAAGAATTCATAATCAAATATATATGAGCAAATTTTATAATAAATTGGTAAAAAACACTATCAAAACCTTTAAATCGGCCATATTTTTTTTATTATCCGCTTTATTTTGTATTAAAAATGTATCTTTTGGTACACTAGTAGGTTCTGGATACTGATCTTGAATCAAAAGTTTTTTTTTGAAGAAATTTAAATTTCGAGTTACTCGTAATCAAAATATATATATAATATGTTTTTACTATTTCTTCCTTCTTTTATCCAATATTTGGTCAAATTATGTTAACATTATGATAGAAAATACTATCATAATGTTTTACTTGTCCATATTTTTTTTATTAACCGCCTTATTTTATATGTATTAAATTTAAATCTCATTTACAGAAGCTTCAATTTTATTTATCAAGAATGCCACGATATAACACCTTTTTTAATGTTTAATTTAAATTTATTATAGTGATATTTTGTGTAAAATGACGTAAGAAGAATTTGTTTAGGTCATTTATTAAAAAATTTGTCCATATGTTAGTTTTGTTAGAAAATAGCCGATACCATAACTCGAAAACAAAAATTCGCAAAAAAATTATTTGATTTGATTCGTTATCAGCGTCCCAAAAGATGTTGCTTCAAAACTCCTATTATACCTAATACAACTATAGATAAACAACACAACACCCCTAATAATACGCACCAGGTATAACGAAACTGTCAAATCAGTTTCACACCCATACCGACAGATAGGGCGACATACCGAATTTTATATCTTACTATTTTTAAAAATTGAAAATGTTCAATATAAATGTAATAATAATCTTAATTTTTGCAATTCTACTAAATATTCTACTTTCCCACTATTCTACCAGTTTTAATAGAAAATCTACCGAGTTGACAACACTGGGCATAAGTTACCCTGCTCTTAATTATGGAGTAAATTGTCTATCAGCCAAAAAACAAATGAGAAAATAGGTTTACAATTATTAAGAAAATCTACCGAGTTGGCAACAATGGGCATTAGTTACTTTGCTCTTAATTCTGGAGTAAATTGCTTATAGCCAAAAACGAATGCGAAAATCGGTTTACAATTATTAAGAAAGTTACGAGTGCTTAAAATTGATTTGAATTTTTATAATATTCCATAATTAATGAACGTAGTGGACTATGTAAATTTTTCGAGGATCTACCTTTCTGGACTGAATGTTTCTTTTAATAAATCATTTTACTGGCGTAATTAAATGCAAATGAACTGCCTAAAAATAATGATACCTTTTCCTGTTGAACAATATAGTAATAAGTATAGATTCAAATCTTAAAATATCTAATTTTTTTAAAATTTATTTGCGTTGAAATATATATATATATATATATATATATATATATATATATATATATATATTAAATGATTTAAATTCGATATTTTTTAATAGGAAACTATGTTACGTCATATTTTTTTAATAAAATTAATTGCTTGCAATTAAAATACGCCCCTGTATTATCTTCCATAGGCATAGTTTATAAAAATATGTTAACAAATAGGATAAATATATTTTAGTAAGGTAATTATTTCCCCGTAAATCATTTAAATTGCCCTGTGTGGGTTTTCCCGGTATGACAGAGATCGCGAGTTCGACTCCCGCTTGAGGTCAGACTTTTTCCACAATTTTCATTGACTTTCGTGATAAAATATTCACAAGTAGCCATATAGCTACAAAGTATATATATATATATATATATATATATATATATATATATATATATATATATATATGTGACGCACGTCACAACAAATCGTGTTCCTTAAGTTGGATTAAAATATACTTGTGTGAAAGGGCAACAGAAAAACTGGCATAATTGCCAGGACAGCGGTTTTAGCTTACTTAACCTACTATTACTTGCAGCTGTATATTTAATAAAATCTCTTCAATAAATGAAAGAAGTTGCAAGATAAATCTTTAACTGATGCGATATTGCTAGGGAGATTCTAAGACACCCCAATAGTAAGACGCTTACGACCTAATCTGGTATTTAGAACAACTCTTTTTCTAACTCGTTGTTATCAGCTATAAAATGACTAAATAATATCTATTTTTGTAAAAAATGAAACAGAGTGTTACCTTGTCTGCTGTCTAGACAATTAGGGGATCCTTCTAGAAAATGTCTATAATCACCAGCTTAAGGGATTTTTGTATAGGCGACTTGATCACATATTCTGTAAAAATAGAGGCTGGTTTATTGTCTAAGTTGAGCAAGTTCGTCTGGGGTATTTCCGTTCTATTTTTAGTTTTCGCTATTCTTCTTTAGACTGCCAAACCGTTTACAACTTCGTTTATCGAGATATAGATATGAAGGTTATAAGAACAAGATTTTTCATAAAAAGGAGGCTGGAAGAGGGTCGTGTATCTAGAATATATCCGAGAATAGATCTGTTTATTACTATTCTTTATGTTAAGGTACTTTTTAGTGTTTTTATAAATTTATTTTATACAATTATTTTTGCAAGCTACTTTTAAAATGTGACTATATTTGCTTAAAAATCATAGGAATTTTGTAGTATTTATAGAAACCCTTAGAATTTAAACTTGGTTTTAACTTTAACTCGTAACAAATATTTTTGTAGTTATAATATAGCAAAATAAACCAAAATACATCGGGTAGCTAATTTATTACGATTTATTAAAAGTAGCAATATATACTTATATAATACTTTTTATCATCTAGTATTACATTGTTTTCCATATTATTCCAACATAGCCGTTCTGCAACACCACTGACCTTAAATGCTATATTTTCTTGTATACACATAAAGTGCTCCGCAATATATTTTTTTTCTTTAACGTTATAAAGGGCTCCTCTGTTGTTTTATATCTAACCCAGATTTTATGTTTTACCTACAATATTTTTGTAAGGTAAACTTTATTCATTTTCAAGTTGCGTCTGGGTAAATAAGAGACACAGGTTTAAAAAAACCTTTGAGTCATGGCTAGTGCTATAAAGGTTCTATAAAAGTTAGTTTTTATTTTGCTATGTTATTAGTTTTTAAATTAATTTTTTTATTTTTAGATTATATTCATAAGCCGTTTACGCTATTTCTTCGAAACAATTAATTTAATTTAAACATGACACATTTCTCATATTTATTTCATTATTTATTAGACTATACGATTGCCTCCAAAAAAAAATCTTTCCCTTTGTAACTTTACGTGTAATCTCATTGACTCGTTTTAATTTCGTTGGTATCTCTTACTTTCAGGAAAATTATCCCGAATTAGGTCCCTTTTTATCTGTTTGTAGTATTAATTGCGAGAGATAAACTGGCATTAAAGTCCCAGATTAAAGTTAAAAGAATCCATTCATTACAGCAGCTAGTACTGGGAAATGTAATTTTGTATTTTTGTAATAAATGCACTACTTTAATGCAAAATGTGATATTTCTTATGAATTCTTATGTTGTTCAGCATAATAAATATTATCTTATTTTAATTCTCAGTGCCCTTTTAAAATTAATTCATTGAAATGTTGGCGAGTCGCATAACTTTCTGGCAAAATTGTTCATTATTTAAATTCTCTATGTTGGCCAAAAGGACCAAAATTATAAAAACTAGGCGTCTTGTAAGTCTAAAATGAACAAAGAAACGTTTAGTAATGCCATAATTAAAATTTAAAATTTAGAAGATGGGGACAAAAAGTTTTGCAGTTAGGAGTTTAAGAATAAAACAGTTGAGTCAGCAGCAATTTGGATGAAATTTTCAGGGATTATTCAGGATATTACCACAGTGGTCCATAGCAAGCATACTTAATGTAAAAACATTACGGAATTCATTTTCAATTATTTTTAGCGAGCGCCGGTGCCATATAAATTGCGCTCACCATATCATTAGGAAAAAAGTATGCATATTAATATCGTGTTTCATATGGTTTTCCTGGTTTTTAATGGTACGAAGTTTTTACTTATCTTTTTAAATTTTGACAATTTTCATAATATTAATACGGTGATTCTGACAAAATTTCATATGCAATGAACTCAGTAGCTAATTATTTATTTTATAAGGGATCTCCAAATTTTTAATATAAGTTTAGAATTTAAAATTTAAAACTTTGTATAAATAGAACTAAAGAGGATGAAATGGTAATAAGTAAAAAATAGACGCGACTTCATAAAAAGCACTGGAAAGTAAAAAGGATATTTTATTTCACTTGGAAAGTTTGGTTTATAACGTCAGTGACAAAGTAATAAACACCGTGTCTCTTTAATGTAGAATATATGTAGGCAGACACCCAACATATAAATGTTTGTGATTAAGTAATTGAGAATTACTTTGACTTCATAGATCAAACTTTCAATATGCAATAAAATATCAATTTTTACTCTTTAGTACTTTTTTTGAAGTCGGTTCTATTTAAGCTAACAGTTTTGCGATTTTCGCGACAATATGACATTTAGCACCACTAGCTCTTTAATGGATAACCTAGGAAGACTGTGTAATAGTTATTGTAGAGATATAATAATGAGCATTGAGGTACTATAGATTTCTATATAAAAATATCGAAAACTGCAGATGCATGTTTTCAATATTTTATTCATACGATAATATATCGGTTTTTGATTGTACTTGGGTCTCAGGCTTTGCGGTCTGTCAAACAAATAGAGTATCAGGAACAACGATCTGCCGTTTGCATTTTATTCGATAAATATGTTTCAGCTGAGAGTTAAAAGGTTAGGAAAAAATATATGTGAACCAGTTGCTGACGAATCAAACATTTTTAATCCTTAATATAAATAAGGGATGACCAATTTTTGAATGAAGTTGCAGTTAGTTTCCAGCCTTAGCTAGTTTCTGACGTGAACCAGCCTGTCGGTTTAGATTTATTTTTAATATCAATTTTCTTTTGTGTTGTGTATTCGCCATATCTGATTGATGTTGGAGGTCCTTTATAACATATTGTGTAGTTTAATTGTTATCAATAAACGAGGAAATTGGAAACAAAATTGAGGGTAAAAAGGTTAAGATGAAAATAAACTTCTTTGGTGGTGGTCCAATAATAGAGGACGTCGGTTTAATTTGTACCCAAAATATCAGAAGAATTGAAGACAAGGAAGGAGACATGATTATAAACCGTAATAACAAATTATCAGTTTACTATAGATCTATATTGTGGATTGAAAAAATGTATGACGACAGAGACAGGTAACAGAATCGTGTCTATAATCCGAGCAAACCGTAAAATCATACGGATGTTTAATAGAGCGTTATATTTGTCACAGGGAAAAATACTAGTTTTGACTAGTAGTAGTTTTATTGGTGATGTTATATCATTAGATGGCTAAGAAAACTTCTGTTATAGTTATATTTAGTTGTCTTATGGTTCATTCTAAATGAATTTAACTAGTTTAAAACACAAGATTTTAACTTGCACTTTAATTTTGTTTAAAAATCGCCTCTCTGATTTGTTGTTTATTCAATCATGCATTATGCTCTATTCAGATATATTAACATGTTTTCTCTATTGGAAATATTATCTTTACCTTTATTATAACAAATATTATATTGGTGAAAAGAATGAGTTCTGTGTCATATTTGAAGCTGATGTAGAGCAGCTAATTATAAGACGTAATATTATATAGATGAATGCTAGACACAAAACTAATACAATGAAAACCGCCCTTGGTAAATATTTATTACCAACAGTTATTAAATTACATTGGATACCTTTATTTAGAGGCAGGCAGATAGTGTCAAGGGTTTATTTAATATAGCAAAATAAATTGAAGACCTAATGGCAAACGTGATTTCATACGGCGCATAACTATATATGACATAAAAATATATTGTCATATCTACCTATTACCTTTAACATCAGTCAGATTCCATATTATTTTTTATGGTAAATAAAAATCCCAGGCAATCAAATATTGTATTAATTGGTAAAAAAATGTGTATAACCTCAGGAATAGAATTACTTCTTATTTCTCTCATAAGAGGGAAGTATTGTAATCCCTGCACCCCGGAAAACATGTTCTCCCATTTCCGTCACTCTGTCTATCCGTCTTTGCGCGGCATAGCTTAAAAACTACTTATCTCATTAATTTAAAATTTTGAACAAAAATCTATAGTCATAAGGGGATGAAATAGTTACACTTTGATAAAAATCTAATAGCGCGGAACAAAATGGCGGCCTAGTGAAACTATTACTAAAAAATTACGTAGAAATCAAGTGGTAATATTTTAGTACAAAAAATGATATTTGACAAAATATTTAAAGAATTAGCCCGAAAAAAAACCTACTTTTTAGAGTGATACGAAATTTTGCCGAAGAACTAAATGTGGTATAGAAATGAACTGGTAAATTGTGGTACGAATTCAAGATAATGGAACAAAATGACGGCAAATAAATTGTTTCTAATCGTGAAAATAGTCGCCCTTCAAGGCTTTGCATAGCTTTAGCGTTTTCTAGATGCTCAAAAACATGTTTTCTCGATTCTGTCGGTCTATCTGCTGTCAGTTTGTGGCATAGCTAAAAACTGTTTACCCATAGACAAATTTTGGTTAAAAATTAAAGTTCTTATGGGATGAACATTTTAATAAATATCCAATATGGTGGAATAAACTGGCGTCCTGGTAAAATGTTAACACGTTGTTGAAAAACTAATCCGGATTACCTCAAAATTTGCACAAAAAGTAAATACATAGAAATCAACTGGTAACATTTTCTTATGAATCCAAGATGGCGGCCTAATAAAATATTTGATTAATTTGAAATTTTGTGCAAGCAATAATTGTGATATAGAAATAAACTAGTAAAATTGTGGTACAAATTCAAAATGGCGACCAAATAAAATGATTAAAAAAATCAATGTAAAAAAAATTTCTTTAATTGACTTGATATTTTTTACAAAAATTTAATTGACTTGATATTTTTTACAAAAATTAATTATTATATAGGAATAAACTGGTATGAATTCAGCTTGACGTATCAAAATGGCGATCTTAAAAATATAAGTTTAAAAACTACTTATTCAATTTATTATAAATTATGACCAAAAATCAAGTGTTATATAGATATAAACTGGTAAAATATTGGTACGAATCGAATATAGTAAAACAAAATGGCGTCCAATATATATGACTATGTACGGAACTAAACTAGATCACACCTCAGTATTTCTAATAAAAAGAAAGATTCATAACGAGGGAAGTTTCGGGTAAAGGAAATCCTAGCAGCATGCAAAAAAATATTTTTTAGTTCGTGTGTAGAAAATACTAGGACCAGTATGAGCAAGAACTTTTTGAGATTGGTCAGGAAAAGTGACTTCTTTCTTTCAACAGTGCTGAAAAGATTTTGATTTTTTTTTTAATTTCAAACGCAACATTTTATTAAATGATACATTTTTAAGGTGGTGTAGAGTAAAAATAGTAACAAATATTAAAAAACATTTTTCTGTTGATTAATGCTTTTACATTTGCTTATATTATAAGCAGAAGGTAAACTACACTTTTTGACCAACACTGTATAATCTAAAAAAAGTCATGCCAAACAATATCAGGACTACCCATGTCAGACAGTAACTGTCTCAGCAGCTTCTTCTAAAAAAATATTTCTGAATGGAGAATTTGGACGAAAAGTCCAGAGTCGGATACAAAACAATTGCAGTTGCGTACAAAAAAGTATTGCTTTGCGCACATGTTTGGAAAATAACAATATTAAAACTTCTTTTAATTATTTGTTTATAACATATTTTCTAAAATAAAGTCGCTGCTTTTTTATTTGTAATTTTTTTTAGGTATTCGCAAGACCGAGACTAGTTTAGTCTGGGTCTCGGTAGTCTTGATCTCGGTCTCAAAAGGGTCGAAATTTTCTTGGTAATCAGTAGTTATATAATGGTTTTAATAACTGTTCGCATTTTTTCATAGTTAGCGCCAGATAACTTTTTTTTAATAGAATATTTATTATTTCACAAAAATGCAATAAAATCTTGTCGCTGCTTT
This sequence comes from Kuschelorhynchus macadamiae, assembly GCA_030620095.1. NCBI lineage: Eukaryota > Metazoa > Arthropoda > Insecta > Coleoptera > Curculionidae > Kuschelorhynchus > Kuschelorhynchus macadamiae. Next base: position 567,209 of record JAUTXW010004343.1, read on the forward strand.
TTCATTTGTAATTTTTTGAAAATTTTATTGTGTTGCAGTTTTTCAGGCGTTCTCAAGACCGAAGACAAAGACTAGTAGAGTCTTGGTAGTCAATCTCGGTTTCGGAAAAGTCAAAATTATCATGTTAGTCATCTTTCAATGGTTTTAATAACTAAACTCGCTAGACAGATTTTTGTTAATAAAACGCTCTGTATATTACATATTTAACGGCCAATTCTACCAACTTTGTCTCACGAGAATGAAATTGTGACCTTACTGTCGCCTACAAAAGTCATAAGAAGACGAAAATGTATCAGTTTCAGTTATAGGAAATTACTATTTGTCATTTAGAATATCAAATATAAGAAGGAAAGCTAGAAACCATATTACTTCAGCTCAGATCGTTCAGATTGTACAGCTAGTTAAAACTTAAAATTTTCAATAGCCAAATCTAGAAAATTGCTTAAAATAGATAGGGGATATTTATAACACAAATTATATCCAAATTGTACCAGAATAAGCGTAGTTTTGGTCGCGTAAAGCAGGTCTCGGTATTGAAATCATTTTAAAACTTTTGATCTCGATCTCAGTTTCCCGAACCAATAGTCATTTTATTTCGCGTTATTGAAATGGCACCAATATCCAGTCAGTCCATCTTTTTTTAGGTCAATTGAATAAGATTGTTTCAGCCATGGTGCTCACAGAAATCGTTTGTATACACACACATACATACAACATTTAGCTTTTTTAGAGTCTACGTGACATTTAGTTATTTCGACAAACCTTTCTCTATCATTTATATCAAGGAAAAAGCAAAAGCGAGATTTCTAGTTATCCTTTATTAATTCTTTTTTATTTCAATTCACAATTTTAAACACCCTACATTTTATCATTCGATTCATTCCTTCCAGGTGAGAGGCCGTTCAGCGATTTTATCGCTCGTTTAAAAACTCAATTCGGAAATTGAAAATCAACGCCATAAATTCGGCTTTATTTCTCAAAAGTTGTTAATATTTACCAAACGTCCCAATTTTGTAGACATTATCGAATCGTAAATATTTTATTCCTGTCTAATAAACTCCTAACGCCAAGTCAAGGGGTTCCTTTTTACTGTTTTGAGGCTATTTTCAGTGGAAAAATATAGCTTAGTATCTCGAAAATGAGGTTCTAAACCACTCTAGAAAGTTATCAAATTTTATACGTAAATAAGGTGAGGTTATAATATTAAAATTAAATTACACAATAAAATAGACGTTTGTTGCGGAAAATATTTAACAGAGCTTGAATTTTTGCCAATTATTAAAATTTTAGTTATCTTTTTTATGTGAAATAGGTTAGACATTTATGTACTTTTTAACCGGTGAATGAATTATATCCTTGTTTTTATTTAATAACTTGTACGTAATTATTTTAAATTCGTATTGAAAATGTTGGGTTGCAACAAATGTACATAGGAAAATACAAAAAAGATTTATATTCACTATCTTCATAAAGTGATTATTGGTATCCTTTAACAAAAGTATTTTTTAGCTTTTTAATTAAAAAGATTTAGTAGCCGCAAAGGGGGCGATTTATGAGATATTATATTTTTTTTTAGTTTTAGATCTGATACAAGCAGATAATCTACAGAATAACTAGTTACTTTGTACTAAGTATTAAGTATTCAATGTTCCCGGGTAAAAGGTCCTTGACCGCGTTGGGTGTCGTGTTCCCGGATTGGTCATTTCTCTTCGTGGTAGATGAGAAAATCCACACTCCTTTGGGTGGTGTCCGGAGAGAGCACACGTGGGATCTCCAATGTCGTGTACACGTGCAAGGGTTGAGGCATATATGGCTCGTAGATAGTGGCGTGTCCTGGCGAATTTAACTCATGGCTCCTTCCGCTAGACCGGACAACTGGCTGTCAATACTTCCGCCACAGTCGGTTTGGGGACATCCTTAAGTATGGCAATAGTTGGGGCCTCGTCAGAGGGGGTTGAAGGGTCTGGACTGACGCGTCATGAGATGAGACAGATAGTAACTTAGGTCGGGTCTCGGGGGTAGTGGCATTGATTCTACCCTTCTCCAGGATACTGTAGGGGGGCAAAAATCAAGAGCGAAAACGAGTTTCCCAACTCACTTTGTCCCTATCTCTTGGGGCGAAGACACCGGGTCTTCTGGGTGTATGAGGGCGTTAACCCTCGGCCGAAGCCTTGGGTCCCTTGAGGGCGTGAAATCGTCATCGGCGCTCAGCAACTCTTCGGACCGTGTGCGGGCGAAGAAGGGGTCATGTCGGAATCATGAATTTCGCACTACATCGGGTTTGGGGTTAAATGTAGGGGAGGACACCGACTGATTTGCATCGGTTCTGCACTGAGGGATGACGTAGGCCTCTGGGCACGATCGACTAAATGTCTTGTTGTCGGCCCTTTCCTGGTTCATCGAGGAAAACGCATCTTCGTCCTTGGACAAAAATTTCCCTATCGGTGCTCGCCGTCGTCTGTCTGGAGTGGTACTGGTGTACGCGTGCGTCGAGGGCATGACCCGAGAAAAGGTGTCCGGCCTATGGGACATACTGTTTCTTAACAATTTATCCTGAATTGCTTCGTGAAGCTGCTGTCGAGCAGCCTGTCTCACCCTCTTGGCTCTGAGCTTAGCTGCACAGGTAGGCGGCGTGGATCGGAACAGCTGTTCCGATCCCCAGGAGAAACCTGTGGTTTTCCATCCGCGAGTTTTTACAAAAGAAAATTAAATGAATGAATGCCAAAGAAATAAACTTTCTACGTTATTACTCTACTATATCTAAAATATTTACGGTAAGCACCCCTAGAGCATTAGAGCATAATACCCTAAATATATTGTTTATAATATTTACAAAATCAGAAAGTTAATACCAACGTCACGCTGGTACGCTCGGAACTTGCACATAAAAAAATTATTTACCGCATTATTGCGGATAACAAAACCTACAAAAACACTTTTTTAGATTTTAGATAGAAATCAACACTTTTGAAAATAGAAAATATAACAGTTCGGGTAACACCTGAACCCTGGAACAGTTGCAGTTCTTCACTGAACCACTGTCCGTTAATAAAAAAGAATATTAACTTTAGCTCTAAGGAACAGCGGCACTAATGCCACTGTCGCTCCTACGTATTCTGACAGCTAGTAACTTCTTATAGGCCGAATTCTGGACGCTCCTCCTCACAGGCAACACCAGAGTTGGGGGTTCACCATTACTCTAGACCCACTCAGGACTCTTTAAGAAATCGAAGAAGAATTTTGAAAAACAGAACGATGTTTTATTTTTAGTTCTCCTACTCGACTAATCTGAGGTTAAGCTGGCACAGTGACCTAAGTAAGTTCTGCCATTAACTGGAACCGTCTTGGCCTTTTTATATTCGTGAAAAAGGGGCGTGTACCGTAACATCAATGTAGTAGTGAAGAACGTCACGAGATATTAAAGGTAGAAATCTTTTTTACATCGAGAACACTTTACTTTTAGCCGCTGGTTTTGCAACAAACTGCAAAACAATATTTAATATTCTCTTATTTTTTAAGAGCTTTTATTTAACTTCAATTGTATGTTAGTTAGTATGTTTGGGTGAAATCTTGCAAGTAACTTTTGAAGCAGTTCCCGTTTCTGAGTTGACTCAGATTTGGTATACGTACATAAACCCAATGAAAATACAATATTATTAAGTTTTATACAGGGTACGTAAAAAAATGCTAAAAAGTACAAAATAGAATAAATGTAAAAAGAAATGTTTTAAAAATTTGAATATTTTCTTCAAATCTTAAGGCGTGAGACATCGCACTTTAAATTTCTTAAAAGTCTCAAGCTTTTAAGAAATTATTTAAATTTTTAAAGTTTCTTTATTTACAAAGAACAAACACTTTACAAAGTTAATTATTTTTTACTTTTTAATAGTTTATAAATAAAACCTTTTTTTTAATATATTTTTACATTTATTTTATTTCCTTTAACTCCAGATAAAATAAATAAAATATACGTAATCGCTCATTTTGTTTAAAACACGATACAGGTTGTGCTTTTAAATACAACCTGGTCGGCCGCCGCCGCGCCCTGCAAAACATAGGGTGTATATTTTAAGTTGTCGGCGAAAACCGCTGGGTGTGTCACCGCCCTAAGGCTTAGGCTAATAACAGACGGAGCGGTTTTGGAGTCGACCTATGCAGGGTAGCTCTTTAAAATCATGAGTCAATATACAGTGAAACACATTCAATTAATTTTATTCTTTTGATTGTAAAACATTTTTTTCAGCTATACTGGGTAGCCCTAGAGGGGTGAAATACTTCTCTGAAATAGAAACAAAATTTTAGCTCAAGAGCATTTAGCTTGGTTTAAAAACGGTCAAATTATTATTTTCCTTTGCAAACAACCTTTTTACGCTATACAAGGTAGCCCTAGGGCTAAAAAATGTTTATTACACATGTCTTAAAAGTTAGTTAAAAAAACGGTGGAATCCTTCAAATTTCCTTTAACTGTATGTATATAAAAACACTTTTTCCAACTATACAGGATAGAGGAATATGAAGCAGCTCCCTGAAAACTAGAATTTGTTTTCAAATCGTTTAGTTATATTAAAAAATTTCCAATTTTTTTATTATTTAGTATATAAAGCCAAGATGAAAGGGCCTTATAGACCTACCAGTCAGGTCTCTAGACCTCCCCCTAACTTCTTCTACTACATATAAAGCCAAAGGGGTTTACATAATGTGTATAATATTTGTCATAGCAGAGTACGTTCTACTAAGTAGTTTCATTATATTACAAACGTAAACCAGTTGTTGTGACAGCAATTGTACCGGGTGACCGTTCGAAAAGTACAATCCCCTTTATTTTGCTTTACGTAGTATACCAAATGTTAAACACAAAAGTTGTGGTATTTAATTTATATTTTTCCAGTAACATGTTTTAATATACACAGGAGTGACAAAACAAACGTATCTATACAAAGTTTTATTTCTTTATATGTAAAACATATAATAATGGTAACAATATATACCCCATATATTACACCATTTTTTTATTTTAGGGTAGTATATAAGCACATATAGCGTATCAAATCCTACACCTAAATAAAACTGTTTCTGAAATATGGACGTTTGAAGTTTGACATTGAATGCTTTAAAATTATAATTAAGGCAAAACGAAAAAATATAAATCAAATGCTGAAACTTTTGTAGTTAATATTTTTCTCTACAACGTAGAGCAAAATAGTTACTTTTTCATGATTCAAATCTGGAGCAAGTTTTCTCAATCTCTTCAGCCGTACGCTCTGCAATAAGCTAGGTATATTTTAAAATAAACTGGTCTACATACAAGTTTATCTCTAACTTTGTTAATTTTAATCCGATATTTAATTACTTTATTTTCGCTTATGGGAAACTGTTGTTTTTGCTGTTGTAGATTCTCTAGGTTATATGTAAATATAAGGTCTTGGGGTTTGCACGACAATGCTATATTTTTGAATACGAGGTAACATTGAAAAAAAATTAAATTTAGGCGCCCTTTGTTCTTTGGTTTCTGCTTTTGTCGATTCTCTCGGTTGTTTGTAAACATAAAGCGATACTGCTAAATTTTTGTAATACTTATATTACCATAAACCAGATTTCTGTAAACCTCCTTATTGAAAATACAGGGGGACATTAAAAAAAATAATTTAGGAACCATTTAGGAACCCTTTGTTTCTTGGTTTCTTGCAACTTACATGAAAATTGAAAACTGATTCCCATAGAGTTTTTGTACAGAATCTAATAGTGAGCACATATATTTTTTAAGAGTTCCGTGCCTTCCAGAATAAAAATCTTTGCTGATCCCTGGAATGTATGCGAAGAAATCTATGATAATCAGATTTCACCATTCTTATATTTAGTTGGGTAACAAAGAAACGAAGTCTACAAATAATTAAAGTTTTGGAAAAACACAAAGGCATTACACAGGTCTTATTTAAGTTGTCACGGAAGAACGAAAATTAATTCCCCAAAACAATTTAATATCCAACTTTGATAAACAGCGTATATATAATATTGTTTATTCCAGTGCTTTTCTAACACTATTAATTATTAATTATATTTTTATTATTAGTCCGTGATTTTCAGAAAATAGCTGTGCCCTCTACTGGATTCTAAACAAAACGAGGGGTGACAAACAAAAATCTTTTTTGGCTTTTTCGCAACTGAATAAAAATATTTAACTTTAATTTAATTGAAGCAAATATTTAATAAAATTACATATCTCAACATGTAGACTAGTCTGTCTACGGAATGTTTCGATACATATTTAAACAATATTATTTAAGCAAGCATAATAAATTATATCATTTACCTTAAGTTTTTATAGACACATAGTAGTTGTACAAATACTTTCATCCTATCGGGACTCATCAGTGCGCCGATCGTAAGAGAGAAACATTAAATAATAGAAAAGAATTGATTTCAAAATTTTAAAATTTGTCAGTTTCTTTGACATGTAACCTAGATACGAAAAAAATGATAGTTTGGTTAATATATATATATATATATATATATATATATATATATATATATATATATATATATATATATATATATATATATATATATAATGTGTTTTCATTCCGGGTGTACATCCGTTCACTACTATCGTTCTCTCTATTCGGGCGCGAGAAAGAAAGCTTCGAAAATGCCAAATGTGATTTTGGCGAAACGTCAGCAAAACTGTTCTTTTCAGAACGACAGTAGTGAACGGATGTACACCCGGTATGAAAACACATTGTATTTCTCCATCCGTGAAGGACTAAAAATCAACATATATAAATATATATATATATATATATATATATATATATATATATATATATATATATATATATATATATATATATATATATATATATATATATATATATATATATATATATATATATATATATATATATATATATATATATATATATATATATATATATATATATATATATATATATATATATATATATATATATATATATATATATATATATATATATATATATATATATATATATATATATATATATATATATATATATATATATATATATATATATATATATATATATAGATATATACACATATATATATATAAATATGTTAGGTTACATGTCAAACAAACTGACAAATTTTAAAATTTTGAAATCAATTCTTTTCTATTATTTAATGTTTCTCTATTACGATCGGCGCACTGATGAGTCCCGATAGGATGAAAGTATTTGTACAACTACTATGTGTCTATAAAAACTTAAGGTAAATGATATATATATATATACATATAATATATATATATATATATATATATATATATATATATATATATATATATATATATATATATATATATATATATATATATATATATATATATATATATATATATATATATATATATATATATATATATATATATATATACATTTTTTTTCCTTTAAATACATGTTTCCACTTACTTGCTCTCTTGTAGCTGACGAGTAGGCAAATGCATCTAGCAGTGGTGTAAAGTTATAATAATTGTCATTAATGGTAAAGGAATTATGAAAAAGCTATTCTATATAAGCATTGTAAAATCTTAAACTGTATTTATAACGAGATTTCACTATTTTTTGTTTAAAAATCTCGACTAATAGCTAATAAAAATCGTAAAAAATTCCTAATTGTATATTTGAACACTTTTCTAGCTCAGTCTAGCCGAATTTCACAAGTTATTAGCAAATTCAGAAATTGTATTCACCAATACGTCAAGAAAGTCAGTTTGTTTATTGAACTTCCTTGTTAGAGATATCGACAGCAAAGAATACATGCTTTTGGTGAATATTTATCAAAACATGTCCGAAAAATGAAAAAAGTGTTGTTTTTTTGTCGAACGCTTGTTTCATAATTGTTTTGAAGAACTAGCAAAAAACGTTAAATACTGGAGTCGAAGCTAATTAAATAAAGCTATCTGTTCGCTTTGAAATTTTTTAGAAAAGGGGCCTCGTAAGCCCACAATCTTCAGCAAAATCACCAACTGTCTTTGGATACAAGTATCGTATCTCTAAAACTGTCATTTCGTGTTGGAGAGAATGAAATTAATCACGTAAATTTTTGGAAAAAAAATCGATTTTTCGAAAGACATTATAATAAAAACTGAAACGTTTTTTTTTTGCCCCTCTTTGATTTTTTTTCGATATAGAGTTGACATGCATCCGCCAATCGCCCACAAAACAATGGGCCGATAGACCTCATCGAGTTTTTCGTCTCACAGCGCTGTAACTGGAACCCTCGCCGGCAAGCGCTTTTTTTCGTCTTATACAACTTTCATCCCCTACCTGCAACCGTTTCGAAACAAAGACTATGCAAAATGCGTATAATAATAGCCCGTTCTGGTCTATTATAACAAGAATCTGTTGTGAGTTGATTTTTATTTTAGTAATCGATACAAAACCTAAAAATTTACTAGAATTTAAATGTGAAGTCATTGTAAGGATCAAATACTAAGTATTCAACTTTTATTCTTAGACATGCTACTAAAAAACACATCTGTACAAATTTAAAAACACCAAAAATTTAATAGCCAGATTAGGTTGATGTACCTTTTGTAAACATTTTATATACTGCAGCATTAAGAAAATATATAATAGAGCAAAATCGATAATGCAAAATTTAGAATTGGAAACATCAAAACTTGTGTAATTTACAATAGTCGCGAGCGTGACGTATTGGTGTATTGCCAAGCATATGCTCAATAAAAAAACAACAAAAGAAAATTAATTGAACAAGAACATAACTCTGTAGTCCAAATCTCATATAGCTCTCCTAGAAAAGACATTTATTTTAAAAGGAATTATGCCGCAAATGGCCTTAAATACAATACAGAAAAACCCATTTTTCTTGTTCTTACAGTAATAAATATCTTACCAAACCGTTATCTCAGCTCGAAAGGCCAAGATTTATTATGGTAGACTGCGGAGGATCATAAGTATTTTGTCGCATACTTGGGTTATTCTTCTTTTTATGGAAAAAAAAGTATACGATTTTGGCTGTGAATTATACTACTAACATTTAATTTAATTGTAGAAAATTGAATCTTCTTGTCAAAATTACTTAATCTTATTGGTATAGTCTAGTCATTAATATAAAAAAACGAGCTAAATATGGTAACTTATAGCTTTAGTTTTTATTCTAGGAATTTTAAGGACAAATTCATGCAATAAGAACAATTATTTACGTATATTCAATTTTTTTTCCTTTTGTGTCCCAAAAAGATTACTTAGTATTTAAATAATCTGTGGTAATGTCCTTATTCTACATCAAGAAATTTAATTCCGCCATAGTCTTTTCTTGAAAAGATCACTCATTTACGTATTAAAATGAAGTATCGGTATTGTTTCCTTATTTTTTATATGCTTAGTTTTTTACCAGTAGTCCGATTTTTATAAAAAAAAATAACTATTCCTTGGATAGATTTTATATTGTACTTTTACTACTACCACTGGTAAAGACAAAAAGCTCTTAAAATCAGCAAGTAAAAGTTGGATTTTCTTAATTCTTTTGGTCCGCTTGATAAGGTTCAAAATGCTGTATTTTTATTTCGATTTATGATATAATGTGATGCAATAGGTATTATTTGCTAAAAACCTATGAATTATATAAATATTTCGAATGATAATAAGTTCTTTTAAGTTCACACTTGGTAGAAACTTACCTACACGCGACGAATAATTTCAGAATAAGCAAAAATATTTTAGACATAAAGATTACGCCCTGTCGTTAATTCTATCCTCTGAAAATTTAATGTATTAAGGAAAAGCAAAAGAAATTAACAATAAACTCTGAATTAAAATTATATATCAAGATATAAATGCTCTCAAGACATGTATGTCAATTTCTGTTTTCGTCAACCATAGTGACACTTGATCCAGAATCTCTCGACGAAAGGAAAAACACCAGATTGCTTGATGTTGCAGATATTTTGGCAATTGAAAATCCACCATAAAAAATCAAAATTTATGTAATTCAATTTTAATATTTCATTAATTTTAATAATTCTAAATAGGTAAATAATACCTAGTGCTCAAATCTTCAAATATTGCCTGTATTATGGCATTAAGCTTTGCATATTCTACAGTTGCGGCAGCTTATCTCGAGCAATATGTTATTTTCCAAAATGCATTTCGCTTCCAAGCAAGAAAATAAGTACACGACAAAATACTTATAATCTTTTAGAGTCTGCTATAATAAATCTAAAAGTTTCAGTCCGTGATGTCTTCTTAAGATATAAGATATTTATAACTGTAAATTGCAGCAAAAGAAAAGTAAGTGTTTCTGAATTACATTCTAGTTCATTTACTGTCTGGTTTCATTCGAGCTATATATTATGTTTTATATATTTTTATATACAGCCAATTTTTATGTTCTTATTTAATTCTGTTTGTTGATTACACTGCAGATAAAATATCGCTCTAGAGCTGCATAGACGCTGTAGACTTAGATGATACATAGCTAGCATATATATATGTATATATATATATATATATATATATATATATATATATATATATATATATATATATATATATATATATATATATATATGTATATATAAATATATATATAGAAAGTAGAAAATATCTAACGCGGTTAGAACTAGTATATAGCAGAAAATGGATTCTTTGGGATGACCGCTAAAGCAATGGAATTTGGCTAACCATAGACACGTGTTTCTGTCTTAAGGTCTTCATCAGTACAGTCAACTAGTTGAAAGACGAGTACAACTAGTGCCAAAACGAATACACAAAACAATACCAGAGTCATCAACAGGAGCAAAACCGACATTTGTGATTACCAAGAGAACATTCGAAATCTTCGCCGGACTTGATACTCTATTTACCACGGAGCAGCATATAGCCACCTGTGGAGAAACTCATAACCCAAGAGTAGTAAATTGAAAGTAGAAAATATCTAACGCGGTTAGAACTAGTATATAGCAGAAAATGGATTCTTTGGGATGACCGCTAAAGCAATGGAATTTGGCTAACCATAGACACGTGTTTCTGACTTAAGGTCTTCATCAGTACAGTCAACTAGTTGAAAGACGAGTACAACTAGTGCCAAAACGAATACACAAAACAATACCAGAGTCACCAACAGGAGCAAAACCGACATTTGTGATTACCAAGAGAACATCCGGAATCTTCGGATATATATGCATATATATATGTATATATATGTTTATATATATATATATATATATATATATATATATATATATATATATATATATATATATATATATATATATATATATATATATATATATATATATATATATATATATATATATATATATATATATATATATATATATATATATATATATATATATATATATATATATATATATATATATATATATATATATATGTATATATAAATATATGTATATATAATGTATATATGTATATATATATATATATATATATATATATATATATATATATATATATGTTGATTTTTAGTCCTTCACGGATGGAAAAATACAATGAATGGAGACTATCAGACGCGAGAAAGAAAGCTTTCGAAAATGCCAAATGTGATTTTGGCGAAACGTCAGCAAAACTGTTCTTTTCAGAACGACAGTAATGAACGGATGTACACCCGGAATGAATATATATATATATATATATATATATATATATATATATATATATGTATATATATATATATATTCTTGAATATAATTCGTTCTGACATGACAACAATCTTATGGAAATGAATTTCTTCCAGACAAAAGTTTCAACATTGCTTAAGTAGAGTTTTATATATTCTAAAATTAATTATTGATAGTTTGACCTTCCTATAAGATCTGCGCCAAAATAAAGTTGCTTTGTTTTTACCGATTAACGTTACGGATTTTAAAGGTATGTTGATATTTTATTAAATAGTGTTAATAATAAAAAGCGCAACGGGGTAGCGCCACTTAATTAAAATTCAAGAGAGGTTTTCCAAATAATGAAAAATATCCCTTTTACAAGCTCAACGATGAATCCGGTTCCGCGAGCCTAATCCTTAGATTACAGTTAATCCGTTACGTTAGAGAAAATGAATTCTGGAACCTGTGGCGCATTATTTAAGATTTAATTACGTTTCTCAAAAAGCAAGCACTTGGATATTTCAGTTAGACGAATACCGTTGAGTAAATGAAAATAGTTTAATTACTTTAAGATATTGCTGCGAAATATAATTTGGTATAGAAAAAAACCATATATTTTTTGTTTTGCAGTTTAATAAACTTCTCAATTAATTAAATTTAATTTACAGCGTGATACATGGTGTTTTAAAAAAAATTTTGTAGCGGCGTCTAAGCTTTTTAATTTGAATAGTTAATTATGTTTAGAGAATTCATATCCTGTATCAGTGTATATAATTAAAGAACAAACGTATTTTCAGTTAATATGTTGATGATAGTTTTCTTATGTTGTAATATTTCTTGTATCTTTTGTTCAAATTTAAGTTTAAAAAAAAAGCAGTTAAAGTACTAAAATGCAACAAATATTTGTTTCCAATATAAAATCGGTACGAATTGTAAGTTTTAAAGCTAAGGATAATAAGCTGCTTAGCTCCAGCTGCAAGATAATAATTTCAACCTCGCATAGATTGCTATAGACATACCTTTTGATTTAAACAAATTTCTGTTATTATAAAACTCAAGGTTAAGAGTAGTAAAATTATCTGATTTTGTGTCGATTTAAATCAACCACTATCTCGGGTACCGGTTACCTGAATTTAATGAAAATATGTACACTTGGGTACCAAGTTATGCCGAATCCAATGGCGGTTTTCAAGTCATAATTGTCGATATTGGGCCAGGGAAAATGCACATTGGATACGTGAAACACATACCTAATCCTTATTTTCCATGCTGTATTAAGTATCTAAACTTAATTTTTTTAGGTAATGGTGAACCAAATGTTGAAACATGGTTTCAGCAGGATGGTGCTCCACTGCATTTTGCTCGAAATGTTCGGGAATATTTAGACAATGTTTTTTTTTTGGTAGGTGGATTGGACGGCTAGTGCCACTTTCACCTCGGTCTCCGGACTTGACGCCCTCGACTACTTTTTTTCGGGACACCTTAAAAATGTGGTGTATAGAACTAAGACCAATGACCTTGAGCGAATAGAAATCGAGTGTAGACGACTCGAGGAGGCTGGCGTTCTTTTTAATGTATTAGATATTTTCCCACAGTATTTGGCCTACTGTCAGGAAGTAAATAGAAAACATTTTAAAAACCTTACTTAGTTTAATTAATTTATTGTATTAGGTATTTCTTTTTTGTATTGCATTGCTTCCGTTGTTTTTTACAACCTACTTTTAAACTTGAGTCGCTCTTACTAGTGTTTTTTTGTAGCAAGATGTGGAATTATTATGCTTTCCGTTCTGCCAGAACGTACAGCATATTTTACCTTCCCAATTTCACGAAATTTTTCGTTACTTTTACTTACACTTACGGTAGATTTAATTATTGGATTTCTGTTAGGATATTTGTCATTAAAAATATTAAAAAACTTCTTGCTGGTTTCTAATTCTATCCCCATAACCCAGTATAATTAAAATTTCAATTCTTTAGGTTTCAGTTGACCGATCCATTTTTGTAAAGCAACCAAAAGAAAAACTAGAATCTCGAAGCAATCTGTTTAATGATGCAAATCGCAATAGACCTACCCTTAAAGCTAGTCCCCACAAGATGTTTCCCAAGTTTGGTTATCTGCGGGACACCGCACAATTTACGTAACTGATGAAGATAAGATTCCTATGAACGATTAATAAATGTTATGCAGAGAAAGTAACAAGATAAAAAGAAACAGATAGTAAATTTACGGAACCTGCGTGTTTACTCTTATGCACAGTTAAGGGAAATTTTACTATATCTACGGACGATGCTGTAAGCGTCCAATTAAAGGTGAACTAGCATAAATAGTTCTACGAGAGAGAGTTGCCGTAGAGGCACAAACTTATTTATTAGAATGTACACAGAAATAGTTGCTTTAGTAACCCTAAAGGACCATATAAGTAGGCACGGGGTGCATTTAGTTGTATCATAAAGTACTGACAAATGTTTTTCTATAAATAACAGTTTCTATTAAAGGAGACCTCAGTACGGAAGTAACAAAGAAGCTGAGAAATTGACAAGTTCTGGCTGAACAAAAAACTTAGTCTGTTACTCAGAGGTAAAAATATAGTATTTTATTGTTTCATAATCATTTCTGAGCTTATAAAATTTTGATTTTTGTTTTATGTGAAGGATTGATTCACGTAGATTTAAATATTATGGAAAAATAACTTTCTAGCTCAATTTAGATTTTAGATATAAATTTAAAACGGCACTTTTCGCATACTCGAAAACCCTATTTTTTAAATATAAATTAATGAAATTTCATACTTAACCCTGTATCAACTCACTCGCACGTCATAGATACAATACAATACATTGCAGTTTCCTATACTACCATTTTTAGACATTTCTTATTAAACATGTTATGTGGATGATTAATATTTGAAAACTTAGAAGAGTGGAAATAATTTTAGATCTAGTTTTAACGTTTAATGCTACTAACTTTAAACTATTTAAGTGTAGGAAATTTTATCAGAATTTTGTGGAATTCAAAATTGCAGTGAAATATTGTACAATTTATTTAAAATATATCAGTAACTATAATATGTCGTAAAATTGGTGTGACCAGTATTTCAAACATGTTTTGCCTAATTACAATTTATCATCTAATATATAGCTACTTAGTTACAAAATATTATCCGTTTTCTATATACTTTTAAAATGCCATCTACTTGAATGAACCTGCATGGTCTGTTCGCAATGAGTCAAACATAAAAAAAAACAGTTAATAATATGAGCTATTTGACAATGCTGAATCATCTAAAAAACAGGTTTAGGCAGATGCGTCAGTAGAGGAAGGGCAGGGAGGCGATTTCTCACCCAACAACTTGAGCAGATGGCTTAGTTGTGATTGAGTTGGCTATAAGCTGCCAAATTACGAGACACATTTATGAAGAACCAGAACCGGCATACGCGCTTCAATCATAATACGACTTTTTTTAATAATCGTTGATAATAGATGGATGTTGTTATCAATACTAAATCAAGGAGTCCGTTGGTTTTATCTCCCGAGCCATTCCTACCAAACACTTTCTGGTTTGGTTACGTTAATATTATTTATTTTGATTTTTAGGAGCGTGTCATTATAGTAAGGTTAAAATTTAAATACTAAATATAAAACAGCTTGTTGCAATAACTTAGGGAAAAGTAATGGAAAAAATCGCATACATTCCTTTAACGTGAAATGACTTTTCCTTCCTTAAATTCTGGTGGCTTTTAGACCAAAAATAGATTCAACATAACAAGGGAAGATCTAAGTCAATAATGTCAACTATACTGCAGTAGTAAATATCAGAAAGCTACGCTAAATAATTTAACTCACAAAATAAATCGTCCATACTATCTAACTATTTGCGTAATTATTTATAAATAAAAATTCAGTATATATGATTTGCGAAAAACAACCCTTTGGGTAGTCTAGTTTTAGTTTTATTCAATATATGGATTTCGACTTGCTGTTCTAAAACATGTTATTGTGTTAAATTCTCTTTTATGCCGTGTTATGCGCTACCAAAAATTCGGATTTTTTAAACTTATTTTATTAAGGAGTTAATAAACAAATTATTTGTTACGTACGGTGTACATATCTTTAGGGAATCATAAAAACGATTAAGTTTTTTATAGTACAAAATAAAAAAATAATGCTCCCAGTAGTTTCAACATAGTTTAAATTGTATTTACTTACTTTTTTGATAAATATAACGTGCTTTTGTGACCATTTAGAAACTTACTGTCGGCTAGAGTATAAACTGAAAAAAAAGCAGTTAAAAACACTTAGGTAATCCCAATTCTGTCACCCGTGATATATTGGAGTGTCCCAGGGCGATACCTGTGGCATTTATTATTTTTGATATTGGACACATCCTTTATTTCTAGGTCGCTATATTAAAAACATGTCAAGCGCTCTAAATGGAATTTTTATCGTAGATATATGAGGCATGTACCTACGAATAAAATAACTTTTATCAGAAAATCATCTTCGAGCAAAATTTTTATGACTAGGTAAATGCAATATTATTTCCTTCATTTTATAAAAAAAATGCATCGAAATAATGGGTAAAACATGATATAGGCAGATAAAATGTATCAATAATCTAATAACTATTTAAAAGTTCTTTTCTGTATGCTATATCTTACAGATTATAAGATGTATTAATAATAAGCATTTTTGTTTATATCTAATGTCAAGAACCATGATTTATTTCTTAATTCATCAAAGCCGTCAAAACTTCGGTTCTATGTATCCGGTCCTTAAAAATTTTATACCAATAAATATATTTAGCGAAATTATACACCTGATTTTAATATTTACACAAAATTTGGACCAATTATTCGAAAAGTACTATTGTTATTAGTACCCAGAAATTAATCTACGTAATATAATTATCATTTATAATTATTCTTAGCGCGTAGCTTTCTAATTTCGTAAATATTTCCTGAAGCCATTCAAAAAAAGTATAATTAAAAGTTAAATACTACACCGCAGGTGCCAAATTAATTTTCTTTAGCGAAGGTGATTAACTTAAATCCACAGATTAGTCCCGTGGAGATGAATTAATCATTTAACTGGTAAAAGAGATATCTTTCATTATTAGAAAGACCGCTCTTGAATATGAAATAAGTGCGGGCGCTCCTTTTTTTTTCGCTTTTTTACAGTATATAAATTGCTCCTGTTACAAAATAAATACCTGAAAAATATTTTGAATTATTTGAGAAAAAATATATTTAACATTCAGGCCTTATTTTTATTTTGTATTATATTTTTCAGATATAAACAGTAATTAGTTAACCTATGCTATAAATTTGGTAAATTATATTATTTATTTGTAGCACGTAGGCAATACTTTACAACTAATATTATGGTTAGATATTGTTCTAAAATGGCAAATTTAATTTTTTATTTAAATAGGTAATTAAATAGGATAGGCAAGAATCGTTTGAATTATATTTGTATATACTTGCTTGGTTAAGAATTCTAACTATAACTTACCTCGTTGCGTAACTTACCTGTCTTTAGATGCTTAGGTGTTATTGTTTTCTTTTGAGAGCATAGTTTTGTTAGATGTTAATGATATATAATTAGATAAGGGCAGGACATTAAAAACTATATAAACCGTGAAATTTTATAAATGAATAATAGTTTCTGAACTTGTTGAAGACTGTCAAAATATAGGAAGATTATAACAAAGCAGTTAAGTTTAGTGATTGCTAACTCTACTAGAGACCTATTATACTTCAAATAGACAGTCCACCAGGTGCGAATAAATTAACAACATTTAGCCCGGTGTTGCCAGAAGCGTGCTTTAGGTCTACTTATTTAGAAATACGAGACAAAAGTACGCTTTAAAGAGACAAATATGAGTGCCTAAGCATTTTGTCTTGTAAAAATATCTCGATGGGACTCGTAAGAATATCTGATGAGTCTCAATTGTTTGGAATACAATACAAAGTTGTGATCCATTTAGGAGGTATCTTATTTTACATTGTCTGTTTGGGATATGATTTCTCTTTACTTCTACTGTTATCGATTACGGAAGCAGTGAATGTGCGTATAGTTATGTCGGATATTTCCCATATTAGCAAATTTGGGGGACAATTATTAAGAATTGAATAGCTAGCCTGCTTCTACCAAATCTAGCACACTTTTCAAAGACCAATATTTACAGAAAAGATTTAAAATTACGCAAAATGTTGCTTTATCAGAAATTTAATGTATTTCAGCTTTCATTTAAGAACTGTAGTTATCTATTAAGATAAATATTAATATTCATCAGAAACTGTTCGATATGCTGCAATTCACTTGTTATAAAAAATATACAAAATAATGCCAGTTAGCCTGCTGTGAGCATATTTTTGCATTTCGGTAAACGCTAAAAAATAATACCCAATTAGTACTTTAAATTAAACTCCCGTTCATATTTATCTGCTTAGCGATTTTTCAGTCAAACTTCGATATTCAATTTCTCTACTGTTACGTAACAAAATTGAATGTGGCAATCAATAAAATAATGCCCTAACCTTCTTGAAACGCGAACGTTGAAAAAAATAATTCGTCGCTTATTCAAGACAAAACTCATCGCGCTTGGAAACTCAAAATCAACTCAAAGCATATCCCCCTAAAGATATTAAAACGTCACTTCCACGAAAGGATTGACAATGGCTAATATGGGCTTCATTGTATATTGGTTATAGATTCGTCCATCCAAATGATATGAACATACTAATTTTCCAGTCATTCAAGTCCCACTTAAGGTGCGCTTTTGCCTGTTTATGGTGGAAAGCTTGGTGTCTTAGCCTCAGCAGAGTACCTTTCACTCAACGCCTTGCGCCAAAAGGTAGTCCTTTACTGGATACTGTGACTAAATAAAAAAAAAGGAAAAAATAAAACAGTCTAGATGTAACTTTTACTTACCTTAAATTGTTTTCGTAAAGTCGCCTTTTAATTGTGGTATTTAATTCTACCTGAGCTGATAACCTGTTCCTATACGCCGTCATGGTGGTGATGGCGTTATTATATTTTGGGGGATGCTTAACGGAAAACTTAATCACTTCTCGCGACCAGTTTCTTATACAAGTAGTGATTCCAATTGATAATGCATGCCCCATAAAAATGCAGTGGTCAATGAAATTTAGTGCATATTTTTGTTCAAATTTGCGTTAAGAAAAAAGACAAAGCGTTTTTACTATTGATCAATTAGTAGGGTAAGTAGAAAGAAATGGGACTGATTAACTCACCAATGAATTTTATATAGCCAAGACGTTTAAATGTATTAAAAACCAGGGGGGAGGGCTACTAAAACCAAAACAAACTGCTTTTGATTATTCTGGTACGTGTTTGCTATTATGTTTTTTAATTTAATAAAGTGAATAAAAACGCTTTCCAGTTTGCATTAATTTATTAAGCCTCACGGTATAAACTAACTAGTGGTATTCTTAATAAGCATCTTTTTTACTTTTTTACCTAAATGTACATTATTAACAGACTTTAGAGTGAACTACAACTTGCTGATTATATGCCAATTTCTTTAAAAAATCATATCTTGCGTTAAATAAAAGGTAAACAAAAAACCTTCAACGTTCAACGACTAGACCCACCCTATAAAATTAGTGGAAGAGTTACTAGGCAAATTTGAGATAAGAATATTTTTTTTAAATTTTACATTTTTGTAACATTTTATGGTGCGTTACACCCTGTATAATTAAAATTGTTTTTTACCAGTCACATTTCAAGAGGCGTATTTTTGATTATTTAGGCATCGATGTAATGTTTGCCGCATTTAGTTTTGTCAACTAATATTAGAGACACAGCATATAAAACAAACGACAATATAACTCTAGTTGGCGGGAACGTTACGCGCCGTCCTCGCCGGGCAATGCCATTTTGGTTTAGAAGCCTATAAATTATTGCATTTTCTTGTGAACTATGGAAGACAAGGTAACCCAAGTAAGAGTTATTAAAAAGTTAATTACATAAGTTATTTGATATAATATGATTATTATAGCGATATTATAATATACATGAAATGAACTATGCTCTTATAGATACAGAATGGGGTGCTTCTTCGGGGCAACTATCACGTTTTTTTTTATTTTAAATGAAACATTATGTACTTTTTTCGATTTTTGGGTTACTTGGCACACTCTAAAAAATATGTAAGTATCTATGCACAGTTCTGGACAAAAAAATCTTTAAGCACCGCATTCATAAGCCTGTCATAGTAAGTGCATTTGAACTGTGAATTACAGCAACGACAATATCTTTTATTGGTACGGGTAATATGAATGAGATATCGAATATCTTTTAAAACTATTTACTTATCATTTCATACATCTTCTTATACATAGGTACCTATCTACAGCCCATTGGCTAATATGAATAATTAAAAATAATTATTTTACCGTAGGACTTTTGCTCATATTATATATTATATTATTTGTTTAATTTGTGTGTCTAAATAACACGTTTTTATTATCTTGTATGTAACTAACTAACTATGTATGTAAACAAATCTAGAAAGTCAATTTTCACCGACTTCTAATTGTCGAACCGATTTGAAGTTTTGCAAATATATGTAATTCAGATGACAATACAATAATGTGGTACTCCATGATATAAAATGATACCGGTCGATTTTAACCCACTTTAAAATTTTGCAAATGGGATGACAATATAATAATTTGGTACCAACGAGCTAATCTGGTCACTGGTACCAAATGGTACAGGTCCATTTTAACCTATTCCAAATTATCGTATCGATTTGAAATTTTGCAAGTGTATGTAATTCGTACGGAAATACAACAAAAACAAGAGTTTAAAAAAATCTGCCAGAGGCAAAATTATACCTAGCCGATATGCATGTATAAATGCATCATATTAACAATAAAAACCATACGACAAAGCACCATCTGTTTTTACTCATTCAATGTTTTTTTGTCTATAAGATGTCCCACCTTCAGGTATACTAACAAAAGGTTATAAAAGTAATACATTATTATCGCATGCTATTCCTTATTTTCTTTAAAAATATTTATATCTGATCAATTATTAACGATCACATAATGTAATTTTTAATATCTGATACGTAATATTTTATAACAAGTGCCTATAATACTGCCCTATTTACCTATACTAATAAAGGCAAATATTAACAGTCCGTTCCAGAGATCTAAACCGTAATGGCGGCAACAAGGTCAAATTTAGGTAGTTGGCGACAGCAATAGATTTTTCTTGAGAGATATATTGCCTTTGTTTTATCTGCCGTGGTAAGAGATGTTGAGTATCGAATTTTAACTGAAAAATCGCATAGGCAGATAATTATAAACTGAAGTTTATGTTTTAAGAGTTGTCCCCTTTTCCACCATTTTCATGAACCTAATATGTTAGCAAACAAAAGGAATCCGTGATACAAAAGTCGGCAAACGTTGAAAATAAATAGTCTTTCAATGAGCGGTGGACCCGATCCATTAAAGATATGTTCTGGTTTTAGATTTAAAGCATTCGAGGCTGATTTCGGCTTTTGTACCGTTGGAAGAAGGGATTTGTTTTCGGGATTTCATACAAAAATTGATGGCTGTTAGACAGATTTGAAGGAAAGATAAATCGCAAATCGTTTGGCTCTTTTAAAGCAGTATAAACTTACTAGCTTTAAATGTTTTTAGTAAACAAGTTAAAATGAAACCAAGTAGTGTTTTAAGAATTTTTGTATTGGCTCGCGATATAAGATGCATGTGAGTTATTGAACAATTGAATTAAAAACAAATGGAAATTATATTTATCTCAAAGGAATAAACAAGATCATCCACATAATGTATAAAACTGAAGAAAACAATAAATTATTATTCATCAAAATCATGCATTTTTCAGTTACGGCAGTACTACTTTATTATGAATAAAACGCAATTGCCAGATATTAAAAAAATACCTTAGGAACAGAAAATTGACCAATAAAATATTGTCACTGTTGACAAAGTAAAATCATAAAGAAAGCCAATCTCGTTATAACAAATAGAGAAGAAAAAAAACCATTCGAATTTTCAAACTAAAAACCAAAAACACAACTGCATATGTACCTCCGACATTCTTAAAATCGCTTTAACCAGCTTTTTCATTTGATGTTACATTAAAAAAATTAAGAAAACATTTTTTGCTGCACAAAATGACCGCTCATGTTCGCTATATTGAACATTATGTTAAGTACCTATATGTATGTTTGGTGATATTCCCAAAAGTAATACGATTCGTTTGACTCCTTAATTATTAAAATCCGTTGGAGGTCTACGACTTTTTCTTAATTGCTTAAGCTTTCATTCCCCAAGAACCATTCGTCGTATATATATATATATATATATATATATATATATATATATATATATATATATATATATATATATATATATATATATATATATATATATATATATATATATATATATATATATATATATATATATATATATATATATATATTCTTAGTCGCTACTGTTGTTCTGAAAAAAACAGTTTTGCTGACGTTTTGGCAAAATCACATTTGGCATTTTCGAAGCTTTCCTTGTCGCGTCCGAATAGAGACTGTGTGATTTATATATATATATATGTATATATATTTATATATATATATATATATATATATATATATATATATATATATATATATATATATATATATATATATATATATATATATATATATATATATATATATATATATATATATATATATATATATATATATATATATATATATATATATATATATATATATATATATATATATATATATATATATATATATATATATATATATATATATATATATATATATATATAATATATAGGATAGAAAAAAATACATTGAAAATGAAGTTAACTTTTTTCAAACTCTAGCAAAAATTAATATACTTCGTTTTTAATAACGAATTATCAAACCTATCAAAATTTAACTGCAGATAGCAGTGCTATTTTACTATTTTAAATATTTTCAAACTATTTTGTTTTATTATCAAAATATAGAAAATGGATAAACCCTATGCCCTTATAGTATTTAATTACCTAGTCCTTTTTACATAAATAGGCATTGTAATCAGTTGCAACAAAAATCTTTATAAATATTTACCATTTTTTACAGCGAGATAAAATTGCATCAAACTGGTCTGGCATGTAACGGTTAGTCCGTAATTTGTGGTCGCAGAAAAATTCACTGAAAAGTATTTCTCTTGGACCCGCAGACTTTGATGCACTTTTATCTTGACCTTTTGTCAAAAAAACATAACGTTTAGGACTTGTTTTTCAAAAATGTTTTTTATATTTTTAGAGAATTACCATTTTTTATTGGAATAATTTAATCTAATTTAAAAAAAGCAACAAAGAAACATTTTAAAAAGCTCAAAAATTTAATTTCATTATTATTACGGCTTGGCCAAGGCCTGCAAACCTGTAGTTTTAAATAATCGATGCTATTTAAGTCTTTGTTTTTATTTGCGTTACTTTCTAAAAGTTCCCCAAATTGCATAATTCACAGAATTTAATTCTAGGTTGATCAAGGGCCTCTCCATTAGTCAATTAAATTTTAGGGAACTCTTCAGTCGAAAAGCTTATGGTGTAGGCAGATTGGTAAGACGAGATTTCATATTGCCCGAAAATATAATAATTATAATCATTGATTGCTTTCTATGAAACGTGACTTCCAAGACACCGTTGTTGTTGTTTTTCGTAATTTCGAAACCTCAATGATGCCAATAGCCGTCAGAAAATGTGGTTGCACAATTAATACCCTGCCTGTCTTGAGATCATTTATAGATCTGACAGTTTTTAAAGATCTTGAATAGAATATTTCTAGATCAGTAAACCCGATGTTATTTACGCTATTATTCCGTCGAAATCTTTTTTTCAAACTAATGCATCTTTCGAGGCATGATCGTTTTGATGCTTCAGATATTTTGGGAATATATTTTCTCTTAAATATCTAAAGACCTAGATTGGATTTTACAATTCGTCTCACGGAAGTTTTTTTATGCCAAACTGTTTTTCAATGACCCTTGAACTTTTGTTATCGCATCAACTTTGAGCGGGAAATTGCCGTACTATTTTTCGAACTTCTATAAGTTTTTCTGTCCTTAAAGTTCTTATTAAAACTTTATCGTTTTCTGACAATAGAATAATATTTGACACTTCGCTGAACAAATAGACCATCCGTTGCTATTAAAATATAAAAGTTATAACTGTTTCCATAGTCTACTTATTATTAAAAAAAAACACATATTGCAGAAAGTTTGTGAGATGTAAACGTCTTTAAATTTGCAATAAAATAAATATTAATTAAAATATTTAAAAAAGTGAAATATCATTTTTGTTGTTAAGTTATAAGGCTTTTAAATATTGCGAATAGTTATCCTAAAAAAACCTTTAAAATAATCATTGCGAGCGTTTAAAAAATCCTTATTTTTATATCGCTCGGTATAATAAGATAAATTAATCTTATTACTATGGAATATATCATTTTATTATGTATATATCTACGAATATATCTTTTAATTTTTTGATATATGATATTAGTAAATAAAAAAGTTTTTCAAAACTTAAAAATGTCGACATTTTGTGACCAACCGTGTATATTTAGAATTGTCTTAATGTGCTCTCTTATTTGATATCTATCACCATAAGTTATCGAAATATTTATTTTTCTGTATTGTCAAAATGGCGCACTACTTCCGTCATTCTATCTTTTCCAGCAAACATTGCTAAGAACACTCGTTAAATACCTACGAATGTTTTAGTACATCATGGGTCTAGACGTTTCGCCTGAAGATGGCCACAAAGAATGGATACATTGTATGTGTATATATCTATATATATATATATATATATATATATATATATATATATATATATATATATATATCGCTATTAAACACATTTTTTCAAAATATGAAATATAAGACTAACTTTTTTTCTATATTTTTGATGGAAGAACAAATCGCTGCCCAGGCCTTTTTATTAACACAAAACGACGTTGTGATTAGTTAGTTACCAATGTAATACACGTTGGCTAAAGTTAAGGGTAACATGTAGGTTAATTAAATTAAATCCTTTCTATTTTATGAAAAATGTTTAATTAATAGGGATAGCTATTTTCTAGGGTCTACTCCAACATATCGACATCTATAAATAACATGTATTGAATTATAGCAAGATATTCAAACTCCTGCAATCAATTCGTAAAAAATTATAAATCTGAAAACAACTTCCTCTTTCACTAAACATAATATGGTCCTAGGATCACTCGGTGTTGATTATACAACTCTCAAAATATCTATTTATAACAGGCATCGTTTCAGAATTTGGCTAAGAGGCGTGCATGCAGCTCAAGTCCTCAGTTGATAAATAAACCAACAGTGAAATATATCATATTAAAAATTCTTCGGAAATGCCACCATGATCTATGTTTAGCTAACGGATAGGCCAAGCTGTTCTTTGAATTTCACGACAGATAAAGCTTTAATATAGGATTTATGGTAGACCCAAATTTTGTAGGAACCTTGTGCATGCCGGACAGTTGCTTACTCTGCCAAAAATTTTGTTAGCTCAGTTAAAAGACAAAGCGTAAATCGTCTTCGTGTCGTATGAAAATAATCTGGAATATTAGTTTTTGTAGCGCATAAAGAATTTGTAAAGATTTATCGTTCGTTCCAATTAACTGATATACAGAATATTTTTACTGCTTCAAATTGTTTAAATGTATGTTTTTCTAAATATTTCTTATAAATACGGGACTAAACTGACTGATTTTGACAGTTTCTAGCAAATCAATTTTAACTAGCTGGCCCGGCAGACGTTGTTCTGCTTTTTTCGTTAGATGGTGCGATGAGTTTCCAGTGAAATTATAAGAATATAGGGCTTATCCACCACATCGTCCAGAACTGTTGTTGAAGAAAAACACATTCGTTAAAAAAAACACGCAATAAAACAATACAAAAAATAAAGTTGAAAGGTCTGGGTAACCAGACAATCGTTTCAAAAAAAAAATCATGTAAATTGATGCAGTACCACTCTCTCCCGAATTTGCTGAAAATCTGGCTTACTGTTTTAAATATATAGATATTAAGAGATAGAATTTATGTTTGAAATATTAGAAGCCATTTGGAAAAACTCATTAGTCATTTGATTTTTAGGGTAAAAAAATTATTGGTGGAGTAATATTTTTTATGACTATATTTAACTAGCCTTATTTTTTAAATTAGATAAAAATAAAATACTGGAATGTTTTAAAGTTTAGAGTTGCTGTTTTAATTGATGCTGATTATAACGCTTTGTAATATTCTCAAATGTAAATATTGAGAAGGGAAACTATTTCGCCACGTTCAAAGAAGAAAACCAATTAATTCACCATTTTATAATATTTATATACAGGGTGCTAGTATCTGAACGTCAAAAAAGACTCGAAACATTATTACTCTTTAATTAAACTAAAATGTCATCATCATTTACATTTTTTCATTAACAATCTCCTGAGAAATATTAACTAGTTGTTCACAAATTATGGTATACTCTACTCGCCATGACTGAAAATTATGACTCTCGTCTAAGATGACCAGTTTCATTTATATTATTCAATAATATATTATTGTAAAAATTTAGCAATTTGATTTTTGTTCTTTTAATTTATTTTGCTGGGTTTAAATTGAAGTTTTAGAGTTATGAAATTTTCAAATTTGTTAGCAATTTTATTAATTAATACTAATAAATAATTAATAAATTATAAATAAATTTTTATTTATTAGGAAAACAGAATATTTTCGGAAATTGAGAATAAGATTTTTGAATCTGAGTAATCTATAAAATTATGTACTAAAGGATAACCTTGGAATATATAAAAAGATGCGATTATCTGTGAAAAGAAAAAAATTAAAAACTGGTCTTAATATTAAAACAATATTATCATTAAAATCTGTATTTAGCTATTTAGCAAAATACAATCAATATAAAATAATTTACACTAATAAAATCGTGTTAAATTAATTGCAAAATTTGCCATTAGAAAACAAAAATATACCAAAAAATATATAGTAATAAATGTCTAACTAAAACTATGTTATTGACAATAAAATGCTCCATTGGATCGTTTAATTCTACGGGAATATCTCTATATACAACCAGCATGTAATTATGGAAAGAGCCATCAAGGATCATTTCTTATATTCTTTTTAGCAGATTGGAATAGTCGGAGCTCACAATGATCACATAGAATAAACACAGATCGACAGTTTAATAACGTTTAGACACGTATAATTTGGATGGAATAATGACGGCTCGTCAGGGGCCGCTGGGTCGGTCGGGCCGGTCGAGAAAATATACAGGGAAAATTCTCTTTTTAAAAAAGTGAATATTTTTCGAAAATAATTTTGCAAACATCCTAAAAACGCACAAAGCCAAAATGTAGTTTATTATTTCCTGGGCACATAGCAAAATAGATAGGTATCCCTATTATAATTCCTTGACTAACATACAAACAACGCCATTAACAGCAGATCGCGGCCCACCGTCCTCAGATACTCTAATATATTTATTATAGACGAATTCCATCATCTTACATGCAATACTTCATCTACTAGTTCACGCGGTACGTACTACGTTCGCATACATCCCATGCTATTGCCTCGGCTATAAAGTTAGTCGTAGCTTATATCACCCAAAACCGGCTCGTCTCCATGTGGCCGTGTCCCCGGAATTTTTCCCAATTGAATACAACCTTTTACAGGTATTAATTGTATTTATTATACAATGAGGCTACTTGTTTTTAAATTAATTTTAGTTAGTTCTTTACTTTAGTCATGACAAATGATGATATAATATATTATATTAGCAATTTTTACTCCATGTTGCATATTTAAATGTGGTAACGAAATAAGTGCAAGTGAATATATTAAAATAACATTTGCAATTTATTTTAGAAGCCGGTCGGCCGCATCGTTGTTCTTCCTGGCCAATATGCTTTTTTGGTTGTGTATGTAGCTTTCACTTTGTTTGTCATCTATTTTATTTTACTTTTGAGGCAAGATATATTAAAATATAAAAAAATTAAATTGACTGACTAGAGCGCTTTACTAACATTTTTTTCTTGTTTAATTAGTTTATACTTTAGCCTAGATCTGCTATATATAGGTTAGTACACCTAATTATCATTGAAGAAATAAACGGAAAAAAATAAATGACTAGTATTTGACCATATTTGAACCCGGCACTAATTAACACCACATTGGCTTTAAGGGTGATTTTAGGAAACCTTTCTGGGGGGGATTAATTTAATAAAAAGTTTGTTAATATATCTTATTATAAATGTTATGAGAAAAACATAAATACCTATATTTTTTATCATACTTGTTGTGGCATAAGTGAAAAAAACAGCCTCTACTAAATAGTTACAGAATAACGTCCAATTTTTTTCCTGCAGCAAATTTATTAATTACATTGTTTATATTTACATCAATACTCTATCTATGGATATACAAGAGACCAATTCAACAGGTCGCTCTTGTGCTATAGTGTTTCGAAGCAAAGTTGTTAATCGCAATTTTCACGTAAAAATATGTAAATTACACATGATGTTTGACCGGTCTGGGCGGAGAGGGGTGGTAATTACCTCTATGCCCCCTCACCGTAAAACGTCCGACCCTAAATTTTAGAGTACGAGCCGTCACTGGGATGGAAGCCTATTTTATACATTTTTCATG
Organism: Kuschelorhynchus macadamiae; assembly: GCA_030620095.1. Lineage (NCBI taxonomy): Eukaryota > Metazoa > Arthropoda > Insecta > Coleoptera > Curculionidae > Kuschelorhynchus > Kuschelorhynchus macadamiae. Next base: position 595,587 of record JAUTXW010004343.1, read on the forward strand.
AATAATTTTTTATGGTTTTTACTTTTCAGTTTTACGGTTCACACCTCACACAATATATTTTACTCTCAGAAAAACACGAAATTAACAATCATAATAATAATAGTATTTGTAGTAGTAGTAGTGTAGTAATAATAATAATAATAATAAAAGTTGATCGCTTAATTTAGAGCTGCGATTGATGATGTTCATGAAGCTAGTTACTTCCTATTTCTGACCCCAATTACTCCCTAATTAACCTTACGGCTCTGGCAGTCCCTAAAAGACACATGACGATGAATATGTTGGAGGCTGAAGGGAGGGATAGGCTTCTACATTGTAGATTTCACGTTGCATTTTAATCTCAGGACGTAGATGTTGACCTCTCTACTTTGTATCTTAATTGTGGTTTCCTGATCCCTGAGACTGAGCGGTTAATCAGTGCAATTCAGGATCAGGTAGTAGCCATCAAAAACCACCGAAGGTATATTCTGAAACAAACAATCGAGAGTGAAGAATGACCACTGCAGAATGTGTGGCCGCGAACCAGAAACAATCCAACATCTGGACTGAGCCTGCACATACCTGGCTCCGAAGAACTATTTGGATGGTTACAAGAAGGTGGCCGGAATCTTGTAACACGACTTGTCGAAAAAAGAAAACTTGATTAATAGAATTCCACCATATTATAAATACTCACCTGCACTCCTGGTTGAGAAAGAAGAAATTAAGATCTACTGGAACATTCAGATAGTAACGGATCACACCGTAGCTCATAAACAGTCGGATATCTTCGTACTGAATGGGAAGAAAAAAGTCACCTACATCATAGATATAAGTATACCCTTGCACGAGAAAAAATGCTAGAAACCAAAAGTTAAATAAGTACCAAGATCTAGCTTACGACGTTAACCACATATGTACCAACTAAATATAGTTAAAGTTTTACCCGTGATCATATCCTTCAATGTTTTAGTGGACCAGTACTTATCGACTGTTTCTGAAGAGAAGACATAGTCACCATCAACTCGGTAATTGGCCAAGCGCAACAAGCTGTAATCTTGCCAACGTGGAGTGATGTTCAAAGAGTTTTGACCCACGAGTAACCCGTTGGTTCTAGAACCCCGAATACTAGAGCATCCTCTCCGTTAAAGTGTGTTTAATAATAAAAGTAATAATGATAATAATAAAAATAATAAGACATTTATAAACCCAAGTAATAAAATACATTTTTGTCTTAACAACTGGCAAATTTAAGTACTACTTAGAATATGTTCGTATGAATCCAATTTTCATTATTCAGCAAGCAAATCGTTCAAGCTATAAACAGTCAGCATGAAAAATCAACTACAAAAAAGGAGAACAATTTAAAAAAGAAGAAACGTTCTATTGAAAAAAAAGTTTCTTGAAGCCATTATATTGATAGACTGGCAATTTAATTGCCTGAAAATTTTTATACGCAGTTGTCTGTTTGATTGGCATAACAAATTACTAATAAACAACTAGGCTCAAATTAAATATATTCGTTCCTGCAGTAAGTTATTAATAATATTAATTATCTAGTTCTTTTTATCTTATTGTTACTCTTGCCAGAGGGGTAGTTTTTAAAACTTTTCATGAAAATGCCCATTTTGAAATCTTGACAGAAAATTAAATTATTTTTAGATCCCTCAGAACCTAGAGATCTTCATTTCAGTTTCAATATTTAAACATGTTTTTTTAGCATTGACGTGGTTGATATAAAGAGATAAATATAACTTTTTGTTTATCAATAATTTTATTGTTTTCTATTTTCATTTGGATTCAACCTATTTTTTTTTTCTTTTTACCTGCACCTGCCATAAAGTACATATTTTGTTTGTAATATTCTTGTAACATCTATATTTTTATATAATATGCGTTCAGAAAATTGTTTTTGACATTTTGATATTCTAATGCAATTATGTTTAGGTTATTTGTAGATCTGAAGATGCTCTATAGAGCGATACTTAAAATTATTAATATAATTTTTAATATAATTTTTAATTTAATAGATATATGTATTAGCGAACAAAACATATTTGTTAAACTTAAATTTAACACTACAGCAATAGCACATACAAATCCAACGAAATATGCGTGTATTTGTTGCGAATCTGTCTGTAAAAACAAATCGATAAAAACGTTTAAAAACTGTAAGCCTTAGAACCAAAAGCTCTGCGAACTAAAAAGTTAAACTAATGATGTGGGATCAGTCCCGATTCAGTCAGTAAGGATTCAGCCCGCCGTTTTTAATATATCGCTGTTTAGAACACGACTGACAGTGATCGATGGTGGAATAGATCATTGGTCAGATGTACAATTTGGCTTTCAAGATTCGGAATTTTTACGGATTTACAAATTACCTTTAAATATATTTTGGATAACTGGATCTGGGCAAATGTGGTTTTAATACAACGGTATTGACATCAAGGTAGAATAGTAATAATAATATATTAAATCACTTTTTTATCAAAAATATACGATTACAAGTATGTACATTTGCAATAGCGTAAAATGAAAAAAGAAAAAGTATTGGTGAAGTTTGGCCTAAAGTCTACCCCTACTTAATCAGTGATTAGTCTGAAAACCTACCAAAGCCTAATCAAATATCATATATAAAGTTATAGTAGGCGGTACGTATACCACCTACTATAACTTTACATTATTACCAGTACATTTAAACATATTTAACTAGAAAAAAATCTACCTTGATAAAAAAAGATTTAAATGAGAATCACCGGCAGCAACTCGTTGCTCAGCAGGCATGCGACTGTGGCCCACGTACTATCAAATAAGTAAGAAAGTAGCTTTATTTAAATTTATTGATATTGTAAAGTTTCAATTCTGCAGGTAAGGAATTATACAGATTTTAAATTCATCGAATAAGGCAGTCTTATACTGAGGCATAGTAAGTTTGATTTTATATCTAACGTTCCAGAAGAATTCGATATTACTACTAGGGATTCGCGTGACTGAGTGTATTCATGGTCTCGATCTGAATAATGGTTTTGATGTTCGAGACCAAATCCAATATTTACTCGATCTCAGTAGTCTAGGTCTCACTTTTGATGGTCTCGAAGATAATAATTTTGTTCCCCCTTATAATGGAATTCGTACAAAAGCTCATTTAGATAAATATAACAAAGAGTTATATTTACTTATAGTTATATAAGTAAAAGGTATCTAAAGAAGGTGTAACAATATTCGTTTCTTACCATTGGGATCTCGGAAACCGTAAGAGATACGAAGTCGATTAAATGGGGATAAAGTGGTATAAGTGGTACAATTAGTCAATGTCCATTCAGAAACTTCATAAATTATGCACACTTCCGGAAATACCTGACAAGATACCCATTTTTGCATTTTCGATTTTATTTTTTTTAAAGAGACATTGAAAAAAATTAGTTGTCTGGGCAATTTTGTTACTTTATTGGAAAAATATGATATTTTTGAGATACGACGCTTCATTTTTAAAATAATATCCTCAAAACCATCATTTTAAAACCCACATCATAATCCATATTAAATTCAGAATATTACTAAGTATATTCACGGAACAACCTTCTTATTTGAAAAATATTTAGGAATATGGCTCTTTTCATACTCCAAATCATTTACTTGATTTTTTTGTTTTGGTCAATAACAAACACACGCATTAATTTTTTCATATTTTTTTTATTTTTAAAGCTACGTTAATCATTGCTTTCCAAATTTTATGAAATAATGTAGATTTATATATTGATAAAAGCATTACACAAAAAAATTGGCCGACTGAGTTTGTACTTACCATCTGGCAAAAGACCTATGAATATAATGTAAATAATTTTTTAATTTTCCAAAAATAACGTTGTATGAACTTTAAAAATTCTTTCTCAAGTTTCAAGAGTTATAATAACTGTTCACATTCTTTTTCTAGGTCTTGCCAGTAGGTATTTTCTGAATATGGACACCCTATATATTATTACATATTTTAATAGTTTGGCAAATTCTAGACATATTTTATGTAGCTAGCATGGCCTATTAACTTTGCCTGGAAAGGGTTTAATGTTATGTGACATTACTTCTATCGTAAAAGCGAAGTATTGTAGTCGTGAAAAGATCACTCAGGTTTTTACAGATTTTGACGTTTTAGGGTCCCTAGATGCCAAAAAAGCAGATTTTCTCCTTTCCTTCAGTATGTCGCTCTCGACAGCATAGCTTAAAAATTACTTATCCGAAATTTTGGTCAAAAATTAAGGGTTATAAGGAGAATGAAATGTTATGTTTTTGGAAAAAATTCATTATGCCGGAACAAAATGGCGACCTAGTGAAATGTTAAGAAATTGATATTGAATTTGTTAATCCAATGTACCTAAAATTTTGCACAAAAATCGAGTATTTCCTAGAAATCATTTAGTAAAATTTTTGTACGAATTTAACATGGCAAAACAAAATGGCAGCCTGGTGAAACGTTAAAAAAAATATTACTAAAAACTACTCCAATTTACCTGAAATTTTGTAAAAAAATCAGGTATTATCAGCATGAAAAACTCCTTATGAGATTGATTTCAAATTTTGTGCAAGAATTAAGTATGATATAGAAATGAACTGGTAAAATTGTGGTACGAATTCAAGATGGCGGAATAAAATGTTGTTTGTAATCATGAAAAAAACTCCCGTTCAAATAGCTTCAAGTTTTAGCGTATCTAGATGCCCAACAAAATATTTTCTCAATTCCGTCGCTCTGTTTGACTGCCAATTTAGTGCATAGTTAAAAAGCTACTTTTCTGATTGACTTCAAATTGAAAAATTAAAGGTCTTATGGGGCTGACCTTGTAACATTTTGTAAATATCCAATATGGCGGAATAAAAGGGCGGTCTGTGCAAATGTTATAAAAAATTATTAAGTGTTACATAGTAATGAACTGGTAACATTTTGGTATGGATTCAAGATGGCTGCCTAATAAAATAGTTAAAAAAATCAGCCTAAAAAAACTATTTATTAGATTAATTTCAAATTTTGTTCAAGCATTAAGTATGATATAGAGGTAAACTAGTATGTAGGTATGAATTCAAAATGCCGGAAGAAAATGGCGACCTAACAAAATGAACATATTATTATATTTATTTTTTTGTAATTATTAATGAAATCTATTTTTTGTAACTATTAATGAAATCTGCATAATTTCCTGCAATTTCAATCAATTAAAAATACAGTGTTTTGTTATAGGAATTACTAATAAAGTAATGAAAACTGTGGATTATTTTTTTTATTAATTTGTTCGAGACCTACTCTCAGAGTATCGAAGAGTAGTAGTCTCGGTTAGTTTCGGAATTATCTTTTCAGACTGAGATTAGTCTCATGGTCTCGCAAACCCGCAATTACTGCAAGGAATGAGTTTGTTTTTATTTAATAAGTTAGAGCTATTAGGAGAATTAATTAGTTTCTGCATAAAGTTCTATAGGGGATGTCATTTGCGATTTTTCATACTAAGTTATTTATATCTAGATATTTCTCCGGATATGTGACCATATTGTAACATTAAAAACTAGTCTATAACATGCTTTTTGCACTTCTTGTATTGTACATATAATTCGTATGTTGTTTTTTTTTGTTGGTAATGTACACAGTAAATTACATTTTTTTTATTTTTAATCTGTAAGTTAAATAAATGATAATTTTATATGGGAGCGAAATTATTTCACTGGTTCTTAAGTATATGTTATAGAGATTCTCTTATACCATAGGATAATTAACTGAAAATACTGGGCGCACGTTCAGAAAGGCTACGCGTTATCAACTGGGCACTAAACGCAACAAATTTAATTAATGTACCGTTATTGTTTTTGCGAAAAATAAAAAAATTTCCGACAAAGCCCTTACCTACACCGCCCGCGAGTTTAGATTAAGTTATTTCATCCGTGTATCTGGAAATATTATTATTAAAACTCAGCCACCCTAAATTCATTTTAACTCGGGAAAATCCACTTCGGGAAACTCAATTTCTAACAAAAAACTGTTTATTTTTATAGCGGAGCTAGGAGAGTTTCCACTCTCCCTACTTAGTTTACTCCATTAGGTTTTTATTGAAAACTGAGCCCCGTTGATGGCACGTTTTGTCTTGGATGGCTGGTCTTTTTATCTTTTTAAAAGTTGCTTAAGTCGTTTCTCTCAAAAGGGACACTTTAAAAGTTAATTTCATTTGATAGCACTTGAAGATACTCAAGATTTTGGAGCTGTTTAGAATCGACAATAGCGTTTAGTTTGAGAGTTGCATAAAATATAATTTATATGAATGTCAGCAAGTAGTTTAATATGTTATAGTTTTTCCTGTTTTGGGGAATATTCTTAAATAACAAAGTAGTATATAAACAAGTGCGTTATTAAAATTACTTTAAATCAATTCTGTAAAGTATCCAGAAATAAAATTTGTACGTTAATATATAATAATATATTTATATATTTATATAAAAAATACCGTATAAGAAAATTATAAAATTGTTAGACATGTAATTTTATAAACAATTCTTCAGCCACAAATTGATTTACCTTATATAAATATCATACGTCATGACTTTGGATATGGAATCTTGAAAGGCTTAACACCTTAGGGGCCACTTCGCCAACCGTGGCCAGATAAACAATTTCCCGTTGACGAACATGTTTGACATGTGGCTAACAAAATTATTTTGACGAAAGTGAGTTCACTTTAGTGTTATAAGCAGTTATATTTAATTGGCGTATGCATACAATTATTCAGGAAGGACTTGACTATGCATTTTCATGTTCTGTTAAAATTTTAGATGTTCTAGTATTTTTATAAATCACACATGTGTTTTTTATAATTATTTTTTGGCTGTTCTGTCTTTGTTTTCTTAAATAACCACTTGATAATATAATGTATAGATAAGTAAATATGTTCTTCTATAATTCTTTACATTTTTTGGTTTTTGTTTTGCTTACATAACATATTAGTAATTTTTAAGTTTTTTTTTTTTAATAAAAATTTTAACGACATAATGAGTTATAGTAACTTTAGTTTTTGGATAAACTAGGCATAATAGTGGTAACGTCAACGTGTAAATCAATTCTGCATCTATAATGGTTAGTAATATTATTTCTTTTCCTCAATTGTAGTTTTTTTTATTTAGAAAACTTTAAAAATTCTTTGGTAGTTTTATAGATACAAAAAAAGTCGAATACAAAAATTTGTTCTAATTATACAAACTTTTTACACGGTGTTAAGTTTTTTTTCTGAAATCAAAATTTGTTCCGCCATATTGGATTTTTACCAAAATGTTACCAGGTCTTCCCTATATGATCCTTAGTTTTTGACCAAAATTTCAACTCAATCATTTAAGTGTTTTTTTAGCTATGCTGCGAAGAGTCCGACAGACAGACGGATTATTGAAAACATGTATTTTGGCATCTATGGACCCTAAAACGTTAATATCTGTAAAAATTTGGGAGAGTAATTTTTTCACGATTACGATCTTTTCCTTTTACTATGGGAGTAAAAAGACAAAACAAGCTTTTGCTTTCTAGTAAATTTTATTATTGCTTTTATAGATTCTCTGGTAGACCCTATATTCTATAACATCATTAGACTGGCAAGAAAACTTATATGTGTACACACAAATTTTTTTCTTAGTAATTTAAAAATTAATTGTTGCATTTTGAGGTGGATCAGTAATTATATAGTTATCGTAAATAACTAATAAAAACGTATTAAAAAGTTAAAAGACGCATGTCCTTTAACCAATAAAACTAAATTAATGATGCCAGATTTTTGTGCATTTACTCCGAAGAGATTGGTTCCATCGTTTTAAATATATGATCGTTTAAAGCAAGCACGACGTTGATATATGGCACAATAGATCACATGCCAGTTTTACACGTCTATTCCCTGAAAATGCGGAAAGAATCGTACGTTTATAAAAAAGGCAAATAACTTGATGTGTGAAAAGCTGCTCGTTTAAATTTAAAATAAAAATCAACTTATTTCAGTTCCTTTCTAATTTGGAAATTTATTAATTCGACGAATTACGTTAGTATTCAGTGCCGTTTCACATGGAACATATAGTCAGTCCTGATCGTCAGCGCTGATGGCATTAAGCATTTGTGTTTAAACATTGCGCCATTTGGATCAGCCTACTAGACTAATAAAAAAAAATCGGTAAATTCTTCTCTACCCACAACTTTCCTGGTACAGAATTTTACTGCGTACACACAGTCTATATATGCATTTAATTGTTCTGTAATAACTTTATACAAAGATTGTAGACTATAAATGATTTTTTTTTTTTTAGTTTTAAATTTATGTATTAATATTATTATTATTATTATTATTATTTATTTTTCATAACTTTATTTATACGGGGTAAGTCTGGCAAGCGAGACCCCCCTTTATTTCTGTGATAGCTGAGAATAGAAAAAAAAACTTTATATAAAATATATGTAATATTCAGCGAACTTTATTTTGTGATGAACGTTCACTATACAGAGTAGTTCAAAAAAGTTGGGCGTGGCCTAACTTTGCATTTCTAAATATAACCCTGTATTTTTTATTTCAGTTTTGAATTTAGCTTGCAATTCTGGATGTTTTTTGTATAACATACTATCATCGTAAATTTAATATTTTTCGCGAAAATGATATATGAAAAATACCAGTAGCAAGCATTGTTATTAAAATTGCACCAGTTAATATCTATTTGCAAACAACAATATTTCGATTTCAACTTTTTATTTATTAATAACTAAACAAATAATCAAGGAAGTAACAATTAATTAACGGTAGAAAACGTGAAAACTATTAAAACAATTAAACATGATAAAACCAGTGGATGAGGTTTGGGATATTACAAAATATTAAACTCTCAAATGCTCAAACGTGTTTCCATTTTCTTCGATACACAGTTGTAAACGTCTTTGATTATTTTCCATTACTTCTAAAAGTGTGACAGGAGTAATTTTGGAAAACACCTTTCTAACCCTCGTTTTCATATGTTCGATGGTAGTTGGTGGAATTACATAAACTCGTTCTTTGATATATCCCCAAAGTAAGGCCAGGTGACAGTTTATACTCCTTCTTCTTCCTATCCATTTGTTCGGATAAGTTTGATCCAAATAACTGCGAACAATGTGGGAATAAAGAGGAGGTGCCCCATCGTGACGGTACCACATATCTTCTATCGAACTTGTAGAGGGACCTCTTCCAAGTATGTAGGCAAATCGTTTCTTAAAAAATTTAAGTAAATTTTGCCCGTTAAAGTGACGTCAAAGAAATGTGGTCCAATAGCCTGCGATCCTAAAATTCCGCTCCACACATTTAAAGACCAAACTCTTTGATTGTCTACAGCTCCTATCCAATAAGGATTTAAAGTACTGTAATAGTGCATGTTGTGTATTAACAGCTCCATTACTTTTAAAAGAAGATTCGTCGGTGTATAAACTATTTCTCAAAAATTATTCATTTTCAATAACTCGCGTTTGAAGATCTCTACAAAAATTTACCCTGTTTTGGAAATTCCCCATGGAGTTCTTGGTTCAGACAGAGGATGATACTTACGTTTTCTAATAACGGGATACTGTGCTCTGCGAAACATTCAGATCATCTGCTACTGAATAGTTACTTGCATTTGGATTGTCCACTATACTCAGAATAACATTGGTTTCATGTTCCTCACTCATGATGCAATACATGACGGCTTGGTTGTTTTCAGTCAAGAAAATTCCTTTGATACCTACGTTTTGCTGATTTAATTTGGCAACGACATACTCCAATAATGAAAATCATATCAGTTAGTTCGTTTAAGGAAAACTGTTGGTTATTATTCATCTTTAATTATGAATGTAGAAAATAAACAACTCTTGAAATTAGATAACTTCGATAATTGATAGCGACACGTAAACAAAAACAAAAATGTGAATTCTTTTGTATTATTTAAAATTTTGACATCTCAGTCAATTATATATAACAATATAAGAATAGTCAAATAAATATTGAGTGCACCAATGAAAACAGTAAATTTTGATGCAGCTAGGCTATTAGCAACCCTGTCATCCTTATATTGTAATCATATATTTTTTAAAAATAACTACATACTACATAAAACCTGGAGAATTTGTATTCTAACGGTCTTGTTTAGTTATTAATACATTAAAAGTTAAAATCGAAATATTGTTGTTTGAAAATAGATTTTAACTGGTGAAATTTTGATAACAATGCTTGTTACTGGTATTGGCTGCAGCTGATAGTTACTTTACAATCGTAGTAGAAAACTATAAAAAAAATTGCCATTAAAAATATATAAAAAACTTTATTTAAAAAAGTAAACCTTTCAATTTAGCAGGCTTTTAGAGTAACTGCATACGATTAATTTTACAAATTGAGTTGCAGTTTTTTGATGCAAAGACTTATAATTTGGTGATAATATAACAGTAGAAGTATCTATTCACTAATAATAATTACTAGAAATATTCGAAAGTTGTGAACTTCGCTATGCGGTTTTTGTTGTTTTTTAGGGTATTTATTGAATATAGACGTCTAAAACCAGAGCAGTTTTGTCAGATATTTGAATATGATTATGTTTTGTTTCGATCGATCAATAGATGCCGCTATCCTTATGATTTGGTTAAACAAAATTGTTAAAAAGCCATTTTTCTATCAAAGTTTCAAAAAAATTACTTGCAGTCGTGGTGCAATGCAAAAACTTTCCCTTCCTCTGTGATACCACCAACATGTTTGTTTATACAAAAAACCCAAAGTAAAGAGAAGTTTTCAGGTTGATTGATTTCACCACAGGTAGAAATCGGAATAGTTGAAAAAAAGTCTCGTCAAAAAATTCACTAGTGAAATAGCATATAGAACACAAATTTCTACAGTTATAGGTATGGGAATACCACATAAAAGTAAAGAGTTCAGTTATAGCTTCTTTCTTTATGAAGGTGGAAGAAAATGTTAAATATGAAAGTTTTGTGGATTTTTATGGATCATTTATAAATATTATCAGCGAAACAGATGAGCATCGAATAAAAAAAAATATAGTATAAAAGTTCGATTTTCGCCCTTATTTTATATTGGATGGTGTATTTTAATCGCATATTAGGTTTCATCAAAAGTTCCAGCTTGCCAACAAGATACCTGCTACCTTTTTTAATTTTTGATATCTAAGTCAAAGGTAATGTCAAAATTGACAATAATACTTTGATCACAGCGATTTTATAATCTTATTTTTATGCAATTTTATCCTTTAAATTTTTTTAATATTTCCATTCTGATTTCTGTATACGACATTTTTTAATTGACCCAAGGGAGTTATACCTTATTTTGTGATGATCCGATGGTCCAGAAAAAATTGCTAGTCCACATTTTGAATTCAAGCCTAAAATTGTATTATACCAGGTAAAAGAATGCTATACGTATACTAGACGCTCACACGTTGCTTGGCATGAATACAATAAGTATCGAAATCCTGCAATATTTAAATGATACTATTATAAAATATATCGCGTCCGGTAAACTATCCTGACAGACGATTTTTGCATATTTTATTTTTTTTACAGAAAGTACCCATTTGTAATATTACATTTCAAAAATAAAAATTGCGGGATATGCAAGAGTTTTCCTAGAAAAAATTAATTAAAAGTCACACTCGCTCACAATTTGACAGCCTTAAAACGAAAAATTTAGCGATGTTGCCAGATTTTAGAATTACCAATTCGTTAGAGGAAACGAAATGACCAATTAAAAATTATTTGGACAACAGAATTAAAATTATTTATTGTTATTATTATAGTTTTAATGAAGGTTTTATTGACGAACCTGGGCTAACCTAACGTTAGCGGGACAGATCCACCTAACAATATAGTTTTTGGTACAGAAACATCCCGCTTTCAATATAGACTCGGAATTCGGATGGCGCGCTTTTTTTACAGAAATCCTAACTAATCCTAACCTAATCTAATCCGCATTTCTATTAATTATAAGTTTTGTTATAAAAAAAATTAGTTTTACGTGTATCATAACTTATAGGTATTTCTTTAATTATGAATATGGCAACGTCGCACATCAAATTAAAAACAAGCGTGGCGATGGGAACAGTCGGAAAGATGTTTGAAATCAAAATTACTTTTGATTTCTATAATAATTACATCTAAAAAGAAAAAGAAACAAAAATAAACGAGATTTAAGAGCGTCGATATAGTTTACCGAAACCAATATATCTACATACTATGTGAAAGAATCTAGGAAATATACCTGGTAAAAGAGAAACTTTTAACAACTTAAATTTATTTACACACAAAAGGGGACAAAAAGCTACGATCATTTCATACACACTCATATCATTAGGTTATCACTAGTTCGTGCAAACTATACACAATATTTAAGCACATTTAAAGCATTTCTTAAGATCGTTTATTGCTCCTGAACGAAAAAGCATAACTCGTGTAGGGGTATCTTCACGGTAATCTTTAAGAGTGAGTTTAGTATACCAGTTTATGTGTATTTCGTGAACTACCGAAAAGCGTTTACAATGTCAAGTGGGACTAGCTCTGCGATATTTTACTTCAAATAAATTTTACTAGGTGTCACTGACTTCCCTCTTATATCAAACAAACATAGGTCGTGTTAAATTAAAAAAATCACTTTGCACTTTATAAGTAGTCCTGTAAACCTGTTACTGTCCCTGATATTTCACAGTTTATATGGAGGGTATTTTGAAGTGTTGTTGCATAAGGATCGACTATATAAAATTATTCATAATTATAATATGCGGCAAAAATTTCTATTTTTTGTTTTATTATAGGCTGCGATTTTAGTGTTCTTTTTGACCTTTCTGTTATAATCTTACTCTTTTGTTTGATCTTTTAGGTATCTAGTTTTAGCTATAAAATTAAGTCGTCCACTAGAGGTAATAGTGCATTTGCAAAGTATATTAACAATTTTCTAACCAACACTTGCTTAATAACGCTAGTTTACAACCATTTTGCGACGACCGACGGTGCAAAACGCAATTTTATGTTAATTTTTGGTCGCTAAAAACGAAAAAGATGGTAACAACTTCCTAACACGTAAGATTTTTAAGTTATGATTTTTTCAGCAAAAATTAATAAGTATTTTAATCACATTATTTTAAAAAGTAATGTTTGTAGGAATTAAAAAAAATTAATTGGTGTTCCAGCACCACCGGTAAATTGGGAGGAAGATTTTGAAATGTATGACGATGAAGCAGAACCTGATAATATATCAGAAGAGGACGGTTCTTATTTGCCTGAAGGGTGAAACCAAAGTTATAATATTTAGGAACCGTAACCAGGAGCTGTCTTTTTTACTATGCAGAATAAAATGTGTGTTTGTGTTAATCCAAATAATGCTACGGAAAAATTTGAACTAAATGCCATAAGCTATGGTACGTATAGGTAACTGATATGGGGTGACCTACCTAAAGGTCATAGAGGGTTTCAGAGTGGATTTGCCAAATATTGCTGATTTCTTTGTCTTTGGAACAGTAGAGCATCACAGAACCATTACCAAATAAAAGAATGGCTTGAGAGAAATCAACTTATTCCTGGCCAACCTAACTAAAAATATACCTCTTGTTATCTTAAAAAATTTCTGTACCTCCATTACACATTAAACGGAGATTAATGAAACATTTTTTAAAAGCATTAGATAAAGAAGAAGGTGCGTTTAAATACAAATTTTTCTTAATCTAAGTGATGCTAAGTTTAAGGAAAATAAGAAAAATACTAGGGGATGAAAAGCTTGATTAAAAGTTAAGTGATGTAAAATTAGTTCCGTGAAGGTCTTTTAAAAGAACTGAAATTTTAGAAAATAAAAAAAATAGAAAACTAAGAAAAACTACTGAAAAATGGGCTGTTGCATGTCTCTTAAAATACATTTTTTGAAATTTTTTTCGAGAAAATTTGTGTGCAGTTATTGACGAGCAAGGAGAAAGGTTCAACCAAGATATACTAGCAGTAGAACAACGCTACCAAGACAGATGGGATCCAGCCATGATAGGTATTATTGTTGGTTTCTTGTGAGAGAAAGCGAAGGTCAGCATTTGTAAAAAAGATATCTACAGATGAATTACTATAAATGTATTTTCATCTGTATTTTTGCAAATAAAACCTGTTGTCCTTAGAATATCTTGATTTTTTTTCTTGGGTTGAATTTATATATAAGAATATAAAAAAAATGTACAAACATTTTGGATTAAAATAAAAATAACTAATGCATTCTTTAACTCAAAATCTATTTTTGTTGTTGAATTCGTAATCAGGATGCTTTAAACTCCCCCGTACAGCCATTTTAACATCAGCCGTATTTGTTGACTATTGTAATTCTAGCAATGTTATAGATCTATATGTCTCCCATCGCTATTTTTAATATTTACATTTTCGAACAAAAATATTATAAGCATATCTTAGAGGAAAAGATTATTAAAAAGAAATGTTTGCGCAAGTATCGTAAATACATTCTTAAATTTTCAAAAAATGAAAATGTTTATACTGTATTGGCAGCTTTACCAAATGAAGCATAATTTTGCAGAATTATTTTTCTATTACTTTAATTTATCTTTTCATGTAAAAACACTATATTTCTAGTAATACGACAATAAAATAAAACCCTGAGTTAACACGGCTTAGAGAAAAGATAGCTATGTTGACTTCCTTACTAAATATAATAAATAAAAAGTATTTCCCTCTTTGCAAACAAACGAATAATATATACAAGGAAAAAGTAAAATGGTTTATGTGTAGTAAAAATTACTTTAAGAGCCTAAATGCTGAAAATATCTCAAAAGCAATGTGGCAGTGCATAAAAAACTTAAAAAAAAGTGATAAAGAATAATACTGAAATCATTATAAATGGTAATTTGTAGTAAAATAATAAAATCGCCGAGGGGCTTAATACACAGTTCACTCTGCTTAATAATAAATTGCTTGTAGAATTTTAACAAATTATTCATTTTATCACCTATATGTAAAGAGGATCTGTTAAGGGTTATAGGTAGGCTTAATAATTCTAACTCTCGTGATCATAATATCATCTCTAACAAAAATTTTAAAAAATGTAAAAAACATATTTTAGATATTTTTGTATATTTAATAGATATTCCAATAAGAAATTAATATTTTCCTGATAGGCCTAAATTTGCCAGGTTTTTTTTTATAAAAAGGGTGACTAAAATAATTTTGACAAATATCGTGGAATACCTCTCTTCTAAACAGTATTTATTTATTTTTTTTTTTGATAAATATGTATTTAAAGATGAGTTTTTATAAAAATAAATTTCTTTCTCAGTCACAGCATGGTATTATCTGAAAGAACTGAAACTGCATTATGTGAGTTTCAACGTATAATTGATTCAGGGTTGCATGTTTTGGGAATCCTTGTAAATTTTTCATAAGCATTTAATGCAGTAAATCGCGAAATTTTGCTTACTAAGTTTTGCAGATATTTCTTTTTTGTAGTCTTTGTCAACGAACTCATAAATTGTAACTATGAAGAAAATATTTTCGTTATTTCATATGTTAACGTTACAACTATTTTTATAGTTAAAAGAAAATCCCACATCTTTAAAAATTACTGTTGAAGAAACAAGCCAAAAAAAAATATTTTAAATTATGCTATATTATTCATTTTTGATAAACCTTAATTTTTTAATTTAAACTTAAGTAAATCATATTTTTTTAAAAAATTATTTAAATTATTATATTTTAATAAAACCATAAAAAATTGAGTTTTGTGAAGATTTCAATTTTTTCTGACACTAAATAAATTTCTATTCATTCAACTAAATTTTCTTAGCATATCCGAAATTCTAGTGCATTCATCACATGCCATAATTATTCTCATTGCTCTATTTTGGAAGATTTGTAGTCTGTTTATATCAGGCTCTTTACACATATATAAAAGAGTACTACAAAAAGTGAAATATGGAAGAATAATAGAGTTAAATGCCATTTTTGTATTTAAACTAATATAACCACTTAATATTTTAAAATTCAAATTTTTTTTTTTAGTTTATTATCTATTTTTACTCCTAGATATTTATGTGAATCAACCCTATCAATTTTGGAGTTTTTAAATTCTAATTCCAAATTATTAAAAACTTTGCAGATATTTTAGGATCATAAAATCATACATTTTGTTTTAATGACAAAAATTTTTAAATTATTAACTGTCATTAATATAGTAGCAAGTTCTTATTGATTATTCATATCTGAAACGAACTTAAAACAATCTCTTTCACCTGAATAAATTGTTGTATCATTAGCATAAAAATGGAAATTGCAATTTTGAAAAATATTTGACAAATCATTAACATACAAAATAAGCAATAAAGGACCTAAAACACTATCTTGAGGAACATCTACATGTTTTTTTTTTTTGATAAGGCATTTTCACATTGAACAACTTATTTTCTCTTACATATATATGAACAAAACCATTCATATACTTAACCACTTATTCAATACAATTTTAATTTTGATAATATTTTTTTTCTGTATGTAGTTTCAAATGGTCTTTTAAAATCAAGAAAGATTATACCTACAATTTTTCCTTTATCTATAAATTGTTTCTAACTGATTGTAAACCACCCTCTTTAGAACTTCCTTAACCACACATAACTTATTTATTGACCGATACTCGTCCACTTTAACAGTATTTTTACCTTTTCTAACTGGGATAATAGTGGCTATTTTTAGTTTGTCTGCTAAAGGCTCAGATATGTCATGTTTTTTAAAAAATGAAAAGTAATGTCATCTCGACCGTCGGTATTTTTAAGTGTTTTCCTTCAAACTTTCTAAATATATCCAATTAAAATTATCACATACAAGCTGTTATTACTACTTAACGGAAAACTAAAATTACTGTTAGAATACTGCTCACAATTTCATTCTTACTGTCTAATATATCTCTACGACAATTTATTGCTCTAAAACCGGTCGAGATATGCCAATGAAATTTCGTGGGTTTTAGAGGTACTTATTGCGCATTTTTTGACATGCAATTAAGAGTTTCATTGGCGCGCATACTGGTAATGATCTCAATTTTTTAAAGAAAAAAATGATACACTATTAAGACAGTTAAAATTGAAAATCATTTTTGAATTCCTCGTTAAATTTGTGACAAAAAATCTGTCTTGCCTTTTTTCGTATGGGGCGCGGTTTTTATGCAAAAAAATAAAACGTCTTAACGCGTATTTTTCATTTTTTAATACATTTCTAGTAGGCTAGTATCAACATTTATCTGTTAAATACGAATATTTTAACGAAATGTCAAATTAGCGTTTCTTTATTCTTAAGCTTTTTAGTTAGTAACCTTACTGTTAATAAGTAATAATTTTTTCTTTTATCGAGAAGAATGGAAAATATTACAAATGCGGAATTGTCAGATATGCATTTTGTTTATGGTCGAAGTAATGGAAATGGTCGGCAAGCTCGACGATTGTATGCTGAGTTGTATCTAGGACGAAGAGTACCCCATCACACAATATTTGCTCGTCTTCACCAACGTTTGCGCGAAAATGCTACATTTAAGAACCAAACGGTTGACTGCGGGTGCCCTCGAGAAGTACGAACTGTGCAACTAGAAGACGCAGTTCTCGAGCTAATTGCTGAGTCTCCTGAAACATATACTCGAAAAATTGCCAACATATTGAATGTAAGCAACTTCACTGTATTTCAAATTTTTAAAGAACAGCAATTGTATCCGTTTCATATTCAAAGTTCTACTACCTAGAGACTTTTTTCCGCGCCTTTTTTTTGCCAATGGATTCTTCATCAAATCACGAGTGCACGAGTCCATTTTAGCATTAATATACGTAATCACTTATACACTATATCCAAATCGTTGGATAGAAAGGGGATGTACGGAAAATTGGCCTGCTCGATCGCCGGATTTAAATCCTCTAGATTATTGCATTGGGGGTTTTCTTAAGTCCTTAGTTTATTCCACTCTCGTCGAAAATGTTGATGACCTGAGGAATTGAATTATAGCCGTCTGTGAGACAATAAGAAATACACCAGGAATATTTGCGCGAATACGACAATCATTGGGATTAAGAATATATATATGATGTGTTTTCTTTATGCTGACGTTTCGCCAAACTCACATTTGGCATTTTCGAAGCTTTCCTTCTCACGTCCGTATAGAGATCTATCATTACCTCATTATTATAAATCACTATTAAAACTTTATGTTGTAAAGTCACAGGATGTACTTTTTGTACCCAACATGAGTCCAGTTATTTTGCAAATACAAATATCTCTTGGAAAACTAGAATAAATTTCACGTATACTGTCTAATCATTGTAAAGTTCTAACAAGTATTCTATGTCAAATTTCAGCTTTGGTGAAATTGGCACATTTCATTTTTTGCATTATTTTAATCGCGCCCCTACCGTTGACAATACTAATTCAGTAGCTGACGGTTTTTACTTATCAGCAATATCAGTATTAGCAATTATACAAAAATTTGCTTTAGTGAAATAAGGCATTAAAAGCTGTCCCTACCTCCCGGACTAAATTATTCATCGTGACAATTGATTGTGACGAGAGAGAAATGACACGAAACGCACGGAAATGAGATTAGGCTAAGCGCTGATATTTTTATTCTTTCTGTATATATCTGAAACGTGGGGGTTATAGGACGCAGGGGTGAACCGCTGAGAGAATCTGGTGTACGACATTTTTGAAATACTGTGTAATGTGTGAAAACTGCTGTAAAATCCGTGAAATATGTATAACATTTGTGAAGTTTGTAAATAGTTATAGAATAGCATATACAGTAATAATTGATTATTGTATACTGTTGAGAATTTGAGTGATTGTTCGGGCGTACATTTTGTCTTTGTGGGTAAATTTGGTAAAAATCGTTTTTTGCTATGCTTTTATTAGCTTCACTCCTCTCTGTATGTATGTAAATTGTATGTAGTCTAGTTAAAATTTTTTAAACAGATATTTCACTTTTACTTAATTGAATGAAATTTGATATGTGCGTGACTATACAGGGTATCCCAAATAAAGTGGTCTATTAGAAGTTTATTGAAATCGAAAAAGGATAGCCATTTGAAATTTGGGTTTTGGCAATAAGACTCTGATCTTTATTTTAAAAATAATTTTGGTAATGAAGGGTTACCAGATCAGCTTAAACCACGACATGAAGGTTGTTATATCATAATATGATATGAGATTTAAATTGTCGCATACAGCCTGTTTACAAAATAATGCGTTTTGATTAGAACATATATATATATATATATATATATATATATATATATATATATATAAGTAGGGGTTATTCAAAAACTTTTAAATGGAACACTCTTATTTTATTACTTCTGTAAATTGGGAATCCTATGTAATGATATTAAGTGTCCCTATCGGATTTATAACGAAATTTAAGAATTTCTTTTATTAAAACTTTTTTAGCAGTAGTCGTTGCGGAAACAAACTTGACATTGTGCATGTATTTATGACGATAAAATGGCTAATTCACATTATTCAGGTTTAAAAATTCTAGGTTTATTTTATATTCATGGGGAGTGTGGGAGAATTATATCTAGAACTTGTAGAATTCAAGAAATTCATTCTAATTTGGTTACCATGACCGCGACAAAGTTCAGAAGAATTGAGGCAAATTTTGTCCATTATAATACCGTAAGAGCAACCAAAACCGAGAACGTATGTTACAGCTAATGAAGAAAATTAGGTAAACAGGTTAGCTTACTTTTATGCATTTATTCACGGTTTAGTTGCTTCTACAGAAAACGATTTGTCTACATGACAAATGCATAATTACAAAGCGATCACCTTTCAAGCTCTTCAACCTGATGATCTTTAAAAGCATCTCGCATCTCGCATTATAATTTTGTGAAATGCCTCTTGATTCGCTCACAAGAAAACCCAATTTTTTCTAAAAAAAATATTATTTGGACGGATGAAAGCAAGTTTTCAAAGAAGTCTTCATTTTTGGGCTAGCGAAAATAACCATTTCGCAAGAGAAAGAAATATAAGTTTAGTGTTAATATATTTACTAATGGATAACAAAATTGTTTTCTGCGGATTTTTTGGATAATCTACCTTTGGAAACTTTCCGAAATTGCTTTTTCCAATTAGATGGAGCACTAGCTCACTACACACATACAGGTTTAACACGTTTGAAGACAGATGAATTGGCTTAGAAAGTCCATAGAAATGGCCTCTGAGGTCTCCAAATCTTACTCCCCTAGATTTTTATCTCTGGGGTAAGATCAAAGAAATAGTGTATAGGACGCCCGTCTCAACCAAGGAAGATCTAGATTATAGGATAAGAACAGCTCTTCATTTTATAGGTGCGAAAGAAATCACAAAGGCTACAAATGATCATGTTATCATCATGATTCATACGTGTTTAAAGCCAACGGAGGGCATTTCAAACAGTTTATCTATTAAATACCTAATATTTTGGTGTTCTAGTTCTAGTTCTAATTTTGTTTATTACTTAGGTAGGTAATAAAGGATATATTTCAGAAACAGTTCTCACTTTTCGTTTAATTATACATATGCAATATCAGAAATTTCTTAAAGTTCTTTGATACAATTTCTTAAAGTTCTTTGGTACAATGACATGCATGATGTCAAATTTGTTTCCTCAACAACGCGGTCATAGCCTACTACCAGAAAAGTTTTAATAAAAGAAATTTCTATAGGTATAGGAACACCTAATATCATTACATAGTAAATTGGATTCTCAATTTACAGGAAATATACTATGTTCTATTAAAAACGCATTATTTTGTAAACAACCTATAAATGCGACACTTTAACTATCATATCATATTCTGATACAACGCATAAAGTCCGCAGTTCGATTTTAAGCCTAGGCAAACTTTGTAGATAAACATATAATTCGCTTGCCTTTTGAGGTGGGGTAGTGGTTACGCGATCCATCAGTGGTAATACTCTAAAATCACCTCTAAAATAGCGTCGGTCGGATTCGACGATAAACTGTCATATAATACCTATGGTAAATAACAAGTAAGACACACACAGGTATGTGCGAAAAGTAGGTCGATAAAAAGGCTTTAATGGTGATGTATTTGGTATTTAGAGGTGCAAATTATACATTTTTAATCAACATTTAAAAAGTCGAAATGGTCACGCAAACATGGCGAAAGGATATGGTCATTTGTGCAGATTCGATTAGAAATGCCAGGTCAGATTTTCTCCTAGATCTAGAAGAACTTTTGCCATGTCGGGAGAATATTTGGGCCTTTAGTAAGTAAGAAATATAGATAGCAATTCTGCGTCTACTGCTAAAGAATATGCAGAACCAGAAGCCATAACTGACGATATCGTCGGAATTTTTTATCTTCATCAGTAATGTAAATCTTTGGTACGGATACTGTGTTATATTTTGTACCTATTTTAATAACTGACCTAATATATATTAGATTTTAGCCAGTCAGGAGGAAATGTTAGGACTGTGTAAAATCAAATAGCAGAATAAGTCTAGGAGAAGCCCATAGCTAAAGTTGGCAATACTGAAAATCGGTATGTGTTGGTGTTTAAAAGTGGGAATTATGATTATTTAGTTAGTAAGTATTTAACAATTCCAAATGAAATTTTGAGAGCTGAATGAAAATGGTCGTAATTTAAAAAAAAATGACGCCAGACCGAGAGGCAGACGATCACTTACTGACGTTGCATTAACTAACTTAATTCTAAACTGAAATAATTTCTGAAAATTATAACAGCAATTTTGGGCAGTAATAATATTAATTAGGATTGCTCTTGTTTTTAACGAAATCATGAGAATTTGACGGACTATAATTTGGCGTAAAGTCAATTTGGCAGACGCGTCAATTTGGCGGAAGTTAATTTCGCGGACACGAAAATTTGCCGAAGACAACAGTTTATTGGACGACAATTTGTACAGTTAATTTTTTGCGTTATTTAATTTTGAGAGATTGTTGGGAAAAAGTTCGCTTTCGTAACACATTGTTTTTTATTTTCTTAAACCTACCATGACATTGATTTCACTCTGTTGATTTATAATGATACAGTTTTTGACATTTTTATTTATTTTTCTTACTGATTCGTCTATTTCTTTACTGATTCTATGTACCTGGCTTTTTTCTTTGTAACGTAAACATCAAGTAGGACGTTTGGTTAATTAAGTTAAATAACTATAGTGCCATATTATTTACATACGTATGGTATTATATCGAGATTTTTTTTCAAATCGTTTCAAAATTACATTAATATTAAATTATAAACAATATATCAAAATAAATATTATTAAATACTATTTTCCAACTAAATTGACTTTCGTCAAATTATCGCATCCGCCCGAATATCGTCTGCTATATTAAAAAAGATTATAATTACGAATAATGAATTCCGGTTGTAATGGACTAATAAGGTCTTTGCACTATCAATTACGTTATTCCATTTTCAATTCTGCTAATTTTTTCTCTCTTTTTTATATTATGTTTTTTTAAACAACCCAGTAATAACTAAACTAATGGGGTAATTTAATAGGTGAGATTTTAAAAGGGATTATAACAAAAAACCTTAAACCTTAAACGTTAAGGTTTAATATTTGGTTGAAATTTAACCAACTTAATTCATATAAAGATTTATTTTTTGCCTCCGTCGAGGCCTCCGTATATTGATATTTTTTGCTGGAGGTTTAGCACTTTATTTGCACTGGCTGTAAATTATATTTTTCTTCATGAAATGTCAACTAAAATTACATGGGAAAAAATGTACGGCATTTCTTACAAATTGGGATATGAAGCGCTAGTTACAGAAACATTTCAGAAAAATCCTTCACTGTGGGTTAAATCACCCTCGTAATCCATGATTGGGGATTAGAGTTTGTTTAATTCAGGTGGGATGATGTGCCTAACCTTCAAATTACGAAATTACTGAAGTCGTCACAAGTTTGCAACTTGGGTGCTAAAGCATATATTAATAACCTATCTAAAGCCTTGTTTCGGGACAACATTACAAACTTTGTTTAATCCTAAATATTACCTTTAAGCGCCTTAGTACAACAGCTTTGTATAGCTAATAATCGGCTACAGCTTACCAGAAGTTAATATTTATCTTGTGTATTTTGTGATTAAATTGAGAGGAGTGATAAGGGTATGTGTATTTTTGTTCATGATAATCATTTTGTCTTAGGCAATAAAGTAGGTTATGATATATTCGAAATCTTTATTAGAAGATGGCAAACAGTTTCTTATAAGGCATCTAAATATGAATCACTTTATGTAAAGTCGTGAATAATTCATAAATATTTCTTGCATATTAGGTTTGTAACAAGAATTATGTAAGTTATTTTTTTAATAACATAGAATTGGTACTTGGAATTAGAGATGTCCATGTAGGAACGTCCCTGGGAATGATCCGGGAGCTTTCCCGCACCTCTGGGGAAGTTTAAAAAATTGGGGAATGTTAATTTTCTGTTATTTATCAGAAATAAAATGCAATGTACTAATCTATGTTGTAACAATTATTTTTTCTACTATGCGCGAACGTTGGAAATAGATAAGACCCGTTTTCCATCACTCACTAACCTCACTTTTGTGTTGTGAGATCCTATTTTTAGTGGACCTTAAAGAAACCCCATTCTTCCATAGCTAGCAATAAATTAGTCCTTCACGGATGGAAAAATACAATATGTTTCCATTACGGGTGTACATCCATTCACTATTGTCGTTCCGAAAAGAACAGTTTTGGTGACGTTTCGCCAAAATCACTTTTGGCGTTTTCGAAGCTTTCTTCCTCGCGTTCGAACAGATATATATATATATATATATATATATATATATATATATATATATATATATATATATATATATATATTAACGTAATCAACGTTAAAAACGACTTGAAATATTCAAGCTCCTCTAGCCCAGATGGTTTTTCCTTAAACTTATTAAAGTATTGCATGCATCCTCTAGTCGGTCCACTATCTCATTTAATTAATATTTGTTTATTAGAATCTGTCTTTCCTGATTTGCGAAATTTGCTTGTTCAAGAAGGGAGGACATATCGATATTAGAAATTACCGTTCTATTCCAATCGTATCTGTTTTTTTCCAAAATATTTGAAAAGATTATATTAAAACGAATTGTTTCTTCTGTGCTTTTCTTCATTTTAGATTTAATATATAAAAGATCAGACATAAACACCTACTTAAGAAGGTATATTCGTGTGAGTGCGATGAACACGATCTAGGGCTACGTCTACAAACGCACAAAAAATATCTCCGTATGTGCCGTTGAAAAGCACTGGATTCGTCGGAACCTTTAATATTTACCGTGAATAGTTAGAATAGAATATAGTTTCAGTAGCCCAAGACTCGATCATTAGACTTTACTTTCTAAAATCTTACTTAACTAACTGTAACAAGTATGTCTTCCTTGTGGAGTGAAGTCTGCGTAGTTGGATATTGAGTCTGGTGTTCCGCAGGGTAGTGTTTTGGCCTTTTACGGTTTTTGTTCTATGCTAGTGACCTATAGAACTTTCTATCGGCATTTTACAGTAATTGTGCTGATAATTAATATCACAATAGTATCTTATAATGCAAAACAATCAGAAGTGACAAATAACCTTTTTATCAATTCTTATGTTGTTTCCTTGCTTACGGGTAGCATTAGAGATGGCGAAAGCCGAAAGCGCTTGGCTAGAATTTTAATTAAATACAAGATATGCACGAAATACAAAGTATCTACATTTTCTAAATGGTAAGTCCCTGAAACCGGTTAGTTTTAATAAACCGTTAGGAATCCATGTTGATTTTTATTTAAATTAGAAAGACCATGTTGATTATATATTGTAAAAAATGTGCTATCGCTTAAAACAGCTCTTGAGTAAAGATATTATAAAAATGTTTTATTTTTAATGTTCATTAGTTATTAGATATTGCATAATTATCTGAGGAAGCTATTAGATATATTTTCGACCTCAAGTTTGGAGAATCCTGACAGGTTTTCACAAATAATTCAACTTACATAAACTCAGAACTTTTAAAATTTTGAATATTTTCTTAAAAACTTAAGGCTTTATTTCAAATAAAATATTCGAATTTTTAAAAACTCTGTGCTTATGTAAGTGTAATTATTTTTACTTTTCAGTTCAATAGTTTTTAAATAAAAGTTTTATTTTAAAATTGTTTTACATTTCTTTTATTTTGTATTTTTTAGAGTTTTTTTTACGCACCCTGTATAAGAAATTCACGATTGGATATGATAATATTGTATTGTAATTGGGTTTATCGATGTATATCAAATCTCAGGCAATTTCGATAAACGAACGTTTTTTACGTTAATTACCACCTAAGAGACATTCACGATTGGACAACATAATATTGTGTTGTTATTGGGTTTATGTATGTATACTAAATGTCAGTCAATTCCGATAACAGGAACTGCTTCAAAAGTTACTTGCAATATTTGACCCAAACATACTAACTAAACTAACTAACTAATCAACTAGCATACAAGTGAAGTTAAATAATAGATGTTTACGATACAAGTGAGTTAACAGCATCATTAAGATACGCATAGTACGAGTTTTGTAACTACACAAGTATCTTAATGAGGTTAACTCACATGTATTGTACAACATTTTGTCTACGTCTGACGCACGACTGTTAAAATACATACATATTTTTATTAAACAAATTTTTCAAAAAGTGTTTGCACTTTATTCCTACCACTCTGCGTTACCGTGGGCAGCATTTAAGCAAAATGTACTATTATCTAATCAATAGTGCGATTTTCCCTGCTCTTATTGGTGGAGACCAAACGCGGGTACGTTTTGCCAAGCGTGATTAAAACGCGGTACATTTTGCCGTGTCTCCTTACCATAGCTTAATTATGGCTTAATCGGACCAAACGTAGGTACGTGTTTCCAAATTGCACTAAAACGTGGTGGATCGAATGGCAATAAGCCTTTCGCTCGACCTAATGAAAATATTATTCAAAAACTGCAAAACAATATAGTACTGATATGCAATAAAATTTATTGCTTTTGGGTTTTTTAGGAATAAGTTAATAATAGTTTTAAATTACTTTAAAGGCAAAATTATACTAAATAAATCCAAGTTGGCGGATTGATATGATAACTTCGCGAGAAATACAGTCCCCCCCCCATGGGCCAAGTTTTAAAGAACTTTACAAGTAGTTTAAAGGTGCCAGCGGTGTATAATAATTTGAAAACCTGTGAAGTGAGATTTTCTTTAAAACTTTTATATTTGTAAAAAATAATTGTTATATTAGTTTTTAATTTCGACGTTTTCGTTATTCTGACCATCATCAACAACATTTTTCTTATGGGCGCCATAATGGCTAATTCCAATTTTAAATAGTTTTTTTAATAATTAATCACACTTCTTCAATCTTTATCAAATAAGTAGTTCGGGTACTTGCTATAATAGCTCTATGAGAGCAAGAGAGACGGGTATATCAATTTTATAGGACGAACCGTAATGACTTGTCGGATATTCAAGTGTGATAGATCTTTGAATTGGCTATTGCTTAAATTAATTAATTATAGAATTATTGCTAGTGGTTTTTAATTTAGAAATGCTATTAAAATTATAATAATTCAATATGGCGCCTACAAGAAAAAATGAAGTTGATGATGGTTCACAATAATCGAATCGTCGTAATAATTGCTTTCTACGTGAAAAATTGTCTTGAAAATGTTTTTACAGATTTTAAAAAGTATTATAAATTAAAAAGTTAGCAAGCAGGAATTACAGTTTTTTTAAATTTTAAGATGGTCCTGAAATTACGATCAAATATTAGATAAAATTATTCTATGGGCAGTTTTAAGAATTTAAGTAACATCTTATTGACAGTTTGAATTTCTTTAGTCAGAATGAGTGATTCAGAAAGAAGCATTCCTTTGGATATTGAGCAGGAAGCATCCAGGGCAATTAACGGGTTGTTTCCCGAAAAGTCCAGGCCAAAATATGAGTATATTTTCAATAGGTTTCAAAAGTGGTGCAGGGAGAAGAATGTGCAGAACGATGAGAATGAAATACGTATACTTCGGGGAGTTATCTACTAACTGGCCTTCATCTCTCTGGGCGTTTTATTCTATGATAAGAACAATGATATCGATTAAACTCAATATTGATCAGCAAATTTAGAAATTTAGGGCGAGCCTCCTCAAAAGAAAATCTGAGGGATATCAATCAAAAAATTCAGGGGTATTAACTAAAACCAATATTACAACATTTCTTCTAGAAGCGGATGACAACAAATACTTATTTATGAAAGTAGTATTGATTATTGGGCTTGCAGGAGCTTGCGGGCGAGAGGAGTTAACAAATTTGTTGTTGGAAAATGTCAAGGATCAAGGGTGATTTTTAATTTTTTTTACCGACAACGAAAACGAAAATAGCCAGGGAATTCTATGTAGCATCTGGAAATGTTCAAGAGAGAGACATGGTTCAACTAGTTCGAAAATACATTAATCTTCGACCATGTAATATTGAGCATGGTAGGTTTTTCATCCAACTTCAAAATGATGTTTGTATGAAGCAACCAGTTGGCATTAATTCTTTTGGATCCTTGCCAAAACAAATTACTTTGTATCTCAAACTTGATCATCCAGAATAATATACTGGGCATTGCTTCCGAAAATCATTTACGTCCCTATTGGCAGATTCAGGAGCTGACAATCTAACAGTAAAGCGTCATGGTGGCTGGCAATCCAACACGGTTGCGGAAAGCTATATTGAAAATTCTGCAGAAAATAAAAAAAACTAATATTTGTAATAAATAATTTTTCATGTTTTATAGTTTTTAATAAAATAACTTATAAAAATCTTTTTTTTTCGCTTTTTCTATATTACAAATTTCAAATTACAAAAGAATGAATGAGTGAAAATGCGTGCGGTAATAAAAAGGAGTGCGGTAATGAAGCTCTTAACTCACGCAAAATGCGTGGGCTAAGAGCTTCTTAACTCACGGACGTAGACAAAAGCTTCTAAATATGGATTCTTTTTTACCTCAAACTTACAGTTGCTAGTAATTTACAGTATGTCCTTTATAGAGTGGAATTATATAAGTTCAATCCGTATTGTATAGATGTTGTTCTTTATAATAAGATACCAAATATATTTAAGAATTAAGTAACAGGTTAAATTTAACCCTTAAATTAAAATAGTTTTACTTAATTACGCATTCTATTCAATAGTTCAATTTTTAGATTTAGATTGTAAATGTCATGTAATTTACGACTTTGTTATATCCTATTATTAGATGTTATATTTTTATCGGTTTTAACTGCTATATTTGTTTACAAACTTAAGATATACATAACAAATACAAAGATATAAAGGATGCAAAAAAATGAAAACGGGAAGAAAAATTTGATCCTTTTCGTTTTTTAAGATTACTAGGTATTCAGTCATTTATTTAACCTTTTTTTATATTATAGCGATTTTGCGAACATTCCCGGGAACACTTCTAGAAATTTTCGCTAAAAGTACGTTCCTAACCTGAAAGAGGAACAAAACGTATACAGCAATATTATGATGTCAAATTTTAAAAATCAAATTGTCTAATATTTATACAACAGAGTACAGCTAGCTATAAATTATGAAGTTGCAACTTCACTTGCAAGAAAAGCTACTTTTGCGACAAAAAAGACAAACAAAGTGGCTGCAGTGTTACCCTGAACTTGCTTAAATTATAAAAATTATTAATCATAGTCTGTTTTAATTCAATTTAAGCTTAATGGTTTAATTTTACAGATATTTAAATTCTCTATAACCCTTTATAGTTTAGAAATGATTGCTGTTCTTTTAAGTGTACATATTTACTTTTATTAACTCAATAAAGTTTAGATTCAGGTCGCGCAACTCTGATCATCACTTGAAAAAGCTACTTACGAAGAGCCTTATTTATCGAAATAATATAATCAAAAAATTTTTCAGCAAGTATATTATGTGCAGTTTGTTGTACAGTATAGCAGCAGTGATATATTTGTAATAAGGTATTTATGTATTTGTAGCATCTGAAGCATTGTTTTCTATTATTATTAAAAATGGTAGGCAATTTTAATGTTTTTAATTTAATAAATAATTTAACTGTCTCGATTTATAGTTTATTCTTAGTGTAGAAGAAATTGTTTAACATTTTTTTTTAAAATGTTTGTAAAAAAAAACGCTTGAATAGTTAAAAATCTACGAATGGCTAACAGTTTAAAAACATAGCTTTTAAATATTACTTATTTGAAAATAATACATTTTTCGGACTTGCATTCTTTTATCTAGAATTTCTCTTAGCATTAGCAAACAATGATCAAGCGCTCTATGAATTGTGGTGTTATTTAAAAATACCTTAAATCTAAGGTTAATTTCAAGTGACTATGTAATCCAATTTAAATACAATCATTTAAATTTAAAATATAACTTTAGACTTATTGTTTTAAGGTCGAATAACAGGCCTTGGCTAGGGCAGTAATAATTAGTATCCTCAAGGTACTCAAGTTCAATAGGTTTACATAAGGAATATTGATGTTTGTGGTTATCTAGACATGTATATTTTAGCAAGTATTTTGATAATTGATTGAATAGAGGGATCAATACGTACCTGGCAATTTATTATGTTGAATTGAGTGTAAACTCCAAATCAAATTTTCACTGTACAATTTAATTCTCCACTATCATCAAGAAAAAGAAATTAGTATTCATATCACTAGAAATATTAAATCGGAAATACGTTAATCAGATTATAAAATAATCAAGAAGTTTGTATATACACAGTCACAATGAATTTTATTAAATATCGGTCAAATAGAACTAAAACACGCTCAAAAAAGCTATTTTCGCCAATAGCCTTTTTTTATTGCCTCTATGTTGGTAAAAACATTTTAATATGGTATATACAACCTTTTTGTAACAGAATTACATGCGTTGTGAAATTTTTACTTTAGCGTTACCATTTTTGAAGGGCTTTTGCAGTTGATACATACGTAATATTTATTGGGTGTATATAACATTAGAACATATATAAATGTATATGAGTAGTATTTTATATTGCATCGGGAATCGTTTGAATGCAGATTTATTCATTATATTATCATACAGTTTTTATAAATCTTATGTTTAAATATTTTAGGGTTATTACTCTACTACCTTTTCTTTTTCCGAGCCCAAAAATACTTTTCTTGTATGAATTTGTACGCCCAAATCAGACCCTTCTTTAAGTATATATCGGATGCGGCCTCTTCTTTCATCCTTAACATACTTGACTCTGTCCAAAGAAGAGCTATTCGCCTGATTGATAATCGAAATATCATAAAAAAGCTTGCCTCACTAGAGCATGGTCAAATTGTGGGAGATCTGTCTCTGTTTTACATATACTATATGATCAATTATGCCTTCTTTAGTCATTCCTGCCAGGGAGACAACCACTATACCTATTACTTAGACCTTAGGCCTTCGTCGTCTGCTTATATATAAAAAAAATCTTTGAGCATCATCGGAATTCGAAATATGTTGTTAATAGGTAAAATAATTGGCCCAAATTATGTGTTGATACTTTGTATAGACCAACATATTATTATATGGTGGAGTAAGAAAAAATACTTTTCTAGGTTATCTTTCAGATCTTGTGGTAATGGGAAGAAGCAATTTTATCTATGAAATATTTTAAACTTTGATAACCTCAAAAGATATTTGAAGACAAATTTTTCAACTTTTGTATTTAAAGTGTTTCTGTAACTTTTATAATTAACCCGGCAGTTGGATGTCAGAATACAACTCGGAATATAATGAATAACCCTTAACATTCTCTCTGCAATAATAACAATGTGAAGAGATTCGTTTGTGTCAACGATAAGAGATAATATATTAAATAAATCGTTCGCATGCCGACATATAAAATGAGCGCCTTTATGGTAAATCAGAATCCAGATTTCAATGTAAACAGCTGTTTTCCATTACAAATCGAAATAATGCTCTCTTGTACCGAGACGAGAATCACTCAGGCCCCATTATTCATATTAGTGCCACTTTCAAGCAATGTTATTTCTGCTGTGTCATCAATTTTCTCTCTCCATATTTTGCCTGTTTTGGATTCGAACTGGTTATTTATGTGCCCATGCCGGCCATTTTCTTGCTAAAATGTTTAGATTCAATTTTGCTTTGTTCTGTACAGATAATTGAAACGATATGTAGCTTATATTGAACAACTGATTTATATTATTTTCTACATTACATCTACTATTTTTTGGTTTTAGAAAGTAAAAGGAAATTGTAATAGCATATAACTCAAATTACAATGGAAAATTTCATATAACTATGATGTATGATTGTAACATTTAAAAAATGCAACAAAAAAGATTTTTAGGGTGCAAGCACACCATTTAATTATAATATGTCTATACAGATTCTTAGCTATGTCAACTGGTCAATTACAACATCTTTGGTTAAGTCTAAATAGTATGTGTTTTCGCTTTTTACAAATAACACAAGATGTCTTTAAATACAATAAAAATTTTTTTTTGTCTGAATGGAGAATAGTATACCCTTGACACTATAAAAGTAATTTTTACTACACTCGTAAAAGGGAAGAATTGTAACAGTGAAAACTTCTGAGATTTTTACAAGTCTTCGAGTTTCAGGGACTCTAGATGCCGAAAAACATATTTTCTCAATTCCGTCGGTCTGTCGATCCGTCGCACTATGGAGCTAAATAGTGATGAAAATGAATATAAAACTATTGTAAAAAAGAAAACAAATTATTTATTAAAAAATATCAAACACATAACTCTTCATTTTTTAATCATCAGCATGAACTTATACTGTCCACGGCTGGACGAAAGCCTTCCTCATTTGCCTCGTCTTTTGGTCTCCATTCCACAAGTTTCCTAGTCCACCATCCGTCTGTCTTTCTGACGACATGTCGCGCCTAGTTCCATTTGAAGTGTGACATTACTTTGGCAGCGTCTCTTAGCCTCGTTTTTTTTCTTATGGTTTCATTAGGATTTTGTTTTTTAGGGTAATTCACAACATTGATCTCTCCATTTTCCGTTGCATAACCTGGACCTTGTGTACGTTTTCCTTAGTCATTCTAAGCATCTTAGCTCGGTATGTGAGCACACATTGGTGAAATATTCTTCGAATAACGAATAAATATGTCCCTGAGCTTCCCAAATGCCGCCCATGCTGCATTGCGTGCGTCTGATTATCTCGCCTGATGTCAATTTAATGACCCGGATATTTATAAATTTGTTGTTTGGTGTTTTTGTTATTGATTTTTTAGAAGTCACTTATTACCAGATTTGTTATGAACTGGGTTTTTGATACATTGATTTTTAGACCAGCGTTCTCCGATATTTCGTGGAGCATTTGTAGCATGTTTAGTGCTTCTTGTAGGTTGTCCGTTATTAAAACAATATCATATGCAAATCAGAGATGACTTATCTTTTCGCCGTCAATGTTTATTCCCATAGATTCCCATTTTATTTTTTTTAACATGCTTTCTAGGAGGGTTATGAACAGTTTAGGAGAGAGTGTATCTCCTTCTCTTACACCTCTCTCGATTTTTAATTTGTGAGTGTATTGGTTGGTTGGTGTTCTAACATTTCCTGTGGCATTATCGTATATATGTTTGATAATTGTAGAGTATCCTTGGTCAATTCGGCATTCGGCGAGTGCTTCCAGAAGTTTTTGTTAGTTATTTGTTCCATATCCTGAGCGAAATCCTGCCGTTTTTTTTGGGGAGAAAAAAGTCTAGTGTATTCATCAGACGTTTTGCAATAATTTTGATAACTTTTAATATTTAATTTTAATTATAATTTTTTCAGTCCGTAGCTACTCCTCTGTTTATGTGTGATGGCGATTGTTGCGTTGTTCCATTGTGATGAAGTTGCTTCTTCTCAGATACATTTATTAAAAGTTTTAAGGGCATCGGTGATTTTTTTTCCGCCCTCCTTAATTGCCTCATAAGCCCATCGTTGCTAGGCGCTTTGTCGTTCTTCACGTCCTTTAAATCCGATGTAATTTCTTCCTCTGTTATCTCCGAAATTTTTTCGGATCCCTGATTTAATCTTTTTGGAATGTTGACTTCTGGTTTTGGTCTTCTTGATGCATATAGTTCTTTGTAAAATAGTTCAATGGTTTTTAGGATGTCTTTTATGTTGATTATGATTTTTCCAAGTTTATCTTTGATTTTTTGTATATCTTTTCTTCCTGATACATTTTTCTTCTTATGTATTTGAGACTTTTATTCTGTTTTATCACTTGTATGATTTGTTCTGTATTATTTTTTAATAATATAAAAGTAATTAGAAATTTTATATTATTATTTATATAACATTTGTTGTAAATAATTAATAAAGCAAGTGCACTGAAATATTAATTATTGGCGAAAAAAAAATATTAGTAATAAGCTGTTCATTTTATAAGGAACCTAATCGAATTAAAAATATGCCAAAAAAAACTACTGCCATTTCTTCAAAAGCCCATAACATTAAGAAATAAAGCAGCCTAAATATTTCTAAGAACATAAAGTAAAGGTTTTTCAGCTATATATGATTCCAAAAATATATGGTTTGTCTACATTTTTCAGTGTGTGTGTAATTTTTCTTTTTTCTTTAATGGTATTAACTTTACCCCTGTACTATTTTAAAATATATTATCTACTATCGCTACAAAAAGCTTACATTTTTACATTCATATTTTGTGCAAAAATTGCTTTATTCCATAGCGCAATAAAAGGATTCGATTACTTTAATGGTGATGCAATAGTTGGATGGTCTTTGTAGCACTCCAAATACCAAGTGTCTGGTGAAAACCAGAATGATCTTATTAAGTTCAAATTGTTATTCTAATCAATAAAGGCAACTATTATTGTTATCAGTTAACCTATACAGATATACAGATAGATTTATCCTTTTAATGGTTACTATAATATAAGTTTCTTATCAGAAAAAACAATATTTTGCAATATACTTTTTTGTATTTTCTTACACGAAACCTACATCCAATTAATTAAATATTAATCTATATCTTTTTATCATCACTACCCATTAATCTATAGACAAATCAACCATATTTTTATATTTTCAAAGATAGAAAATTTGCCTTGTCAACATTTTTTACTCTATATGAAAATGATGCATATATGCGCAGATTTTTATTGCAATTACTTTTCTGATATAACCCTTGGTTTTAGGAGTTCGAAGGCTTTTAGAAACCGTAAAAAAATATCCAGGTCCATATTTAAAAAATAAAGTTGATGAGATTAGCACAGTAATAAAACTGCGAATTTAAAATCTGAAGATTCCATCTTGTAAAGCAGATTTTTTTTCTTTATAAATTGCAATTACAAAGTGCTATGTTTTTAACTAGCTCTTTAAATAAACCTTGAAAAAATAAAAATGTTTTTCAAAATTTAAGTGCTTTCCTGGTTTCTCGGGTAGTAAGCGGAATTTTATAAACTTCTTAGGAGCATGTTATTAAGCAGTAAATTGGGCAACTGCCATAATTTAGCCGATCTCGTATATTTTACTTTTTATGTTTTAAAAAAATTAGTATTTAATATATAAAACATAATATTTCATTCATTCATAGCTATCTATTAACTATTGTATTTTGCCAACTAAACAATATGAAATACGCAAACAAATTGTTCACCGCATGAAAAGTTACTTAAAGATACGCGAAAAATCTATATTATCCTGCAAATAAGAAAATAGCCGATATTATTTACAAAAAAGTAGATAATTTAATGGTTAGAAAATGCTTATGGTTAAATTTGATTTTATTGTTTTATGTATGTTCTTGCTAATATAATTTTTAAGAATACCAACAATATTTAAAACGCAATTTTAGTCCTATTAGAAGTTTGGAAAGTCTCACTTATATACAAGTAATATCCTTTTTGAATAGCCTAAATTTGTAAAACGTAAAACATATCCTGATGAGTAATGTTAACCTATTGGCACTTGTGTTAAATATATTTATTTATTGTTATACTTAATATTAATATATTTAGGGATATGGTTTTTTAGAGACTGTTTGTTGTTATCGCTGCTAAAATTTGTTTATTTCTACTGGATATGAAATGATATTTATTTACAGGAAATAATTAAAGTCATAAAAAGCATTTAAATAAATCATTATGAATAACTTTTATAGAACCTCGATCAGTTTGTAATAAAGATTAATTAATTTTTCTGCACATCTTTATATAATCCTAAATCTTCAAGCCACTTAGAACACCAAATTAACATAATTTTAATGAGCATTTCTATTGTGCAGATATTTTCTTTGTAAATTAGACTACATTATCTCTTTTTATCTTCTTAGATTTTTGGCATTGTTTTAAGATGAATTATTGTCCTTAAAAAGCAAACCGCTTAACACAGGTACTCTCTGAGAGTTTTCAAAGTATAAAATCTAAGCTAGCTTAGAGTCCTGATTTATGCGTGGCATGTATTTGGAAAGATTTATACAGATTGTGGTTGTATGCCTTTGGGGACTTGTAAGAGAAATGGGTGAAAACGTAACATGTTGCTTCACTTCCGTGTAAGTAAGGAATAAACTTTCAGTCCATTCACTAAAGTTATCTTAAAAGAGAAATTGGTATTAATAAAACAGACAAAAAAAGGAATTATTTTATTTTCACAAAAACCTACAATTATATATAATAATTATAACTTTTATTTTATATAAGTTTAGACAAAAGCTTATTTTTAAGAAAGATTATACTAATATAAGTTGGTTAAGATTAGTTATGAACTTGAATTTTTAAATATATGTATGAAAGAGACACGATAAGTTTTACGGTTTCATGTAAAGAACGCCTTGAAAGAATGCCTGTATAGTAATAGGTTTATTCTTTGGTAAAAAATGATAAATTAATAAGGAAATTGATAAGTTATACATTGTCAGTTTTGCCAGAGGTTCAACTGTATTTATTATTTTAAGCTTTTGCCTGCGGCGCATAATTATTTCAAAGATTCAGTTTACAGCCTGACGTATTTTTTAACTGATAATAAGTAATATTTCTACAATTTTACTAAACAAGCCTGAAATCTTTATGAAATATATATTAGATAATCACTCTTTAAGTATTTTCTAATTGTGATTATATTTCACAGAGTGCTTACATGAAAGACAGCTTTATAGCCAATAACTAATTAAATTATCCCTTTACTTTTTAAGTGAAATATAAACCATACATAATCATTGTATCTACCATTAAAGTATAATCTCACAAGATCAGGCAAGGAACAGAGAATTCGTTCTAATATTTATTTCTGGGAACACCAATTTCCTGAACTGCAAGGTCATTTTAACAGGGTTGCATTAAATAGTTTTTATTTTCGTCCAATAACTAATGATAATGCAATTGGGCTCCAAAGTTATTTTAATGTCGATGTAAAGTAATCTATATACAAATGTTCTTGTTAAGGGTTCAATTTATATTATATTGCAAATATTTTTATGTAATAACATTTATAACACCTGTTTTGTAGAGTTAATTGAAGTGTGTCTTGCATCAAATGTGTGTATAAGTTTTTTATGAGCTAACCTTGGGTACAGTTTCTCTTAGCAATGAGAACAAATGCCAGATACATACATATTTCACATCCAGTTTTACAAAATAGCGCACAATTTTCAACATATATAAAAATATTGGACCATGAATATTAGATTATAAAGATTTAACATTGATGTAAAAGGGTCCAAGGTTCTGGGGTCTTTTTACTGAAATAATGATTACAGTCTACATCACACGTGAAAACCGTTCTTAAGATTAGGGCACGGTTCGGCGAACATAGGTGCCTGTGTCTGAATTTCTCCCTCGGTTAGTGTTCCGATTTCGTGAACTACAGATCTTTGAAGATGTTTTGGGTATTCAAACGCAAAACGTCAAGAACTAATTTTAGTCTGCCACTGTCTAATTCTTAGGACCATAATTTCCTAAATGTTCAGAGCCATTAATAGTTTCGTTCTATATCTACAATAATACGACTAAAAAAAATATAAGTTTTAATCTTCATTATCAAACAGTTCTTTGCGTCCACTGCTGGACAAAGTGGAGGCCTCTTTTACGGTGTTCTGTCCCGTGCAGTTTTCATCCAGTTTGTTTGAACTCCCTTCATATCCTCTGACAGTCGTCGGAGGCGGACCTCTGTTGCGGTAGGCATCCTATATTCGCCTTCTTTCAAGAACCTTTCTTGTCAAACGATGGTTTGTGTACCGTGCTCTCTGACCAGGCCGATTCCATTTCAATATTGCGATGCGTTCTATAGCATTAGAAGTTACTCTGGGTAATTCCCTGATTCTATAATTTAGAATTCTATCTCTGTAAGACCTAACTAAACTGCTGCTCATATTAGCTTTCGTAGGGTAAATTTAAAGTCAGATATCTCGAAAACCAGGGATGTCGGTATGCGCTTGACGACATTTAATACAAAAATTCTTTATGAAAAGGAACCTTGTGTCATAATTTTCGCCAATGCCGGGTTTATAAGAAAAACATGATTCTATCCCGAACATTCTTGGTTCCTAGGTTCCTACAAAAATGTTTTAAATTTTTGCTATATAATTTTCAAGAGTTTCTCCGTTTTTTCATATACCTGTTCTTTTTGAATTGTTCCGATTTTTCTAAAAAAATTGGAATCTTTCAATTTTTTTCTTATCAATTTCTATTTTAAAGAATATATAACTAGCGTCAAGCAATGATTTTTTTACTAAAATATAAACTTTATAAACTGTTCTTTCAAAAATTATGTGTTTTTTTTTTAATACATATACTAATATTTGCATTTTGTCAAGATGTATGCTCTGTTTTTTATTACAAAGTAGTGCAGAAATGCTAGTTTTTTTCCACAAACAGAATAAATCTATATATATATATATATATATATATATATATATATATATATATATATATATATATATATATATATATATATATATATATATATATATATATATATATATATATATATAGTCATAATGTATGTGGGAAATGGGAAAACTGCACATTTTGTCAAAAATTCTTTAAACGGTGCAAAATATAGAACAAATGTAAAATAACACAATGAGGAATTTGTCTTTGTCGTATTTTTTTAAAATACGTATTTAGTGGCTTTGTTGCCATTATATAATAGAACGCCTATATTTAAAACCCTCTAGAAATGTACGAGTTTTATCAAAAAAACTAAACAAATGTACACCCTGTATCGCGGACCCTGTTGATAAAAACTTTTTTCTTATTTTCGTGAGAAACCATCTTCCAGAGTTTTAGACAACTGATGTATTCCATTACATTTAAAGGATTCTCGCTTAAACCGAACACTCTGTATATAATATATATAAAAATAGCATATATTAAGGTAGCCTGACGTGATGTGCAGGCCACCGAGCACATACTGAATTACATAAAGATATCTAGTTCTATGATAAACTTTTTGAAAATATTGCAAAACTGTTTCGAGAGAATAATTTACTTATTCTGTTTGTGGAAGAGAACTAGCGTTTATCTATTTTTTGTTATTAAAGAACAGTTTTAACCTTTACAGAGCACAGATTCAGGCGTATGTATTTCAACTTTATGCGTGCCACTGTAAAAAAAAGGAGTTTCGACAAAAAAAACAATTGATACATGATGACAATGATAAATATGAATAATTCTCTAAAAAGAATTTTTAAAAAATGTCATAGGTATATGGGAAAATCGAGATAATTCAAAAAAGAAAACTTATATGAGTAAAATATATTAGAAGAAAAATTTAAAATATTTTTGTAGAAACCTGAATATTGGAGAGAAAATTATGCTTTTCTTGGACATCCTGTGAAATGCACCTGTTAATTGAAAAAATGTAGGACACTCTTATATTCAACTTCAAATTTTACCTTAAAAAAGCTAGTGATCCACTTGTTATGAGGCAGCAGCATAGTTTAAAGCGTAACAAATCTAGCTCGACGTTTTCAGTCATAACTAGATTTTTCATTTATTGGACCTGGGGTTAATTTTGAGTCGAACTAAGTTTGACTCTGCATTTAGCCTCCGCATTAATGTCCTAGAGTTGTCGATTGTATTTGCAATAAAGATGGTGTCATGAACAAACCTAAGATGTTTTAATGTAATGTATTTTGTACCCATATTACCAAAGTTTACATATTATGTAAATTTAAATACTGTAAAGTCATTAAGATAGCGCCAGTTACGACTTATTATTTATTTGATCAATTAGTTCGACTAATACTGTAAATTTAAAATGCTATCAGGCTCATTCGCTGACATTTAAAATTTGCATGACGGCAATTGCGTTCTTGCCCGCGATTCAGTCATTCCCAATTATTAAGTCCTCTAAAAGGTATAATACGCTACTGTTTCTGTTCCGTGTTTTAACAGGCACAGTTTCAAGACAGAAATGAAAATGATTTTTCGCTTACTTTTTGTGTAGTCAAGTAGACGATTTTTTTGTAAAAACCGTTTAATATAATTTTATCTGAAAATAGATTTTTAGAGCTTGAAATATCGAAATGAGTTTACTGGAAATTTTGTTTGGCTTGTTTAGCGAAGAGGTTTAAGTTTTTTAAAGAGTTGTTTAAATTTTGAAAAACCTAAATGAATAAGTAGAAATTATTTTCTATCTAGGAGCAGATCATGAAGGCCTAAGGTAATGTGACTGATCTAAGTGAAGACAGGGAAGGGCAAGCTTCGCATGAGGGGCGCTGCTCATGTCTCTGAGCATAATGGATGATAAATCATCAGAACAGAATTTATGGTAGTATCTGTAAAACAGGGACAGATCGCCCACAATTTGACGATGCTCTAGTGATGCACACTTCTTTGTGATACTTGGATCATCAATAGGCCATATAGCTCTTCTTTGGATAGAATCAATTATGCCGGTAGAGATGATGGAAAGCGCTTAAAGTCTATATCTATAATGTTCTATGATTCTGTTGATACTCTAAGCATAGCTTGATATTTGGTATGGTGATTTAGTTTATGTTAGTTAAGCATATTGAGCCGCTTCAAAATTCTTCCAGAAGTTCTAAAAATTCAAAATGGCGTCGAAATTATGTTTTTTTTATATTTTCTTGTATAATTCCCTCATTTAGATGATATATAGTATATGTATATAATTTCATTGGTTGAATTAGAGTTATGTTTAAATAATGCTAATAAACCTTATAATACCTATTAGACCAAAGTGATCCTTTAAATCAAACGGCGCCGGCGGCTGAAATAATGAAACAATGTTAGAAAGGGGTACATCTAGAAAGCTGCGAGTGAGGCTAAATTTTTTAATATATTGTCTTTGATAATTGAAAGTCTAAAATACCATATTCCATCTTAGAAAACTTTGGAATGAATTTATTTCTCTTCGAGGAGAAAAAAGTGTAGATTTTGTTTGCAACGTTTTTGGTCCTAGGCCAAACTTTATGTAGTAGCTTTAACCGATATTTTTTTTTCATAAAAAAAATTAAATTTCAAAAAAAGCTATTTAAAACATGACTACTATATATTACAACTTTTATTAAGAACTATCTCTGAGTTACACCGACTAACAAAACCTCCCTGCTTGACCCTTATACGCTACTCCAGTAGAGGCACCATGTTCTTCACATGTTTGTTTGCTGACAAGTTGTGACTCTGATACGGTTTCTTACTTTCTCGTTTATGAGAAGAAGAACCCTGGATATTTTGGACACCAAAAAAATATCAGAGGAAATGTTTGACATTTATGAGAGATTGTGGATCCAGGGCCGGTGCGAGGCATGTGCAAGAAGTGCACCGCCAATGACTCCACCCTTAGAGTGGACTCGCGTTTCAAACCGCTATACCGAATCATAAACAAAAAATTGCTAAAGACGTTACTCTAATACAAAAGACTTGGACTTTTTTTAACTCATCTACTGATAATTGGTTGTTGTTCTTCTTAGGTGTCCCGGGTTGAGGTTTATAAAAGATGCCGATTCTAGTCCTCTCTTATCAACAACTCGAGTCCACAGCCCGGTAAAATTATTTGCACGTATTATAAGGCTGTATTTTGTTTAATTTTAATTTTAGTTTTTAAGGTCTGATTGTCCATTATTATTCCCAACAATCGTATTGTCACATAAGAATTTATAAATTAATAAAATAAATGTATATTAGTAGATTACAGGCTGTGGGTGATAAAATTGCCAAAAATTGCCAAATAATACCTATAATTTATTTTATTTTATTAGCCATCATCTTGGTTTTTATAGGCCTCCCAAAGTTAAATAATTTTATTAATATTTAAAATTCACCATTTAAAGTAATACACACGGACCGAAGATTATTTTGGTGACACAATTAAAAGAAAAAAAAATAAAACCCTCAGATATTTTGGATTTTGAAGGCCGCTGGGGCAAATTTTGAACGACTGAATATCTATAAAAAGATGCTTAGGATGTACACCGTGTTCTACATAAAAGTACCCACTATACCATCTGGAAATCCAATAATAGCGAAAAAAAAGTTCATTAAACTTCAAAAAGCTTCTTTAAATCTGAATTTATTTTAAAATATAACTTTTTCATGTATAAAAGGTGTCGCAATTTTGCCCGTACGACATCAACTATAAAATTTTAAATGGGACACCAAGCCATTTTGTCCATTATTTGATTCCTTGTCAAAAATAAACATAAGTTACCAATTTACTGGAGCTATTTTTAAAATCGCTATAAAAAATAGCAAAAATCTTAAATTGGGCGTTTGGGTGGTAATTTCCAGTTTATAAAGCATCACTGTATATATGGAATACAACATTGTTGTCCACGCCTATACAGGGTGGACATTCTACAAAATCAATATTGCCTCTTTTTAAAGTGAAAAAAATCAATTTTCTTAAATAAAACACCCACTATGTTTTTTATTTAATTATTAATATTTTTGAAAAATTGCTCCGGTTTCCAAAAGATAACACATAACCTTCATTATATCGGACACTATGCAGAAATCAACTAGAGTTTAAATTGGTAACTTATATTTATTTTTGACAAGAAATCAAATGATGGACAAAATACAGGTTATGCCATAAAAAATGTTATAGTTGATGTTGTCCCAGCAAA
Source organism: Kuschelorhynchus macadamiae (assembly GCA_030620095.1). Taxonomy (NCBI): domain Eukaryota; kingdom Metazoa; phylum Arthropoda; class Insecta; order Coleoptera; family Curculionidae; genus Kuschelorhynchus; species Kuschelorhynchus macadamiae. Next base: position 637,673 of record JAUTXW010004343.1, read on the forward strand.
ATTGGGACACCCTGTATATATAGAAACATTATATTTTAAAAGAACTTCAAATTGTATGATACTTCTTTTAGTATCTATTGCGGATTTCCAGATAGTATAGTAGGTACTTATATGTGGAACACAGTGTACTTATCCATCGTGCCAAATTTTATGCTATGCCGCTCAACTAATATAGTTGCAGCACTCTGCGGCGGTAAGTTTATTCTGTTTTGCCCTGGATATTTTGTTTACTTTTTGGCTCGCTAAGATTTATTCAGTAACGTATTTCTTTCGTTTACTTTTTGGCTCTTTGTAACCACACCAGGTTTGGTGTGCAACGTGTAATAACGGTTCGGAAAGTTACATAATAAACATTGCTTTAATCGTTAAAATTTTAGGCCATGACGAGGGCCATTTGTCAGTATTTATAACGATTCTGTTTCGAAAATACTCACATCAACAAAAATGTATGTATAATTTTGTAATAGTGTTATATTCACAGTTAGCTATATAAATGCTTTATAAAAATGTTAAACATTTATTCACAATATTTGTTCAAACAAAAAAAAAAGCTATTTTAGCTGGATGCTACCCACTACATACCGAAGGGCGTTCATTTTCTTTTTCTAGAGATATAAGGTAATGTGATGACAAAAATAAATACCTTGCGGGTTTTTCGCGTTCACTGAACTGTAGCAAAAAAAATCTATCAACTTTATATTAGTTGAATGAAATATAAATAATATTTTTGTTATTTTTGAGGCAGCAGAAATTATATAAGCAATTTTCCCTTTATTTGTGCTCTTGATTTAACCATATTTTGTCAAAATTTATAAACATTAAATTGTACGCGCGTCATTATGTAGATTTGATTAACCCTAAAAATTTTAAATTTGAAAAGTGAATATCAGTAATTTAGTTTGACGTAACAGCGAGACCCAAATTGATATAAATCGATGTTTTAATGCATTTGCTTTGATGGCAGTTCATAGTAAATAATAAATTCTGACATTCGGGCGACAAAATAAAATACAATAATAGATTGGATATGTTTTTAAACGTTCGGCATGGAAGCTACTTATCAATATAAATTTGGAATGTTTTTATGTTCGTTATATTTTGTTGTCTATTTGATATCGCGCTATTAAAAAACGTTAATTTATCGTCAAAGCAATGTCTATTTTAACTATTAAATAACATCGTTGTACAAATATTTTAATAAACGATGTTTAAGCTAAAGCGAAATGGACGCTAAAATAACTGCTGATTGAATTTATTATAATGAAACATATACGTTATTTATACACTATATTGACAGCACTATAGTTAGGTTAAACAATATATAGCAAATTTGTATTATGTTTCCGTTCTAGAAACTTTTATATGTATCTCACTGGTACACATTCGTTGTTAACTACATTATAATAAAGGATACTTATCATAAGTCTTAACATAAAGAAAGATTCGCAGGAAAATTTTCAAGTAAAATATTAATTATGTAAATAATATAAATGAAAAATAGGAATACGTTCAATCTAGGTCCAACATATTCAAAGACAAAAATGGGTAAAAGATACAATCAGCTGATTTTAAGAAAGATAAGGGGTAAATACAAATATTGTGTGGTTTAATCAAAACAAAACATTAACCACACATTTGCCAAAAATATTTAAGCGTTAGACCTGGTCTAGTTGCTATGGTCATTAAAACTTTCAATTCGCCAGGTATGTTTTTCTTTTCACTGTCATTTTTGTAATTGTGACATTTGAAAATAGTATATTTTACAACGAGCATGGAATGACATGCACTTCTACCAGTATGAGGTTTGCAACCACGAGCCGCGGGCGAGTTCTGCAAACTATACGAGTAGGAAATGGTCATTACATGCGAGTTTTACACTATACTTTTTCTACGACTGCTATCGTTACATAATAATCTTTTAATAACCTTAAACCACTTGAAATTCATTATTTTTTAAAAATAATAATTATTGTCATTTACTTTGTTTGCATTTGCATTGCTAGGCGGTTGCTATAGCGTGTTGACGCTGCGCCGTCAACGCCACCTTTATTAAAGCATACCCCTGCACATCGGAACTTTGTATTTGAATTACCATGGTGAACAATAAAGGCTTTTATAGACAGTCGTACAAAAAAGCTTTTGTTGCATTATTGTATATGTCAATGTAACTATTATGTTAGACCTGGTCTAAATTTAAACTCCTTTAATGTAACATTTTTGAGATATTAACACAACGTTATTTTTTGTAAATAAAGATGTTACATTTCTTTATAGTCTATTTGTTGTTATTTTTTCTGATTATAACAACGTGCAACTTATTAATAAGAATAAGTGAGTAATATAGAAAATTAGATCGCATAAAATTCATTTATTTGGTATTCCATATATCACTGATATTAATTTAATTGTTATGTTAATAATATCTCAAACTATTTAACAGCTGTCTATAAAGTTTGGGGGAATTTATTGGGAATATAGAGTGATACATTAAGCATTACTTTTTTTCCGACAAATGAGAACCTGCCTCATTTGAACTAGTTATTAAAAAATGTATTTAATAAAATACTTGACACTTTGAATTTATCTTTAACGCAACTTCTCCTTTTTTATTATTGATCTTCCTTTAAAAGTTCATTTAGGTGCTGAGAAATAACAATAATAAATCGTTTTTATTAAAAAGTTTAGCTTAAAATAGCTATTCTTAAACACTAAAGTGAAAGTAAAAACTGTATATAAATATAAGCTTACTGACTAAAGATTTGTATTGAAGCGATCTCTAAAACATGGCGGAGGAATGACGTTGAACACTAAGGAGAACTTTACTTCTAACATTTACATTGTGCAAAGAGGATCGAAAAACTGCATTAAATAACGATTTTGGAACCCTGGTATTTAAAATTTAATAAACAATATATCAACAGTTTTGAAGTTGCCTCTTTTCCATGGATAACTAGTTGGGGGTCTAGTATATTAATGACACCTGATCGTATTTTTTAATTTTGATCTAAAAGATCCATACATAAATGGCATCTCTATAATCAAAACGAAGCAATACCAAAGAGTTTGTCAAAAACTTTTTTTTAGATGCTGGGAAAAGGCATACCTATTCGAAAACAAAATCTTTAAGACTCCAATTGAATTTTGTAGCAAGAATCAAACATTATACCTAAATTCTTTATATAATCGACATTTTGAATTTCTTCATTAATAATTTTTATTGTAAAATTGTTTGAAATATTTTCACGATATTTTTTATTTCCAAAAAACAAATATTAAATGGGGTTTATTTGGATTCAGTTTAAGGTGATATTTTATTGAGAGGCTATCTAGGATATCCAAGTCCTGATTTAAATCACTTCCCGTCTGTTCGGGAGTCCTGATATTGACACTCACATAGATTTGAGTATCGTCAGCATAGGCTTTCTTTTTAGTTAAGCCACCTGATAAAAGTATATCACTTCACTTGTATATAAAATGGAAAGGACCAATATCGAACCCTCTAACGCCGACCCACAAGATTCGATTTAAAGAACTCAATTGTTTCATTGAAAAATACATAGTATTTCATTTTGCTGCACATAAGTTTGTGACTGACGGTGTCAAGAGAAATTCGGTATCACAAATGCCGTTAAATCTTTACTATCTGTATTTTAGACAATATTATTTGTTAACTGAATTGAGGTAGTGATGGTACTGTGGTCTGATCTAAAGCCAAATTGATTTTCGGACAAAATATCTTTCTCATTTAGTTAGGCCAGCATCTGATCATGAAATACTTGTTCCAGTAGTTTGAAAATTGCTGGAAGAATACTAACAGGTCTAAGACCGGAAAAATTTCAAATCCTGTCTAATGGCTTAACCAAAGAATCTTTCCAGTTTTCTGGACAAACGTATTATTACACTCAATTGAAAATATCATGTTGTTTGTTACATTGTTTATACCGCTACAAAGTTGGTTTGAGTTTCTAGATGCAAAAGGTTGAAGTAGTTTTCCTTTTCTCTGCGAATTTCTATGAGTGTAAAGTTTCTCAAAGATTTGTGGTAGTTCCAATCATGCAATTACTTGGATTTGCTATATTTGGTTACAGGTGCATCTTTTCGTTTTATCATTATCTTAAGGGCATATGTAAGCCAGGGTGCGTGCAGTTTTGCTACTCTTACAGTTCGCACTAGTGCACGTATGTCATAAATAGATGTTAAAATCTCCGAGAACAAAATTATTTTATCAATAATATGTTGGCGTTTAACAATTGGTAAAAAGGCGCATCAAATGCGTCGGTCAAAAAGTTATTATAATTAAAAATTTTAAAGACACGGAAAGTTATAACACTAGCTCTAAGCTCGCAACGATCAAAAATCAGACTGGTATACACGACTCTGCGTGTCCGTACAACTTCTGCGTTACTATATGTTGATTATGGTTAGCACTCCTTTCTACTATCTATAAATATCTACCAACTGTAGTTAATTATTTTGTGCTTTAGGGACTTATTTGATAAGAAATCCTTTGATATCTATATTTCTTACATTAAAAAATTGTCTTAACACGTATGCAATTTTGTCAGCATTTTTATTAATTGGATTTTTAATTTATAATTCGATACGCTTACACGTTTTTTTCTTCTATTTCAGGAGTAATCAAAACTACTGCGATATTAGACATCGAAACAAAAAGCCAATATTGGCTGACAGTATTTGCTCAAGACCACGGTGTGGTCCCATTGTTTTCTTCTGTGGAGGTAAGTTAGGACCATGAATAATTTCTTATTTTTATATACGAACGTTTTAATATATTTTCAGGTGTATTTTTACATTTGCTCTGGTTATTTAAAATTATTAGAATTTATTTAATATTGTTATAAAATTCGCTATCTTCGTCGCTATGAATGTATGACATTGTCGTTTGATTAAACAATTTCTTAAATGGTAATTTTAATATAGACTCGGGAGCAAATCAAAGGGAAGGTTTTTACTCTTAATTCGAAACAATATATATTTGATAGCGGTACTGAATGACTTCAAGTTATTTTCGTTTTAATATAAAACTGTGAAAAACCAGAACCACTTAGTATCTTTAAAATTAACTTTTCTACAGAAATTGTTGAATTTTTTTCCGTTGATGAATATACATTTCATTAAATACCTTGTATTAGTATTAATTTATTAAATAATTATTGATATTACTTTATTTTAATACTACCATTGTATAAAAACACCTATGTGGGGGTATGTGTGTAAGAAAATGAGGAACGTGTTTATAATATGCATTAAAATTATTGTTGGGCAACATTTTCGTTTATTAATTTTATTCCAACATTAAATCTTCTAAACAAACCATCAAACTACTTTTGTGTGGATGTTATACTAAATAAATATAAATTAGAAAAATTCTTCTACGATAATGCTGACTTTATCTGCTATTTGCAGCTTATAAACTTGAAAAAAAGAATTAAAATTCTGCTGGAACGTCTTTCAATCACACGTAAATTTATGTGGGCTTATCGGTTTATTTCCCAGTTTCTTATAGACTTAGCATGCTATTTCTCTATACCTATATATTTAAGAATGGTTATTTCTTCAGACTAATAAAGAGGGTTTCTTTTTTATCCGCTCAGTAAAAATAAAAACCTGCCACCGAAAAAAATTCTTAAAGTGGTCCATATTAAAATGTAAAGAGTATAGAGCATCGTTCTCTGCTCGAGCGATTTGTGTACTTTTTAGGAACTTGTTCTAAAAATATTTTGCTCTTTGGCTATAAGGATGGCACTATAATAATTTTAAAAATTATAGATGTATGGAGAGTGAGAGTCTTACCTGCAGCATCGCGTTCGTGTTGCGACGTGAGCCATATAATGCAGACAGCGATCACATAGTTGGAGTATATGTTTTATTATTATAGTATAAAATATGGCTTCGCAAAATTGGCGAATTTCACTTGTATTATAAGTTGAGAGAATATCCAGGTAATTTTTTTAACTATCGAAAGATGTCTATTCGCGTATCATTACTTCAACTCCTTTCTCCGAATACATCTTTAAATGCACTGAGAGAACGCTTCGATAATAATAATCACTGTTATTATTGCGCGCCAACGCACCACGGCTCAAAAATATATTTTACACCCAATTCTCTATTGATGCTGATACTGTGAATATTTCCGTGTAGAAACATTAAAAGCTTTTACCCTAGATATACCTTAAGATAAAAAACGTATTAACAAATAGTATAAATTTTTGGTGACAAAATCCTAACTCATAACGACTTGTGAAAATTATACAGTATTAAGAGACATTAAAAAAATATATTCCTCTACGGTAACTATACTACACTTTTTAATACACCTGTGTTTTTTCTAAATTTGAAAGTTTGACATTGATTTTAGCTTGATGTATAGATTAAACTTCTACCAAGTAGTATTTTGTCTAGCCAGGCGCGATCCTTAAATAATTAATAATAATAAAAATAATGCAATATTAACTTCATTGTATTATAATCAGGACATTTTCCCTTAAGCATATCGATGCGATTTAGATGTTTTTAAATTGAATTCTGCTTATAACACCTCATCCCAACTTGGTGCTTCAGAATATTGTGCATATAAGTTATTCATCCAGCGGTGACATTTAGAAGTTTTTTCAATAAAGTCGCATTATCGAAAAACTTTCGGTGCCCTTAATCATATTAAAATTGTGCTAAGCTTCCTAATCAATTTATTTAAAATCACCCTAGAGCATCTCCGTTTTAAGAATCTCAAGTTTATTTAGGGCAAACTCGTGAGAAACTTAAATGAAACTATAAACACAAAGATCCTTTCGCAGTAACTTTGCGGAAAATTGAGAAAAATCGTTTCTTTCAGACCCTTGACTTTGTAAAGAATTACTCGAATACCTAGGTCGGTTTTTCCTTCTTTTTAGTAATATTGTTCCTTCGACAAAGCTTATAAAGAAACTATTTTTCAGACTTTACTACTTTATTTTGTTTCTTGGAAAATAGATTAATACCGTCGGCGTCGGCTAATATTACGAACGTAGGAAGCAGTATGTTGTTTCTTCTTATATGCCCGACATAAATTTTGTTCGGTTTAGTCAAATTTGATGCAAGATTTGGTTGACATTTTATATTAAATTAATTTACAATATGTTGGCAAGTTAGAGTCATGAGCAATTATAACAAGAAACATTTTTAACGAAATATTTAAATATTGATTTTATTTTTGTAACGTTATGTAGCTTCATTAGTTCTAAAATATCTGGATTTGTTTGTTTTCAAGGAAGCATTAATTCTTTACGCTGCATACAAAATGTTTAAAACATCTAAGTACGCTGTTATAATCATTTATGAAAACATGGGCTATCGGAAATAAGGCTTTTAACACATTATTACATAATCTGCATAATATTTATTGAATAAAATGCATAAAAGGCTTATAACAAAAATAGTAGAAACAAGCAGTTAGAATAAACAAACATTTTGTTAAACCACATATATTTTAGCTTTATTCAAAAATGCTTATGAGTCGCAATAAAATATATATAAAAATATATACGGTAAATATATATCAAGAATGTGACGCATTCAAGAGAAAAGTTACCATAATCATTATCATGTATACCCACTTATTATACACAAACATAGCTGCATTTCTTGCACTATAAAGTATAAATTCCGAATTAAATTCGTACTTACATATATTTAATATGCACAAGTCTTGAATGTCTTTATCTGCTATTTGTAGCTTATAAACTTTCCAAAAAAATTCAAATAAAAACGTCTGCTGGAACTTCTTTTAATCACACATGAAGTTATGTGGACTTATCGGTTTATTTCCCAGTTCCTTATAGACTTACCATGCTATTTCTTTTGTACCTATATATTTAAAAATGCTTATTTTTTGAGACTAATAAAGAATTTTTCTATTTTATCCGCTCTGTATTAATATAAACCTGCCACCGAAAACAAAATTCTTAAAGTGGTTTATATTAAAATGTAAAGAGTATAGACCATCATTCTCTACTCGAACGATTTATGTACTTTTTAGAAACTTGTTCTAAAAGTATTTTGCTCTTTGGCTATAAAGATGGCTTTATAATAATCTTAAACATTATCATTCCGCTGATAACACCTCATCCTAACTTGATGCTTAGGAATATTGTGCATATAGGTTATTCATCCAGCGGTGACATTTAGAAGTTTTTTCAATAAAGTCGCGTTATCGAAAAACTTTCGGTGCCTTTAATCTTATTAAAATTTTGCTAAGCTTTCTAATAAATTTATTTAAAATCACCCTAAAGCATTTCCGTTTTAAGAATCTGAACTTTATTTAGGGCAAACTCGTGAGAAACTTAAATGAAACTATAAACACAAAGATCCTTTCGCAGTAACTTTGCGGAAAATTGAGAAAAATCGTTTCTTTCAGACCCTTGACTTTGTAAAGAATTACTCGAATACCTAGGTCGGTTTTTTTCCTTCTTTTTAGTAATATTGTTCCTTCGACAAACCTTATAAAGAAACTATTTTTCAGACTTTACTGCTTTATTTTGTTTCTTGGAAAATAGATTAATACCGCCGGCTAATAGTACGAACGTAGGGAACAGTATGTTGTTCCTTCCTATATACCCGACATAAATGCAAGGGTCTTGGTCTGTTTTGTAAAATTCGATGCAAGATTTAGTAAACACTTTATATCAAAATAAATTTACTATATTGACAAGTTAGACTCATGAGCAGTTACAATAAGGAACATTTTTAACGAAATGTTTAAATATTTATTTTATTTTTGTAACTTTATCAGTTCCAAAATATCTATCGTCCTTATTTTGTTTTTAATATTATTGTAAATTCATCTGTGAGTGAGTTTATGACAAGATCAAAGAAGCATTCATTCTCTACAAAATGTTTAAAACATCCCAGCTCGCTGTTATAATCAATTATAAAAAAATTGGCTACCGGAAATCAGGCTTTTAATACATTACTACATAATCTGGATTCATACGAATGGAATGCATAAAAGGCTTATAACAAAAATAGTAGAAATAAGCCGTTAGAATATATAGACAGTTTATGAAACCACAGAAGCCTTTTTCATACATAAACAGAGCTGCATCTCTTGAGTTATAAAGTATAAGTACCTACTTAAATTTATACATACATATATTGAATATACGCAAGCCTTGAATTATGAAATAATATATGGTGCTAATTTCATTAAAATGTTATGTTTTTTTCTTATATCCCTCTAAAAAAAGATTTTATTGTAGATACTGATATTTGTCTACTTTTAAATATTTTATTAGATCGTCATTTTAAATTTTTACAAAAGTTTGCATCAACGCATCCCTCTCCCATACAATATTTAAAGTAAAGTATATGAATATATTTTGAAAAGTTATTTTTTCGACAATACATAATCATTGAATATTTAGGACGTAAATCAAACTGCTGGTTCTTTGTTAAGGGTTACCAGAAGAAGCAGCTTCTCATTTTCAGGGTGTCTCGAAATTAAGGGACAATATTTTTACCGATTAACCTATTTCGTAAAAGAAGACTAAAATAGCATGTAAACATATATATATATATATATATATATATATATATATATATATATATATATATATATATTGCTTGGTTAGGGGGCTACGTCCCCGAGAATGGGAGCCGATCTGAAGATGTTTTTTTCCTAAATATTTTCGGAACGTTTGAAGATTAGATTAGGAAATTTGAGTGTTTTAGAAATTTGTACTCGCTTAGTTGAATCCTGAAGTCAAAAATATCAGGGGCATTCCGAAAGGGAATGGGGTGAATTAAAAAAATGCTCAGTAAAAATTTAGGGTGACTTTTCTGTCCCGTCCCCCATTCGGGATACCCCTGATTTAGTATATATGTTTTTGACTTCAGAACTCGACTCAGGTTATAAAACTAACCAAAATTCCCAAATCTCATAATTTTGTCTTTAAACGTTTCGAAAATATTTAGAAAAAAGTCTTTAGAAGCGTTCATTCTCGGGGCTGTAGCCCCCTAACGAAACAATTTTCGATGTTTACATTACATTTTAGTCTTCTTTTATTACATAGGTTACTCTGGCAAAATATTGTCCCTTAATTTAGGGACATCCTGTATATTCAATAATACACTGTAGGGGTTTGAAAATTGCAATTTTTATATACGCTGCTGTGATAACTTGGGGCTTTATTTGAAAAATTGCTCCGACAATATTGCCATGGTTTCGTCAAATAAAGTGTCAACAGTGTGAGGTACATTGTCAGTGTTATGAGGTTCCCAGTCATAGAAATATCACAAGTGAAATATTTTACAGGGGATTCAAACAAAGCCCCCTCGACACAGTTGTGTTCTAGTGGTAAATACCGTTAATATTCCACTTTGGTTTTAAGCAAACTTTGTTTGACAGTAATTGTATGTTGACGTAAATTAGCAGCTCATATTTGAATTAAAACCTAACCTATTGGCTACAGACGTCGGACAGACTAAAATAAAATAAGTTATTTTAAACTAGAAACACACATTCCATCTACAATCAAGCAAGGAATCTTCTTTTAGAAAAACCAATATATATGACATATAAAGTTTAAAATTTGAAACGATCAAAGAGTACATTCATAACATCATTTTGAGGATATTGAGCTGCTTTAAATATTCCCGAGCCGCTCTAAAAATACCAAACGGCGACTAATTTTAAATATTTTACTATTAATTAGTTGTACTACTAAATTGATCTTCGATTGTATCGTACTGATTTGTAAGTATTGCACGTAAAATCCAAGATTGGGGGTGATAATAGTGAATAATTTATAGTTATCATTGAAATTGATTGATCTTCGATCCTCACATACGTCCACCAGTGGCGTGTATACAATATAGGCAAAAAAAGCATTGCTTACTTTATGAAAAGGGTTGGGTAATCTATTTTTCTGTTGTCAGAATTCTCTTAAATCGTTTAAATTATTATGGCCTTTTTTTCATACATTTAATGTAAAATCAACCATCTATCATCAAAAAAAAAAGTGTCTAATCACCTAAAATTATTCCTCTACAAAAGCATCCCATAGGAGCCAATAATAGGCAAGCAAAACTCGATCATCATTAAAAAACTAACGAGGACCAGCAGTGCTTTTGTACGAGTGCGACAAAGATATTAAAGGAATCGTAGGAATAGAATACAAAGAAACGGACGAGCCGAAATATGTTGTAATATTGATTATAATCGACATGCTGCCAAGTCACAATATGGGTTATTATAGCAATAATTGATCAGTTAAGTCTTTCTTTCTCGCCCTGTTATATACTTAAATACATTATATAAATGTCCTGAAAAATTTTTAGATGGTAGACTGAAACATTAATGCAATGCAATAATGCAGTTTGAGACAAAAAAATGTTTTAGAGAGGTTTTACGTCACTATATATGAAGTTTAAGGGGTAAGTACTTTTAAGAACATAGTAATTTATTATTGCCTACCCTTTTCAAAAGGCTCTGCATGCTACTGACGTCTACATATATTAGTTGTATTGGAATAGTCAACGCATATCTTAAGAACCAAAATTGAAATTTAACAAGATATAAACAGATAGCGACAAAGTGAGTAGTGGTTACCACATACAAATTTGATTTTATAACTTGAAAACTAAAAAAAAAAGGAAATTTTAAAATTATAAACACATACCTACTGTTCATACGTATTTTATCTGTGAGTTTCTAAAATGATTTGAACTTATTTGTCAATATAGAAGAGAGATGTAACAAATATAAAAAATTATAAAGCAATTTGAAAATAATTTTAAATTATGAGCAGTGCAGTGCAAGAAAGATTAGTCTTTTGTGCATTTGTACCTTGATCTCTTACATTTTCGTAAAATTAGTTCAGAGCATCTTTTCAATGCATAAGGCAAAAAAGTCCAATAAGGACACTACTTTCCTCCATCTACTCCGTTGGTTGAAGTCAGAGTGGTTGTTTCGCGTTACACATAACTCCCCTAAATCGCTGGCCTTTAACTGCTTTGGTAAGCGGAATATTTTAAACATTTGTCTCCCCCGTACTTCGCTTCTCCTTTACTTTGTTGAGGTTATCGTTGGCACTCGCACTGTCTTGCATTAAGATGACGAATCCCTCAATGCCGCAAAAATTTAATTTGATACGTTTTTGGGTGCCCGAGAAATCTCAGTAAGAACAACAGTGTGTTCAGGCAGAACAGGCTTTCTATGACCTGAAAAGCTTGACACTGTATTACAGCCTACCAGTATCTGAAACATAGGAATAGCACATCCCTTTGACAGTCCTAGACTCTGTAGAATTTTCTGATGTACAGATACAACGAGTACTGAAAAAACAAATTGTTTTCATTTGTTGAGGGATTTTTCAGTCAACCTTGTTCGCTTTAACTGTAAACCATAGCATTACAGACTAATATTTTGCATTATTTACTAAGGTTTGATCAGAAATTTGCCCATGTTATTGGCGTAACCACATCTGACTCGGAATAGTTGCCATCTTGACAAAAACTGTAATCGATTTTTCTCATTTTCTGTCGCTTGAAGATAAACAATCAGTAAATTGCCTTGACCCGGAACTTTCCTAGTAATAAATTTCACCATACACATATAAAACAGTTTCTAATAACTTTATACATATTATATAAATACTAATATGTGTCACTTTTCTTGATAATGAGAAAATTTCATAGGAAAAATTCATAGGAAAGTTCTGTCAAAAACGCTATACCTATTTTTGTAGCCAAATACCCAGAACCTACCTTATAACAAAACTCTCATATTAGAATTTATACAATATCTATAAACTTATTGCTAAATAAATATGTGAACCTACCTTATAACAAAACTCTCATATTAGAATTTATGCAATATCTATAAACTTATTGCTAAATAAATATGTGTCCATATAAACCGTATTATCTTTTTGTGGTGGAATTTGTTACGAGGTAGGTATATCCGGAGTAATAGCCAATTTACCTATTTTTTAAATTTATTTTTCTCCTTATTTATTTTGTATATATTTTCTACCCTTTTCGCTGTTTCGTTAATGTGTTTGTCAAGTCGTAAGTTACTGTTCTCTTAAATAGTTATATTGTGCAGACACAAATAAGAACTTATGACAGAACATCTGTTATATTTACATATCTAACAATCATTTAGATTGCTTTGCTAGCTTGTTTTAACGACTCTTTCCGTCGTGGGATTGACGAATCTATACGAGACGTACAGCTTAACTTGGATTCCGAACCACGGTCCACGAACACTCCTAATCTCCGGCCACACCCCATCCTCGAGCTCTTAACTCTTGGGTTACGGTGTAGCCTTTGATCTTTATCAAGTGACCGACTGAAAAGTGTGTATTTACATCGACAACCCATAACCACCCACATTCGGAGCCAATCAGCGGGAATGGGATGGCGCATGCAGTAGATACATTTTACACTTGTGTGTGTTGGATTTTATTAACACTAATATTGGCTTCACCTAGGATTCAAACCCAGGCTCGCCAGACTAACTCAGATATAAACCTAAAGCTTTACGCTCTCGGCCACCTTCTGGATTAAAAAATTATTCAGATTAAAACAAGTATACAATTTTTATCCGCACAGCTTTTTTTTGAGCAGCTCTAACATACATATATACATACGTACATGCATACATACGTACATACATACATACACACATACATTCATATTTGTATACATATATATATATATATATATATATATATATATGTATATATATATATTCATACATACATAGGAACATTCATTCCCTTACCATACCTACTTAAATAAATTCGCTACTTCGATACTCCAGGTCCAGTATATCATTTTTTATATTATTTATTTTAAGGATTTTATTTTTTGTAAAACCACTTACATAATTTGTATAAATAAATCATTTTATTATTTGAGTCCATACAATAAACGTCTTTTTTATTTTAGTTACCGACTTTTTTAACATTAGTCCGCTTTTTTTGGTTTACCTTATAGGATTGACAAAATTTTACCAATCCATTCCTGTCTTACACTTGGTTTTGTGCAAAAATTTTAACTTAATTGGATGAGTAGTTTTTTAATACTGATCTTTTAAGCATTAAATTAGGCCGCCATTTTGTTTCGCCATAATGGTTCCTCACCAAAATTGAACTGTTTATCCCTATGTCACTTAATTTTTGACGTAAATCGGATTAGTGGTAGTAGTATTATTTCTTTTTTAATTTTATTAGACCGCCATTTTGTTCCGCGATATTTGTTTTCTATCAAAAATGTTACCACATCATCCCGATATGGTCTTAAATTTTTGACCAAATTTGAAATCAATCGGATAAGTAGGTTTTTAGCTATTCGAACAGACAGTCAGACCGACAGACAGAATTGGAAAAACCCGTTTTTGTAGCCCTGAAAAATGAAGATCTGGAAGTATATCTGAAGATACCATTATATTCTTTTAAACGAAGTAAAAATAAGAATAAAATATGCAATGATGTACATGTAGTAGCTTTTTCGAGAACTAAAAAAATCGATTTATGTCTTGTCGAATATTTATAATGTTTGAATGAATATCGTTGCTAGTTATATTTTAAGAATATAAACTAACCAGGCTTAATATTTCTGCCGGGTTTTGGTAACCGTGCTAATTTACACCCAAACACTCGGTAAGATAATCAGGTAACAGTAACGCAAACGCGCCCGTATCGCAAATTAGAGCACCCGACTTAATTAGTTTTGCGGCGTTTTAGAATACTATCTCCTAGTTTATAGAATGATTTCGACATAATGCACTTCACTCCCGAATTTACGTTTATTGGCAACGAGCAGTAAAGAAGCTATTTGGGTTTCAACGTTTATTGGATATAAAACCTAAATGATTGCACTTGCTGATGAAATCAGCTTTGTTGAGAAATATCAAAACAAATAACGATAAATTAGAAGTATGCACATCATTTCAGCTTGGTTAATTTTCAGCCTCGAAACGTCGCAAATTTTTTGTTTATTTGGTTAGGTATAAGTTGGTTGTCAGGTACCTATTTTATATCAACAACTTCAAAACATACTTCCTTAAAAAGATAATCGAGAAAATCCAAACGCAATGTCTTTTCTAGTTCAAATTTCTCGACGAGGAAGTACGTGTCCCAATTTGTGTCATCTTTTCCTTAATATTTCTTTTAAGGTATCCAAAAGGGTTTGTATAGCGTGTATAATAATGCATTATCATACCAAGCACTTTGGTATATCTACTTATCCTCATTGCTATTTACAAATAAGTATATCGAAGATAAAGACTTCTGGTTCTTAGATGGTGTAAATGGCTAAAAAAATGGGTAATACTTAAAGGGCCAAGCACAATTTTTTGACTTCATAAATGGTGATGCCGCGAGACGAAACGAGACGAGATTAAGGCTTCATCTCGTCTGGACTCTGGCTAATCTCGTTTTGTCTCGCCTTAAAATTTTTGTAGAGCCAAGACAAGATCAGGGACATGTCCGTCTCGTCTCGACTTTAAGTATTAACCTATCCAGCTGAAGGTTAAGTAAATATATTAACCGAAGATAAAGTTTTAGCTATAAACACTCACAGTGTAACAGTGAATCGCACCTACATAGATGCTAGTCCCTTGAAAATGCCTTCTAACCTTTTGTTAGATAAGTTAAGTATCTTTTTTTTGATAACTTTGATTACTCACAATACTTAATTTATAACTACATAAAATTTCAGCTTTTGTTAAATAATCGTATTTTTTATGACATTATAATAGTGCTGAGTGTAGACTTTTTATCAAACATCTTGCTGAATGTGTTCTTCAACTTTAATAAATTAATAATTTACAAAATGTCAGCTTTGATTTTTGAAATTTAATTTTGCTACAAGTTTGAATTGTTCCGGGGCTACCTGTTCTAGCAGAGAGGTGTTTGCTATAGGAGATGCATTTTTATACTAAATCATAAATATTTTAATATTTTAAAAAATCTAATTTATAAATTAAATTTCATTTTTCGCTGGGGGTATAGGTATCTTGATGAAAATTAGTTGATACCAAAGAGTAGCTATGAAATGAAAGGTTCTTCGATTAAATTATGATTGTCTCCTCCAGGTTGTTTGTTAAATAAAGCAATAATTATAATTTATTTTTTCTGTAATCGTTATATAAAGTATACAAGGTTTCACTTATTTCCGTGCATAAAATATCTGTTTATCCTTATGTCACTTAATTTTTATGAAAAGTTAAAAACAAATAAAATCATTAAATAAAATGTCATAAGCGGCTCGCAATATATTAAAAATACTATTTAGATCATTGGCGGGTCGTTATTTTTCGGTTTGCCTCTGTTGGAAGGGAGGCTTTGGATTTCTTTATTTTTTAATGAAGTGCTTTAAATCACCCAAACGTCAAATTCGATATGTTTATTTTCACCTATTGTCATTAGAGGTTGTTGCGTTTTATTTCAGAAGGTTATAATTGTTTATATAAAAGTTAATTAAAATTATTAGCTAAAATCAAGTATTTTAAATTTAAAAACCAATATTCACTAGATTGAATCGTGTAAATATCATGCCCTGGGCATGTAATCAGATTGTATCAAATTATTATTATACTAAATAATACACTTTAACACTTACGATGTTAATAGTAGGTTTTGCGCAAATATTTTAAATTAAATATACACTTAAAATATAAATTTCAAAATTGTATCTGAAATTTTGCTTATATTGCGAATGTGTTACGAGAAAAATTCCTTCGTAGACAACTTTATTGAAAAACTAAGTAGTAAAGTGACTCTAAAGTAAATTGAGATAGCGGAAAATTTGGTGTACTCTCAATTTACTACACCAGATATATCAAATAAATTTATTTTTATTCAGTTTATCGGCTAACAAGTTTAAATTTTTTTGTTGTCTCAATTAACTATACTAGCTTATTTTTGATGCTTTTGATTTATTGCCATGTTTCCGTAAAAGATCGACTACTGTACGGTGCCGGCGGCGGCGGTGATGGTATGTAGCCTTAGAGTAAGAATAAAAATAGAGTTCATTATTTACATATTTAGCCACTGCCAAGATTACCTCACAGTATAAGGTCGATCGTACGACGAGCCAGGAACACCAATGTTTATACCAATTTATATTACGGTGAATATGTTTAAATATAATGCAATAAAATTTTCATACAGTATAAAGAAATTACTTTTAGTGCAAAATAGTAAAATGCAAACTATAATACCCAAAGCCTCAGATCAGATTACACCAGTAACAAGAGTTTTAGTTAGATATGGCAAACCCGATCGACAACTCCACGTATTAGGCCATCCCACTTTCATTGACGAGGGATCCTTATAGTGAGAAAGTGTAATAGTCTACAGTGAAGATTGTTACAGGGTCACGTGACCAGCGTGGCTTAAAAACCAATAGCGGGTCGTGGAACTACAATACATTTTAACATTAAAGACATTAATTTGCTAAAAAATATTTTATTAGATACCAAGCTTTTCTTAGCGCTATTACTGCATGTGTTCTAATGTATTATTGTGTATTTGTTGATATGGTTCAAATTTTCTAATTATATGTTGCCTTACTTCAAGAAGCAGCGTTCTATAGGTGCGGTGACATTAGAAGAACATTGATTTTTTAAATATTTAATAAATAAGTTTGATTTACTTTATCTTGGACATTGCGAAACTAGGAGCTTTAGTTGACCTAACTATGGTGCGGCATTGTGGCCGTTTAAGTTTGGAATTTTCTTTTAATCACTAAGTAAACAGCAAGATTTCCTTTTCTGGGAGACATGTCTAATGGAAAATACCTCATTCACTCATTTTGGGTCACATGACGTATTGACCAATCCGCTTCAGTATAATATAACCTTTATTTCGTCGGGGGCCATGTGAGAATCCTCAGCAGCAAAATGATACAAGAAAGACTCTGAGGTGGTTTTTTGACGATTACAATAGTTTTTCCTATCAGAAAATTAAAATAATTATAGAATATATCTATACTATATTAAAATAGTCAAAGGGCGTCTCACGCTCAAAAAAACGTTCTGCGATTTCGAAAATTACTAGATTTTGGATGAAATCTGGGGAAATAATAAAGTTTTGGATGATTTCGCGCCTTTTTTTAATTTTCACTTGAGTTTGGCCAATTTTTTTATATAAGTGTTGTCAGGTAAAGGAATTTAAATAGTGAATCTTTGGGTATTAAAAGTAAAATTTTGTTTGTAAACATGTTCTAAACTGGTTAGAATTTAAAATTTAGAATATTGAAAATTAAAAAAAAATCTTTTATTTTTTAAATTTTAGCTGTTAACATGGAAAAATAATATGACATTTGGCTATTCTATTCTTATCTTATAGCACTCGCTTTTTTTACTTTAGAGTTCTAGTTGCAAAAAAACATGTTTTCTCAGTTCCGTCGGTTAATCTGTATGTCTGTCCGCGAAAAAGCTCAAGAACTGCTTGTCCTATTTACTTCAAGTTTTGGTTAAAAATTAAAGGTCATATGATGATGACGTGGTAACTTATGGTAAAAATCCAATATAGCTGAACAAAACGGCGGTCTATTGAAATGTTAAAAAAATATTACTAAAAAACTGCTTATCCATTTTATCAAAATTTTTGTAGATAAATTAGGTGTAACATAATCATCAACTGATAAGTTTTACTATAAATCCAAAATGGCGGTCTAATAAAATGTTATAAAAGTCCATGCAGAAAACTACTGAATCGATTATGTTCAAATTTTGCTCAAAAATTAAATATTATATAGAGATGAACTGGTAAAAATGTTGAGTCAAATTCATAATGGGGGAACAAGATGGTGGCCTACTTAAATGTTTAAAAATATTTGAAAAAAGTACTTATCGGATTGATTGATTGATTAATGACATCCCCATTTTGAATATTTATTGCTAAAAATGTATAAATTGCACACTTAATATCGATTTTTAATCAAATTTGTATAAATGTTAAAATTTGATTTTAAAATATTTACTAAAAATGTATGATATATATTCTCAAATCTGAACAAATGTTAAAATTCCGCCGCTATGTTGGCATTACATTCTTGAATTTTTAAAATGTTGACAAAAATTCATAATGTGCACTCTTAAATACCCCTAAATGCCGAATTTTAATCAAATCTGCAAACATTTTGAAATTAACCTGCTATGTTGGTGACGCCATTTTTAATTCTCAAATATTGACTAAAATTTCATAACTTTCATTCTTAAATTAATGTAAGGACGTAGCCGATGCACGATACACTACAGAATGCTAAACATTCCAAATAGTACGAATTCGCAAATAACGTCAAATAAATAAATAATGATGTCAATAACTCTAAGAAAAAATATGTCAGATTAGCACACAAAAATTACTAACAAGAAAAATTTTCAATTGAAGTAAAATAATACATGAATAATAACAAAACTACACAACTACATAAACAAAAACGAACATCAATATGAGCCAAAAAACATTACAAAACCAATCCAGTTAACTGCCTTTTTAGCTGCAAAATGCTTAGTCTGAAAATATCATATTCTGAGAAGTGACGATTGTAGTTGTGAACTAGTCGATCAACAAATGTGCTAAACCCATAATTTGTTCGGTGGTACCTTTCAACAAACAGCTGTGATTGTCTTGTTCTTTTAATAGGACTGATCCCAGCAGCAGTTCAGAGTCAATCCCCCCATTGACCAATTTATGCAAAAAGACCAGAAGTGCCGTCTTTCTTCTAAATTCAAGGGTTTGACAGCTAGCCGCAAAGAAGAGCTCTAGTATTAGATGAGAGACCTTGACATGGGAAATGCAATTTATGTAAGAGGTATTTTGAAAACCTATTTTGCACCTTTTCAATTCTGTCGATGTGACACTGGTATGATAGACTCCATATTGTACAACAATATTCTAGAACGCTATGAACCAATGAGTTATAGAGACACCCAATTGCTTTAGTATCAGTTACGTGTTTCGTATGTCGCTTTATAAAACCCAGTAGTCTAAAACCCTTAAGTACAATGTTATCAATATGTAGATTAAAATCATCAAAAAAAACGCCTAGGTCCGTGAAAAAACTAACAACTTCGAGGTTTACGTTATCTATGAAGTAGGTGGAGGGATAGGATTAATAAGTTTGTGAAAACGGAGCACTTTACATTTCGAGATGTTAAAAGAGAAATAATTAGTTCTGCACTATTTGACGGGTCTTTCTGTGTCAGACTGCAGAGGATTGGAGTCTGAGGACACTGGTGAAAAGAATTTTAAGTCGTCTGCATATAAAAGACATTCAGAAAATTCGAAACAAGATATTATATCATTTATAAAGAGCAGAAAGAGAACTGGACCAACATGCGAACCCTGCGGGACACTCGATGTCACAAGAATCTCCCATACTTCTAGATACTGATATTTCAGCCGAATCTGTACAAATGATAAAATTCGTTCGCTATATTGGCGCCACCATTTTGATTTGTTGTGCATTGTTAAATAATCCCCACAACGACCTGTTGACGTTGTCATTTTTGCACCGCTATTTTGAATTTTTAAATGCTGAAACTCTTAAATTTTCCTAGGCGCCAATTTTCAGTTTAATCTACACAAGTAACAAAATTCGTCGGCCGGATTGGTGCCGCCATTTTGGATTTCTAAATGTTGACTAAAAAAAATTCAATTTTGAAAATAATCGGTAATGGAAGTTGTGAAAAATCCATTACAAGATTTGAACTAGACATACAAACATACAATCAGACAAGTAGGAAGCCAATAAAAGCGCGTTAAAAGCATTGATTATGGTTTAAAACTCTACCAATAATATTCACTAAAGAGGTTTAAATTTAGACAAGGTCTAACTTGACAGTTACAGGTTTAAGATGACATTTTTAACAACTGAATAAATAATCTAAACATAAGGCAAACATAACTAAAAACTAAAGTTTAATAGTATATAAATAACTAATTGCCTTTTAAACTTACCTAACTTATTGGTTTGATTTTAATAGTGAAGTAGGGAACGATTATTTCTTTGATATTTGTAAAAATACCTATTTGCCTCGTTAAGGAATAGGTAAGAGTCTTTTCTTTTGTCAACGATAATGAAGTATGGCTCACTTCTTCATTTTCATGAAGATCTGTAAAAACCCGGAACGATTTTTTCACGATTAGTGATATTTCCTTATGCCGGAAGTGAAAACTCGCGCCGCCACTGGTATTCGTCAACAAGAAAATATTACATGTAACTCATGAATTAAGGCATTTTACTGACACCTGTGATTACGGTTCAAAATTTTCAAACTTCGTGTTACATAAATTAGGCATTATTATGGAGCCAATTAATAAAAAAAAATAAGTGTTATTTGATTTTTAAATTTCAACAGCTCTACATTTAAGAATAATTGACCTTAGAATCAGAAACATTAATGAGCCAAGAATTACGTGAAAATTATTTATCGTGCGCCTGTACATCATGTTGTTAAAAATGTTGCATTATTATGCTTATTAGTATTGTTATTAAAATATATTTAAAGGCACAAAACCAAAATTCAAATTTAAAAATCATTACAAATATAAGAAAGACATTTCATTTTCTAATAAATACTCATGTTTTAGAACCAAAATTCAAATTTAAAAATTATTTAAAATATAAGAAAGACATTTCATTTTCTAATAAATGCTCATGTTTTAGAAACAATCCAAAATTGGAAAATTTTTGCAATTCATCGTTTTAGTAAAACAAATCAGAGGAATTTTATTAGAGCAATAATATCCTTTGACAAAAATGGAAAGACGTATATATTTATATAGCTAAGTCGAGACGAGACGAGAATCTCGTTTTGTCTCGACCCTTTCACTCTCGTCTCGAAGGTGAATGTCGATAGAATAGTGCCGAGACGAGACTAGGTCAAGACAAGATGAGAATACAAATTTACATACTGAGCAATAAATACAATAGTCACAAACTAATTCTCTGACTAGTTTTTAAAATATACGGTGTTAAACTTTGCCCAAATCCCATATAAACTACATGGAGAAAACCAGCACTTTTTGGGTTGAAGTTGACGTCATGTGGGATCTTCGGGGTCACTAGTGAAATCTTTCCGCCTAAAGTTCAGAAGCAGTGCGGTAGTTTTTTCCACATTCTCCGAGAATTAATATGTCTACTTGACAGTCGAATTCATTCATTTTTAAAAATAAAAAACTAACTTTAATAGACTGAAAGTCACTGTGACAATTCATCATGCAAGTTACCCTTTTTATAGAATATCGATATTTTACTGAAGTACAAAAAAATAAATACACATGTGTATTCATATTTTTCTGAATTTGTTGAATTTAATAAATATTAACATTGACATTAATATTAAATTATGTTTTGATTATAATGTAATGTTTATGGAGATCTGAAAAGAAAAACGTAGATTTCCATTTTAAAATTTAAAAGTTATCCCCACCCCTCAAAAATGAGAAGTGTTGCAAAGTTGCCTATAAGGTCAAATAGTGTCCCTCAGAGTCCCCATGCAACATTCGAAATTTAATTTTGTTTGAATAAGCCGTTTCTTAAATATATCCTTATACACTTTATATGAACCACCCTGTAGATTTATAAATGGCCACCATTTTTTTGCTTTACAAATTGGGTTGTATTTTTGTTAAACGCATAGATACTATTTTTCTAATTTAAGGTGTCATACATTGCATTTCTATATTTTTAATTATACTATAATAATGATATGATGCATCATAACAAAATAAATCTTCGTATTATACACAACCGCTACCAAATTCACCAATGAAACATGGTACAAGACCCAAAAGGAAAACTACATATATTTTTCGGAGTAGGTCTTCCTCGTAATCTCGTAGTTTTCGAAATAAAAATATAAGGAAAATGTGCATTATACGTGTATAACAATAATAATATATCATATCTCAGTGACCGAGCGCAGTAAAAAGCAAACGGCTGGACGTAATCTTTTTCCTAGGATTTATGTCGACACTCATAGGCGTAACATTAATTCCGTTACCCTCTAGTAAATTTTATCTTGTTATGTCCAAAGAAAAAAACACATTTTTCACGCAAAGTAAATGTGAGTTGACGCAGAGTTATTTTTCCTGTGATTCTTGTATATAAGATATAAAGACAACACAACAGTAGAATTAATTGTTTTTTTAGACATTTTCCTATATTATTGTAGTGTCTGAGAATGTTTAATATTCAAATGGTAATATATATTTACAACTTTAGGCATGTGTTTAAATTTTAAGTAACCTCTGACTAAGGGAAAGGTAGACATAGAATATGTATGAGTATATAACACACATAGTAAAGTGCCTGCCGTCCCTTAAATATTAGAGTTTTTATCTCTAATAGTGGTAGTAGAAACAGTTATCAGTATGTTGTATAGCAGTTAGTACTGAATAAACTAAACTTACTGGGTATAAGAAAATATAATGTTTAGAAAGGGGTGACAGAAAAGGAGACGCGGAATCGGCATATTCGAAAAAATCCCGCGTTAGGCAAAAAACTCCGCGGTTAACATGATCAGAAAAATCCCGCGGTATAGGTTCCATGCAAAGATGAAACTACTGTGCTTTATTATTGTTGGAAAAATTGAAAAAAAAAAGTACATTTTTGTAATAAACAAACCGTATTTAAAACATGGTCAAGATGTTGGTTTATATTCATAATGCGAAGAACTGCGTAAATTTAAGTAAACATATTAAGTCTTGAGAAAACTATTTATGTGTGTGCATATACGTATATATGTACAGTGTGTTTCTTAATAATATGCGAATATTTAAAGGTGTGGTTCTACATTGGAAATTAATGAGAGGTTACTTTATAAACTACGATCCAAAAATGTTCCGCTAAGAAAATAACGGGTGTAAAAATTTAAAAAACAAAGAAATTGATAATATTTTCGAAATCGCTTTAGATATTTCAGTGTTTTGTAATACAAACATAATTTTCGTTAACAGTCGCGAGCGTATAAGCAATGTCTGATAGTTTTAAAGATGGTATGGGATCCGCCTTTTTTTAGTAAAATTTAATAGCAAAACTTAAAGACATTATGACATCTGCGTGTACTGTAAAACAACAACTAAAAACATGAACATAACATCAAACTGTTATTTCAGGGGTTGTTGAAAATGGAAGAATAGTCTAATAAAGTAGTTACTAATGATTTCTGCCCATACGTTAACCGAAAATTGGCGTTGAAAATGGGTTTCGGTTATGACACAGGGCTTTTCATCCGCCACAAACTAAAGTTGCGGAATTTCTCAATAGCATTTTTTGAAAAATTAGTTTTGTCCGTGAAAAGAATATGTAATTCCAATTGCGGATTTTGCGCAACATTACAAAAGATCACACGCTTTTGAAAATATCTGGGAAGTAATGTCTGTACTTTTAAAATATGGTACGCATATCACAAAAAAATGCTCTGAAATTCCCCAAACAATTGGGTGGCAAATATTTACGTTTTTAACGACCTTCCTCGTACTCGTTTCAGGATGTTCGGCGACTACGTGCAGCACCGCTTCCTCAATTTCATGTATTCTTACATTTTGAGGTCTACCTTCAGATGTACTTTTTCGGACACTACCAGTTTCAACAAGACGAAGATTAATAATTGGCTTGATCTGCATTACCGTCGGCAAGGCCATACACATAATGCATTAACACCCCGTACTTCCATAACGGAACATTTTTGGACCATAATTTATAAAGCAAACATTAACTTCCACCTAAAATCACAGCCTTAAATATTCGCATATCATTCAGGAACAGGCTGTATAATATACATATATAGAGATTAAAAATATATCTTTGGGAATAGCCCTAGGTAAATCAGAGGAGTCTTTTTCCCTAAGCAAAAGAAACTTTATGAGAAGCATGTTATTTGACACAAAGAGAAGCAAGTGAAGCTGACCTACGAAAAAGGAGAAATAGTTTTTTTTTAGTGACAGCCAGGTACGTAATAATAAAACTCGCAGAAAAATCATATATCATATATCATTTATTTATTTATTTCATTCTTTTTAGTTCTATTTATACGACTTTTATTGTAAAAGTCAAGTTTAACAAATAGCCACTGGGCCCACTACATATTATGTAACATCATTGTAAATAACATATCTTATAATATACAGTGGTAAATAACATACATTCTTTTTCTTTTTGATAGAATAGTAAACGCATATATTGTTCAATGTAACATCGAGTGAACAGTTCAAAATGGCACCATTCCGCTATCTTTAAATTTTTTTCAATACGCTTGCTGTGGAGCCACTCCAGAAATGTCATAAATATTCACTAAAGATTTCATCCAAATTGGTAAAACCAACGCGGAGTAATCGATGTACGTACAGGGTGTCCAGTTTTCATTGTTTTTATTGGGTATCTCTCTTATTAGTGAAAATAGAAGGTTCTGGTTTTCGCGACATGGTGCCACTTTTTTGTGAAACGAAAGATGACCCAAACAAAATTTTCATAGCCCCCTTCGTTTTTATAGTACAGTGTGAAATTGAAAATATTGCATTTTTGAACCCCGCTCGTATATCGGTTGTTGTTTAACTTATCGATAAGGTAAAAACTGGCTCTGACACAGTTTTTCAGGCAGAATCCATAGCATAAACTTATAATTTTTTAAATGGGACACCCCGTTTATTTTTATTTTATATTATTCAGTTCACAATTATCTTCTCGAAAGTATATAATAGTATATACTTTTCTATTCGAATCGCCCAGTAATTTGCATTGCCTCAACAAAATAAAAGAAAATGGTTGCCATGATAAGTAAATTAATTGTCAAAAACCCCTGCTTTGTTTTGAAGCTAGATTAGATAACCGCAACAATTATTTTAAATTTTATAATAAAAAATGGCTAGAAACCAAATGTTTTCTAATGATGAAAAATATTAAAAAATCTAACGAAGATGTTAACGAGGCTTCGGAACTATATTTACTAAGGTATGCTTAGCATTCATCGTATTTTATAATAAATACATTTTTATGAAGCTGTTTGCGTTTTAAACATAGGTATCCAGAACGAAGACAACCCTGTAATATTACATTTCTTAGAATGAAAAGAAATCTAGTTGATTTCGGATCTTTCGATAAGCCGCGATGCAAAACCTAAACGAGGAAGACGAAGTTAATGTTCTAGCATCCATAGATGTAGATCCTTCAAGTTCTTTCAGAAAAATCCATCAGAATATTGGGGTTCCAAAAAGCCGGGTACAAAAAATTTTAAGGAAACAAGGTTATAAACCATTTAAATTCAGATTGGCGCAACACTTACAACCGGGCGACGCGCAGCGTCGTATGATTTTCTGTAGAAAAATGCGATAATGATTCTAAGTTTTATAGAAAAATAATATGGTCCGATGGGGCATATATAAGTAGCGCCGGAGTATTAAATAGACATAATTCTAGATACCGGTCGCAAGAAAACCAGCATCGACTATTTCCTCGCAAACGACAGGGTAGGTTTGAGTTTAATATTTCTTGTTTCATATTGGGTTCAAAAATGTATCGTATATACCAGGGGAGCTAAAATACAGATATTTACGCGACATATATTTTTAGCAGGACGGAGCACCTGCTCATAATTCCGGTAGAATAAGGCAGTATTTGAAAAATAATTTTCTCGGAAAATGCATAGGGATCAATGGTCCTGTAAGATGGCCGGCGAGATCGCCAGATCTCTCGGTTTTGGATAAATTCTTGTGGGGTACTTTAGAAAACAAAATATATAGGACAAGCCATGACACCTTAGCCGATTTAATAAACGCCACAAGAAGGGCATTCAATGAAATGCAACAACGATCGGGTAGTATTTTCAATGCCTTAAGAAGAATACGGAAATTATATAGGCTTTGGGGTATAGATTTAGTTTTCTGTTTATTTTACTGATCTTTAGGGGTAGGATTAGTTTTGGTTGTTGTTGTTAGTTGCTCCTTAGAGGTATTACAGGTAGAATTATTAACATGTTCATTTTTATTCAATTAATAGTACTTTTCAAGATTGATGGGTTTACGGGTTTAGCAGCGAAAAACAGGTTAACATTAATTCTTTTTATTATAAAACCGAGTTTTCGGTCCGATTCTGAACCTTCTTTAAGGCAACAGGCTAAAATTATAACAATGTTAGATAAATAATGCTATGATTTCTTTACATTTCTTGTAAAATAGTATAAAACACGGATATACAAGGTAAAAATTTATTGTAGAATTTTTTAAAAACTTTTTACAATAAATAAAATACACTTGAAAAATGCATTTGTTTTAAAAGCAATCCCAGCCTATTACCAAACACTAATATAAAAATATACGGGGTATTCCATTAAAAAAAATATAAATTTGTGTTATATCTCAAAAATTACAGCTCACATCAAAAATCTGACTACGTCACTAGATTCTGCGTGAAAAACTGAGTCAGAGCCAGTTTTTACCTTTTCGATAAGTTAAACAACAACCGAAATACGAGGAGGAGCCAAAAATGCGATATTTTCAATTTCACAGTGTATCTTTAAAACGAAAGGGGCTACGAAAATTTTGTTTGGGTCATCTTTCGCAATCTTCTATCTTCACTAATAAGAGAGATACTTCATACAAACAATGAAAACGGGACACCCTGTACATAAAAAAATATATAGAATCGGATTAATAACGTCCTCCTTTTTTGAAGTCGATTAAAAAGAGAGGTGAATGTGAGGATGAATTCTTAAAATGAAAAGAGAAATAAATCTTGGACATGTCCGAAAAAAAAAGATGAGGCATGGTAATCGCTAGACACGTATTTGTCTCTTATTAGACGTCTTCGAGTAGTGGTATAGCCACGATGAAAAATGTAAGAAACTTTGAGGAAAAATCATAGAAAACAAACTTAGATTTACTGACAGGAGCTAGCCACACATTTGTAAATTCGGCCTGAAAAGCCCAAAATGTAGAAATGACGTCTATAATATTTATAGTGGTAGCAGTTGTTAGTGAGACGCTATAATTTTATAAAGCTTGTGAAATAAAAACAGAACCTTTTGAGTTCCTATATTTCATTAGCGTCCTAATTTACCGCCAATCCAAAACATAGGCCATTTTTCATGTTCATTGCTAAAATTCACTCGTCTTTCCTTTTTTGTTTTCTAACTAATATTACATTTTGTTGTTTCGAATAAATAAGAATATGACTAGACTCCAGATTTTGGTAATTATATTATCAATACCGGTTATTTTATGACATGTCGCAAGCTCCATTTAGCCGTGGCTTGAGAGATTACTGCTAAAATATCAGAGCCTCGAATATCGAAACGCTCTTCGGGTGGGTGCTTTTTTTGTGTTAGTTACGTTATTGTTTTAATTTTTGGTAACGTATGATTTATATAGTAAAATAATTTTTAATACATAATATTCACCGATAATACGGAGTAGGTAACAATTTTTATCAAGTTTATTATAGATATTTTGTTATACCTATACGTGATATACAGGGTTCGAAACAAATATAATGACAGAAGTTTGCAAAATAAAACACAATTAAAATTTAAACTTTTGAGACTTCTAAATTGGAAAGCATGCACATTTTTTTGTAATAGACCTAGTTTTCGAGAAATTAATGGTGAATATACAAAAATGCCTCATTTGATTTTTTTATTATTAGGGATTGTGTTTATTAATATATTATTATATATAAATTGTCTTAAGCCAAGAACAAAATAGTAAATCTAACCACAAACGATTGCCAGCTAGCAATTTGTCAACGTTTATTCCAATGACTCGACGGGCAGCGTTTGGGAAATCAACGCTTTTGGGTTTATGGGGAAGGGGCAGAGATAAATTCCTCACCAACCGCATGGTCATAAAAATGTGTGAGGTAATCTCCTTGTCACAGATGGATTCATATTTATTCTATAGGTATTTTCTTCATTTTTTAATAATTAACTAGTTCCTTTACTAATATAAAACAAAATGTGTTTACCCAATAATGCATTATAAAATACTTAATAAAATAAAACAATACATTACAAAATAGCGTAGGTATTGAATTTTTGTACTGTACTTTTTGACCTCCGTATGCGGTGAAACACAAAGTGTGTGATATAACTTCTTTTACGACAACCCAAAATAAATAACTAACCTAGGCTAACCAGCAATGTGAGGAATTTACAACTGCCTTTTCCCCCGAAAACCCAAGATTTCCCTGAAGCTGCCCGTCGAGTCATTGGAGAAACGTTGACAGATTGCTAGCTGGCATTTGTTTATGTTTAGATTCAATATTTTGTTCACAGCATAATACAATTTATTTATAATATCAATAAACACAACCCCTAACAATATAAAAACATGCATATGTTTATTTAAGTAATTACCACCCCATTTAAAAATCGCTTGCCAAAGAAACACTAAGAGAGAATCCTATCAAATGCACCAAATTTCACTAACTACAGGTCCAAAACACGTCGAAATCTTTTGATGTTACGGCTTCTGTTTGGAATACGGAAAACAAAACCTATACATTCGCCAAAAACATGAGTTTTAAAAAAGTTTCTTTTTTGTCAGTTTGATATAAAGCGTTTTAGGAATTAGACGTTTTGTTTAAATTTACTCATTTGGAGCAGGTAAATTAAAAAAAAAATCCTTTAAAGCAAGCGCTCACTAGCCGGAACCATACGCTCCGAATATATTAATGTACATATTAATTTTTCCGTTGACAATTATTATAAAACACGATTACATACAAAATTATGTGGACGGAAATTCACGAAAGCATAGTTAAAATTTACATTTAGTGAGCAAAGTACTTGTTATATAATCGATCCCTTTAGCCCACGCGGGTAAGAAAGAAATATTAATGTAAAAGCCACAAAACAATACTTTTATTATTAAAAGATCATTAATATTAGTGCAGAAATATTGTCATGAACTTGTTCCAAATATCTCAATACAAAAAAACCACATGCAAGTATAAGAAAACCTTTTTCTCTGAAAATGTTGATTTAACATGAGTATTTCAAATATTTTTTAATAATTACATAAATCAGGTGGAGCAAAAATTTACCAACTTGTCTCTTTAGTGGAGACGATCGATAACTAAAACAAACTCTTACTGAATTGAAATCCATTTAGTTGAAACAGAGTTTATGATGTATTGTGGTTTTTGTTTCGTGAACTTGTATTTTCATTTCTTAAAACAAAACACAAACTCAACAGCGCCTATTTGGTAGAAAACCAGCATTAGAGTGCTTGTCTGTTATGAAACAAGGCCCTACCTACCTACAGTGCATTTATCGATCGAGAAGATCACTCCTTTTTTAAATTGGAGGAATCTTTCGGGCCGTCTTCACATCCAGAGATCAAATGATTTATACTTTTGTCTACGTCGGCACAAAACCTGCAAGTGATAATTTAGCTGGAAGACCCTAAAATTAGTCTTGTTTATGTCATTCGGCAGTACGATTTTTAATTCTGAACCTGACAATTGAAAGGGCAATTTCGGACCAGCAGTATTACTACCTTCTTGAAGCAACTAATTTATTTCCTCATTAATACCCTGGTGCCCATATGGGCAAGTATCTAGATAAGACTTACATTATTGTATTCGAGTGTAATACATTTTCCACTCAACTAGACTTGCTTCTATTTGAGAATTCTGTCCAGATTCTTATAGATGGTTAATAATGAGGTCGCCTCTCTGCTTAACTTCAAGTTACCTTGTAGTGATAGTTTCTCTTTGCTTATGGAAGCAAACTAAATGTGATCCTTCGTCACTTTAGGACTTGCCGCTTTCGATTTAGATGCTTCGCTGTCTAGGGCGGCGTAAGAGAGAAGCTTAGCAGCCCCGTGACTGACCTAACTTTTAAACAGTATTCTACCGGAATCAGGGCTCTGTTCTGGCCAATGCCTAGAACAAAGATAACTTTGTCTTTCTTCTTCTGGCGATACTACGACCTGCAGATATTGGTCCATAATGATAAATTTTGTAACTGATGGCCGCGTTTAAATGGCTAATTGTTCACAGTTTACTAAGCGTTTAAGGTAACTAATTTTTCGTAGTTCATCACAATAATGTTCGATAACAAAATCCACCAAACAAGCAGTTCTTGTGTTTAGAGACAGCTCCAGTTTGGGCCTTTTACCTCCGGACGTGATTCTCGTAAAATTATGACACGAGCTGAGACTGCCCATTTTTCTTGGCCACTTTTCAAGATATTCTCAGTTTTTCTGTGATGTCTCGAACCCAAGAATTCCGGTTCCCGCTCAGTTTTAACGGTTGGCCTTAGCTCAAAGTTAGAGCCTAAATCGTCTAGCTTTGGTCTTTTGAACACTAGTCCTGGTCTTTCTTAGAACTGTTTTACCAGTTCGCTTAATAGACGCAAATATTTTTTTATGTATGATATTCCCTATGCCCTTATTCAATTCAATCCAGGACCTTCTTGAAAGGTTTTTTTTGCTATTCTGCATGAATAATATTAATTATTATTAAGCGCTATAGAAATATGAAATTAATTAATATAAATGATCTAAATGATTATTTTATTAATGTAAGCAAAAATGTTACCTCTAGTATCTCGCCAAGTTTGGACCCTCTTTCGTTTCTCCCTCCTTCAAAAAATTTAGCTGATAGCTTTTTCTTAAGTTCCGTTAGCAACACTGAACTATTGAAGGTAATACATAATATTAAAAGTAAATCTTCGTGTAGCACTGATGGCCTATCAATTAGAATATTCCTGAACTTGCCACTCCCAGTCATAGAGGCCCTTACAACATTAATAAATGAATCCTTTATAAAAGGTGTATTCCCTGATTGCCTTAAAACAGCTATAATTATTCCACTTCATAAAGGCGGCGAAAAAACTAACTCTTGCAATTATCGCCCAATTGCACTACTACCAGTGCTATCAAAAATCATCGAAAGGCTACTGAAGAACCGTCTTATGCCATTTCTCCTGAAACATCAGATAATATCCCCGGAGCAGTTCGGATTT
The DNA here is from genome assembly GCA_030620095.1 of Kuschelorhynchus macadamiae. NCBI lineage: Eukaryota > Metazoa > Arthropoda > Insecta > Coleoptera > Curculionidae > Kuschelorhynchus > Kuschelorhynchus macadamiae. The sequence continues at coordinate 669,660 of JAUTXW010004343.1, forward strand.
CTACCCAACAAGTGCACCAGTGACGCCATGTTCACGTTGCTTAGAGGCGTCTACTCATCTCTCAATAACAACCACCCAACTGCCTCAGTTTTTTGTGACTATGCGAAAGCCTTTGATTGTGTTAGTCATGAAATTCTGATAAACAAACTACATTTTTATGGAATTCGTGGTACTTCTTTAAATTGGTTCAAATCTTATCTTGGAAAAAGGCAACAACTTGTAAGGGCTAATGGTTCCGATTCTGATTGTAAGTTGATTACAAGTGGAGTTCCTCAAGGTTCAGTCTTGGGACCTATTCTTTTTTTGTTATACATTAATGATATCACGAACCTTAAAATTAATGGAAGAATCTCCCTTTTTGCTGATGACACAAGCATAACATGGAGTGATTTTGATACAACGTCTTTACACTCTAGTATCTCCAAAGACTTGGTTATAATTAAGGCTTGGTCCGATTCCAATATGCTTTGTTTTAACGTCGATAAAACGGTGGCGTTATCTTATAAGGGAACTTTACAACCACTTCAGGTACATAACAGCAATATTGAATACGTAGAGTCGGTTAAATTCCTGGGTTTAAATATAAATAGCAACCTAAAATGGTCTAATCATATTGACACCTTAACTAAAAAACTTTCTACCGCCTGCTTCGCCATTCGATCAGTTTCAAAAGAACTAGACGTTCCTTCTGCCAGACTTACTTATTTCTCTTTATTTGAATCCCACCTCCGCTATGGCCTTCCCTTTTGGGGCTGCTGTACCACCGAGCAATTTCGTAGTATTTTTATGCTTCAAAAGAGAGCCATTCGTTATTTGTTTGGTCTAAATAATAGAGCTCACTGCCAATACTATTTCAAAAAACATGAAATATTAACACTTCCTGCATTATTTATTTTGGAAACGGTATGTTTGCTGAGAAAACATATAAACACCCTCCCAGAAAGGCCACAACATGTATACCCTACCAGAAACTCTAGGCATGATATTTATCTTCCCATTCCTTCCACAGAATTAATAAAAAAATCAATTATTTACAACGCCATAAAACTTTACAACAATCTGCCAGTACATTTAAAATCTATCCCTATGCTTGCACAATTTCGAAAAAACACCAAAGCATATCTCATTGAGAGACCATTTTACAGCGTTAATGATTTTTTTTTCAGTGAGTAAGTCTCTTTAAATTGTCACTAAACTCGCTTGTTTACTTAAATCTTTTGTGAGTCATGTCCTAACTCATAGCATAGAATTTTGTATATCATTATATAGGGAAAAGAACTGTCGAACATTCACTTAAAACTTAATTATTTTTGTTAGGTATTGGATTAAAAACAATTTAATTCTTTTTGTATACTACATTCTACACTAGTTCAATATACCTTCTGTTTAACATCACAATTATTTGTATAACTATAATAACATAGAGTTTAAGGTCGCATAGTTGCAATTTTGATTTCAATGTCATCGAAATTATTCACCTCGTACATGTGTGTTTGTTTACTTTTATAAGGTTATCATGATTCATTTACTGTTTGCAATGTTATGCTATATTCTAACGTGTGTTTTACGATTTGGTAAATTGATAATTTACATTTTTAAAAAAAAAAGCACTGACCTGTCGAAATTATTTTCGATTAATGTTTTGATATGTCTTATTTTTAGGTATATTTTGCTTTGTCCATAAAATTGTAGAATTTTTCTGCGGCAATAAAGCATACTTTTGTTTGTTTTGTTTTGTTTGAAAAACAAATATAAGTACCTAATAATTTTAAAGCAGTCTTAAAAAAAATCTGAGCCACATTCGTTTTGGGCTTAAATAGATAAAAAAAAGTTTGAAAATGTAAAATAATTTTTTACATTTTTAGTTGCAACAAAAATATGACACATATTAGTGTTTGAAAAAATACAGCCTCACCGAGCATGGCGCCCCATACGTATGGGGGCTCTAGGTCTAAAACTATCTGGTCTAAAGGAAAAATAGGTCGTGTTGACGGAGAATTATTGAGTTGTCTCATCCTGAGGAACTTGCTTTACCAAATCCCTTTTCAAGGGGCTTTTAGAGGATTTATTGCTTTCCTTTCCATATAGTTCCCAAGAAACTAATAGTTTAATAGTATTGTGCATTTTATAAAGGAAGTCAAAGAAAAGATTAAAAGTAAATATAATAACAGTGCTATCTTCACTATATTCGATGATATGAGCAGCTATAGCCATTTGGTATAAAGCTGTTGGAGGATGGTAAAAAATCAGTGTAATAAATGTATATATGTTAAAGTTGCACTTCTTTTACTAAATTCTATAGTAAGGAACTTAAGGTGGTTGTAGTAGTTCAAGCTTTACTTTTTGTTATTATCATTATTAATTCTAATTAATTTATTCATCATTATTTTATTGCCTTTATTTATAATAATTAAATTTTCCAATATTTGTGTCGTAATTCAGATCAAAGCTTAGAATTTATGTAAGAGAAATTATGGGACTTCTTTGATTTATAGTTTAGTGTTCATGTAAAAAAAAACTTATTTAGTATTTTCGATTGATTTTGAAAACTCCTTTAAAACTTAATAATTTAATGATTTTTAAAAGAGGTTTAATAACTTGGTTTTTAAATATATGGTTTATTTAGAATAACACGTTTTCTAGACTTACATTGTAAATTTTCCAATTCGATTAACAATCTAATATTATTGTTGTGATGCTATTGCAAATCCATCAAATCTAAAGTTAATTTCAGGTAACATATAATTCAAATTGAATACAAACATCTAAATTTAAAATATACCTCAAGTTTGAAATCTAATTGCTGACGTCAGAAGAAAATTGTACATTCAAACAACCCAACTGAGATATTGTTTTAGGACAGAATTGCAGGCTTTGACTAATCCTAATAATTAGTATTCTCAAGTCCGCTAGTTCAATAGGCTTATATAGATAACATTTAGTTGTAGGGCTATCTAAACTTGCACAATTTATCCTAGCATTTCATTATTTGATTAAAGGCGGGGATCAATAGGAAAGGTAATTGATTTAATTAAATTGGGTTTACATTTTTACTTATAATGAGTAATTTTTAAATGTGTTCAGATTATTTGTTGCGTTTAGATTGACAAATAAAAATCTTTTTTGGCTTTTTCGCAACTGAATTAAATTAAATTAATTTTAATGTTATTTTGAAAAAAATGCTTACCTTGAAAAAAAATCTTTTCGATTAAGTTTCGCCTTATATGTGTTTGACTATGGTACCCTTAATTTTGGTTTTACAAAATACCCGGGTGGTCAATCGGGCAACATTTCGAGCTATGACGGGATAAAGGGGTACTTTTGGGATCTCGATGTATTTTACCAATATTAATGGGTTGCTTATACTCTATAAAATATTAATTTCTAAATAACAAAAATGAATCTATTGGCTCATTTTTAGTCTTGTTACATATATTATTGTGGATTTATTTATTTAGTTTCCTCGGATTTCATTAGTGTATAAATACAACGGCGGTAAATGCCATACACATGTTATGTTTAAGCATTTGATAATCCAACTAATTTGTAAAGACTATTTTATATATAAATGCCATTGGATAGAATTCAAAATAGACGTAGTTAGTTCGCTAAAAGAAAATCAATAAATAATTTCGGGTGAAGACTCCTGCTACAAAAATAGCAATATTTTCAAGAAGAATATGAAAATCCCTTGTTTTGAGGAAACGAAGGTGTTAAAAATATATATATTTTTTAAATAGATTGTATTATATTTTTGTTTTGATGCTACTGAATTTTTGACATAATCTCACATCATCCCTAAAATCTTCATTTATTTTGCAACAAAATCTAATTACTGAGTTTTTTAGTAAATCAGAGTCTTGGTGCAGGAAACGAAAATTTGTTTTATATTTCAATACCCAAAAAAATTAAGCGATTTTTTTTGTAAAAAAATACAAAACATTGTTTTTGTCACAAATTGACCGACGATTCTAATTCTAGTAAAATAATCTAAAAATTCTAAGTGGTGTAAAACATGTTTAATAATTAAGTAGAGATTATGCCAGCAACTCCGCTACTTTTAAAGAAACAATGGCATGAAAATATGCTCCGTTAATTAATAGCAATATATAAAATTTTATTTAATATATTTAGAAAAATATTTTTAACATCTCCGAAACTAAAGACCTGGGACTCAAAATATTATTACTTTTTTGCTATTTTTAAAGAAAAATCTTCTCCGGAAATTTGCAGCAAAAACAGTGTTTGATACTGGGTGTTGACCCAGTATTAAACACTGTTTAGTAAATTACAATCTTGGTGCAGGAGCGATAATTTGTTTTATATTTCAATACCACCGATTCTAATTATAGTAAAATAATCTAAAAATTATAAGTGGTGTAAAACATGTTTAATAATTAAGTAGGGATTATGCCGGTAGCTCCGCTACTGTTAAAAAAACAATGGCATGAAAACATGCTCCGTTAATAAAATTTTATTTTAATATATCTAGAAAATTATTTTTAGTATCTCCGAAACTAAAGACGAGGGGACTCCCAATAATATTTCTTTTTTGCTATTTTTATTAGAAAAATCTTCGCCGGAAATTTACGACAAAAACAGTGTTTGATACTGGGTGTTGACGCAAAAGGAATTATTATTTATTAAACGTCAAAATTTCCTCTATACAAATAATGTCTTGACACCCTCGATACATTTTCCTACAACCTTCCTTATTTATTCCTTTGCTTATTTTACCTTTTTGTCCATCTACAATTTTTGGACTTATGGTTCAATATAAGAAGAGAATAGGAAAGGGGGAGGTCAAGCATGTAAGTTGCCGACAACCTGTCGTGCAGTGACGCTGGTAATATTGACGAGTTCAGTCATATCAAATTTTTGTTTTGGTTAGCCAGTGTTTTTCACAATAGTTGTGCCTACAACCCTACAAATAATCGTGTTGTAAAATGCCTTTATTACAGACTACTACTGCATACGGATTACCCGTTCTCCATTCCTAAAATAATTGACCTATGAAGTGTAAGTTTCAGGACATTAAATACATTTAATGCTATTTAAAACCTTTTAAAATTTTAATTAAACAAGAATTGATATCTCTAGACGCTGATCTAGAAAAACCAGTGTTCCCTAAATAGTACAGTTCACAATTGGGTCTAACGTGGGTCTTTCCGAAAAGTTTTTCTAAAGAAAAGTCCACGTAAAACCCTGAAATCAATTACATATATAGACTATGGCGAATTTACCGATATTTTATGTATAAATATCTGTCATCTGTCATCTCAGCAGGTAATTCTGATTTTTGAAATAGTGTCAGACGTCTATTCCAAAACATAACCTATAAAACAACAGAAATAGTGGCATTTTGTATAGATTCAAAAAACCTAGATTTAAGAATTTATAAAATTCATTTGGCCGGTTTGCACATAAACAGATGGTACATTTTGTGAATTCAATTGGAGTTTTTAGCGTTTTTAAAAAGTTTTAAAATTTAGTATGCTTATTAACGCGTCCAATGCGTTCATAAAAAAATGCCGAGGGGAAGAGCAGTTGCTTCTTCAAGTAAATTTCCATTAGACTAATTCCAGTATAATGAGATGAGAGGAAAGCAAATTCATAAGTCAAAAAAATTGTTTCTGAAGGCTAGAAATAGGTTCGTAAAAAATACTCAGTACATGAATTAAGAAATGCATAATATTTTTACATACAGACCTAGCTACGACACTTTATAAATCGATTTTTGTTATCCCGCTATGTCAACAATAAAGCAAACCTACTTTTGTAATATTTCTCGGTAGTCCAAAGTTGCCTCCTTGTTCCACTATAGCTCGAAATCTATCTTATCGCCGTAACAAACCCCCGTTTTTTAGCAAGAATTAGTCATTTGTACCTGGCCCTTGAACCAAACCTAGTGGTGATAAGGTACTGATTCTCAATGTAATGTAAATGATGATAAAGCGGTAATTGATTAATAAATAGATGATACCTAATTGTATTACAATTTTTATTATAAAAATTATCGATTTTATATCTGTAAAATAATAGTATAAGTGCTGCTAAACATTTTTGGGTAGGTACTTGAGACACCCTGAAAATTTGTTTATCATTTCTTTAGTAATGTCTAAATGCACAATCGAAGACATGGCTGAAGGGTTGTGGGGCATAGTCAACCCAGTGGCATTGATAGACGTTGCTTCTGGGGGTTTTTCTAAACTTTCGCTTGACAATGCACATGAAGTTATTAGATTTACATTAAAATTTTAGAGAAAACAGAAAGGTCCTCACTTTCTCTTTTTTACATAATTGGAGGACTAAATAGAATAGACATTACTTATGGGGAGGGTTTTTCTAAACTTTTCCATGAAAAATGTACATGAAATTATTAGATTTGCGTTATAGTAGAGGAGCCGTTAAATATTTTGAGCAAATATTTGAGGCACCATGACAACGTATGTATTATTCCTTTAGTGATATCGGAATACAAAATAATGTTTTCAATCTATTACATTTTATTATTATCGCGTATCAATAAATTTAAATCATATCTTTATAATTCTGTATTAAATATGAGAAAATTCTAAAAAAAATACTACGAATGAGACTCTTTTAGCTATCCCAAAATGTTTCCTAACGACAGCATGCAAGTTACATGGTCCTGCGAGACCCACTAATAAGAATAGCTAAGTAGCTAAATAGCTAGAATATTAAATTCAATTGGCCGCCGATATGCTCTCTTTTTCACACTTCGACCTACCTATATTTCTTTTTACTCGCTCACGTATTACATTCTCGATTACTTGGCAGTTACAAAATCCCTGCACTAGAATGGCCTGCCTTTTTAGAAATATTTTTGGATATTTCAGAAATACAATTTTAAAACTTTTGGAAGCGCTTCTAGAAAAATTGCGTACGAAATTATTATATTTGCATTAGGATTATCGGAAATTCAACTAATCTTGGGGCAAAATACGATAAAAAATTGGACGAATAAATAAAATAGATATTGCTTTCGGGGAAGGTTTTTCTAAATTTTCCTTTAAAAAATTCACGTGAAATGAGTGTATTTTGCTTGCTAATGTCGTAACACAAAATCGAAAACCTGGTTGTGCAGCGTAGCCAACCCTTGAATTTTTAACTTCTCAAAATTTTATTTGGAAAAAAATTCTTGAAGGATTTTGACATTTTAAAACCTTCAAATTTAAGATTCTATTTAGACTAAATAAGTTGTTTTTTTTATTTTTTACTTCATTGAATCTTAAATTGAAGGTATTAAAATTTCAAAATGCTTCAAGAATTTTTTTTCCAAATAAAATTTTGAGAGGTTAAAAATTCAGGGGCTGGCTATGCTGCACAACCAAGTCTTCGATATATATGTTAACTATGAAACTTCAATTTTCACTTTTTAAAAAACTACTTTTTATTTAAAATGGCAATTAAAAATATATATATATATATATATATATATATATATATATATATATATATATATATATATATACCAAAGTAATAAAAATAATATAAATACAGGGTATTTGACAAATCTCTAAACTTGGTTTTCTCGAAAATTCACGAGTAAGTTTGGTAAAAAGTTTGATTGGGCAAAATTTAATTATTTACGGCTAAAATAAAATTGTTACCAATAGAGACGTCGCAATGCCAAGAACAAACAAAAAAATTGCACCAACTTTAAAAGTCTAAAATTTTCAAAAATACGTCTATTACCAAGACATTATTACCTATTTGCACCAACTTGATTACTGTAGTAATATATAGCGTTATTCACTATTCCTCACATTTCACTGGTTTCTTCGTGAAAATTGAGTGAAATGTAATTATTTGGAACTAAAAGAAAATCGACGCCATCGTCAGTAGAGGCGTTGCGATGCCAAGAGAAAATACAACACGCTCAAAAACGTTAAAAGTTAAATTTTAAATCTACGTTTTTGAGACTTTGTGTTATTTCCATTAAATTAATTATACTCTTTCTCATATATTTGAGGGTTTTTAGTAAAATATAGAATTTATCAAATAAGGATTTGTTTGGGGTAATTTTTTTTAATAATAACATTTTTATTTACTTTGATTTTTATTAAGATATGATTTAAGACAAGAGATCAAAAAAACAAAGAAAATATTAATATTAAAAAAATATGTTCCGAAACAAGTCGTTAGAAGAAAACCATTATTCTATTATAAGACCCGCTATATGTCAGAATCCAATATAGTAATCAACAAGCGTGCGCGGTTCACAATTTTCCCGCTCACATTTAGTTTCTCAAAAGATCCGCTTTCCCGCACTCAGTGCGAGAAAAATATGTTTTGTACTTTTACAATAAAATATAAAGTTTAATACAAACAGAAATTTGTAGATCAATTTCCTTAAAAGGTGAATTATTATATTTAGAAGTTTTTCAAATTTTTATTGCGTAAAAACTAAAAAAAACGCAAAAAGTTAATTTTAAAATATACAGTTCTTTTGAGAAACCTTATTTGGACTACGATAATAAACATATAGAATCACTGTTGACGCCTGCATAACGTAGTATACTTGGATGTTGATATGACAAACAAGATACAAACTTTGAACCTTATTGATGTTTAAGTGAAACAAACAATATGTGATAGAAGAAACCCATTTTTAATATTTGATTTTCCTGCCCGTCTAAACTCTACTCAACATTAATATACCATGGACTCATCAAACGACGACCTGCCAGAAGAAATTTTGGAAGCTGCAATAAATCAATCAAATTTAGAGTTATTGTACGAACATTTTAATAATTGGTGCAATGCAAAAAAAGTGAAAACACTGAAAGAAGAAGTACTTTTAGCGTATTTTGCAAAAATGATTAGGTTTTGGAAGCCAAATACCCTATGGGCTCGATATTCCATGGTAAAAAGTGTACTTAAGAAAGATTTAGACATTTGTAAATATTACAAGATCATTACAGAAGCCCCTGACGACGTTTATCTTCTGTTTAAGTCAGTAACCATTTTTTGGCTAGCTGGTGCTTCCCCGACATGTGGAATTAACCAGACTTACTGTTAATGACATTGACGATGAGACCTCATAATCGTTACTATCCAGGACTCGAAAAATCATTCCGCCAGATCATTTGTTATTTCTAATGGAATTAATAATAGCAGTTATTTAAATCTGCACAGAAAATATGCCGGTTTATGCTGAAAACAAATTCCACACCTCGCCGATTTTGTTTAAATTATAAAAATAGAAAATGCAATAACCAATGTGTTGGAATTAATATTATACCTAATACAAATTACCTCCAACATTGCAGCTTACATAGGGCTCAAAAATCCCGAGTTATACACAAGCCACAGCTACAGGTGATCATCCGCCACTTTACTGGTCAATACTGGTGAGGGGTTTACCAATATCAAACGCTTAAGAGGATGAAAATCCACAACTACTGCAGAAGGATATTTAGAAGAATCCGTCAATCTGAAAAAAGACATGTCTAACAAAATTCTCAATCTCAATATTTCGTCAAATAATTCATCGTTGCCCACTAGCAGCACGAATGTTACCTCGACACCTTTTTATTTGGCTTCAACTTCGCTGATATTCACAATCAATTTACATAATGCAATAAATTGTTCTTTCACCGTAAATATAAATAATAAATATCTAGGTATTATGTGCTGTATTGGTTGGAAATTCCTTTGTTTAATAAATATTTTTTTCTTTTTAATTATGCATGTTTATTTTTAAAACGCTTGTTGGAAAAATGTTGGCCCTAGGGCAAACAAGACTTTCCTGCACTCGTCTATTACTCGAACTCAGCACGGCAATCGCATGCATGAAAAAGGCTCTTTCCGCACTTGTTAGGGTAATAAATATTTAGCTATAATTTACTCAATTAAAATGTCATTTTCTGTCAAATTTTGATATCACAAGTTAGGAAAAATCTATATTTAACACGTGAAATACCCTGTATATCTAAGTAACTAGTTTAGTTTAGTTGATTTTATGGCGTTGCTACGTTTGTGATTGTGGTGGCTTCGTTTTTATTTTTTATGTAAATTACTTTTAATCTATCAAATATGCACTATTTACCAAATTGTGGTGTCTTCGATAATTCCCGAGAAATGGAAAATGAAACCATTAAGAATGGCTTCATTTAGTGAATTAATACAATAGGAATAGATTTTAGAAGGACATGAGCAAGTTGCTTTTACTTATTGGTCTTAATAAGATAATTGCGGATACTCAAACAGTTATAGAAATAGAAAGTAATTTTCAGATTTAAAATGATAAAGTTAAACAGTTCAAACTAAATAGGTATAAATTTTCTTCTCAAGACATTAATAACAGTTTTATCAAATACTAGCAAAATATATCTACTATATCCGTTAGTCACCTATACACGTTGAGCAAAGCTGGTAAGATTTTAAGATCAATTTATCATGGCTTTAGTCTTTTTATGCCAGCCTATACATATAATAATGTGATATCCAGAAGTCATATATATCATAAAATGGCACCAAATTTTGAAGTTACGGTTACCTCTTCTATCTACATTTCAACTCGCATTTCTAACGATTTACGAGTCTCTCGCGATTCAATTTATATGTCGCACATTTCTCAAATAATTTTGTAGTAAACGTTTATCATCTCAAAAGGGAAAATCGTGGTTTTTAGTTTTTATTCGTGTTGATAAAACCCTATATTTTTAATATCATAAATTTTACATATTTTATCCTTATGTTGAAAAAAAAACTTTATGTAAAGAATTAGAAAAGTTACTTGAAGGAAATCCTGGTAAGGATTTCGGTGAACTGTCTGTTAATAAATTAACTTTAAACTTTCACTAAATTTTATATGAGAGCATATGGTATTTTCATTTTTGATAAACGTGTAATTCTAGCATTTAAAAAGTCATGGTGGATTATTTCCGCAACTGATTTATTCTATATATTCATATAACCTAATTGTATTAATTGAATAGGTTGTACTACGTAAGCAGCATACTCTATTTATTTTTATTAAGCTAACACATTTTAATACTAGTTTTTGTCCATCCCAATATAAAAGGATCTAGCTCAGTTTCGCGCAGGGTTAATTTATTCTTAGCAATACATTGTGTTGTGCCCCTCTTTTCTTGATTAAAGGAATGATCCATTGTGAGGTAATCTCCGGATAATTATTGCAGAGGACCGATCTGTCAAGAAATTTAAACGAATTTCCCTCGCAGGGAAGTCTTAATCAAGGAAAATGAAACATAGCACCAAAATTTGTATATATACATAATAGTAAATAACTACTGACTAACTAACTATGCGCGGAACTAAACTGGGTCACGCTTCTTTGATAGGTGGAAGGATTCATCACGAGGGATATTCCGGGTAAAGCCATTTTACCGGTTTTTTTTATATATTTATAACAAATAGTTCTTTATATAGTCTTATTTAAAATATAAAATTTAAAAAGTGTATTGTATAAAAAGTATATAATACAAAAAATTGACGCCAAACTATGCAGAACTGAAAAAAATGTAAAAACGCAGATTGAAAATATTTTTATGAATACGAGAGGGATTACAAACAAAAAAATCGGTAATTTCCTTTAACGCGAAATGTCCTCGTTATGAATCCTTCCTTTTATTAGGAATAGGGAAGTGTGTCCCAATTTAGTTCAATACATAGTCATTTAGTAACACATATATATTGTCTTTTGACCCCATAATTTTTTAAGTACTTTTTAAGCTACACAGCGAATTGATAGACTGGCAGTCAAACCGACAGACGGACCGACATATTTTTTGACATCTAGGGAAGCGTGATATGTAAAACGTTAGAGGGTAATTTTTTGCGATTACAAACATTTTATTTGGCCGCCATTTTGTTTCGCCATCTTCAATTAACATAACTTTACTAGTTCATACTATTGCCACAATTAGTTATGGCACACAATTTGAAATCAGTCAGTTAAGTAGTTTTTAAGGTTGAGTTTTTAAATATTTTATTAAGCCGCTATTTTGTTCCGCCATCTTGGATTCGTATCAAAATTTACCAGTTGATTTCTACATAATACTTGATTTTTATGCAAAATTTGAGATCAGTTACTTAGTAATATTTTTTTTAACATTTCACCAGACGGCCATTTTGTTTTGCCGTATTGGATTATTACCAAAGTGTTACCATGTCACCATGTACATGTTTTTCGGGATCTAAAGACTCTTAAACCAATAAAGATCTGAAAAAATCTCGGTGGGTGATTTTTTCACGATTACAATATTTTCCTTTTTACGAGGGAAGTAAAACATAATGTTTAGATACAGCCACTGGCGGCCTGGCATATGAAAAATAGTTAGGTTGTGATCGACATCTTGGCGAGAGAGAAAAAAAAATTGATAGTTCCACACAATAAAAATGAATACAATTGTGTTTTATATGAATACGTAATGTATCTTAAAAATAACAGATTTTTCTTCGCTCGTAAAAGGGAAGTGTTATAGTCTTAAAAAAATCATCCTCCGAGATGTTTTCAGATCTTTACGTTTCAAGATCCCTAAATGCCGAAAAACATGTTTTCTTAATTGCGTCGGTCTGTTTGTTTGCGGCATAGGTAAAAAACTCTTTATACGATTGATTTCAAATTTTGGTCAAAAGATTTGATAAAAGCTAATGGCTTTTATCAAAATAGCGATCTAGTGCAAAGTTAAAAAATATTTACTAAAAAGCTACTTATCCAATTTATCTCAAATTGTACAAAAATCAAGTACTAAATAATATATTTAAAATTCAGCCTGAAAAACTATTTAATGAACTGATTTCAAATTGTATGTCATAACTAATTGTAATATTGAGATGAACTAGTAAAACTGTGGTAGTATTTCAAGATGGCGGAACAAAATGGCGGCCAAATATGGTGAAAAAATCCAGCCCATTGCATAATTTTCGAAATTTTCATCAACTAGTGGAATTTTGTCATGTTGTGTGCTGATTAAAACTAAAGTTCTTGAAAATCTTTAGAGATAGATGACCAAAATCTAGATTTAACAAGATTTAACTTTGAAAATACTGGCTTACTTTGACTTATGGCCAGTTTTGAAATACTTTTTGAAACCATACACAAACTAGTGTAAGTAAATAAAACCCTTTGAACACAGAGCAAGCACTTCTCGCATTGTTCGCTTTCTTTTTTACACATTTTAATATTTATTTTTTTAGGTACTTTTTGCTGAACAATTTTGTAAAAGTATTCTGGGTGTGTGTAAAATCCATCAAAACTATTTGAGGCTTCAACTTACTGCTTCAGTAATATTATTTGATTTCAAGCCGTTATGTAGTCTAACCCTTTTGTTACTTGGAGACAAGTGTATATAAGGTTTCTCAGTATATTTAACTAAGCAACACTAGTGCTTTATGTGCTGTTTCAGTATCAGCAATTTCATCTTAACCTACTGTATGTATACAGGACTTCAGTTAGATATTTATCTTTTACTTCCCTCGTAAAAGGGAAGTATTGTAATCGTGAAAAAATTGCTCTCCCAGATTTTCATGTTTTCTCAATTCCGTCGGTCTGTCTGTCTGTCTGTCGACCTGTTTGCGGCGTAGCAAAAAATCTACTTATCCGATTGACTTCAATGGCCATATAGGGATGACCTGGTAACATTTTGGTAAAAATTCAATGTGGCGAAACAAAATGGCGTCCTAGTGAAATGTAAAAAAAACTATTATAAAAAAGGTACTTATCCAATTTTCCTCAAAATTTGCGAAAACTAGTATTATGTTGAAATCAAGTCGTAAAATTTTGGTACTAATCCAAGATTCCGGAACAAAATGGTGGCATAATAAAATATTTAAAAATTCAGCCTGAAAAACTGTTTGATGGTTTGATTTCAAATTGTGTGCCATAACTAATGGTATAGGAATGTTTGTAATCTGTTTGAGTATCCGCGATTATCTTATTAAGACAAATAAGTTAAAGCAACTTGCTCATGGCAAAATAAAATGTTTGTAATCGTGAAAAAATCACCCTCTCAGGTTTTACACATCTTTAGGTTTTAGCGTCGCTAGTTGCCAAAAGATATGTTTATCCATTCCGCCTGTCGGTCTGTCTATCTGTCTGTCTGTCAGTTCGCGGCATAGCTTAAAGTCTACATACCCGATTTACTTCAAATTTTGCTCAAAAATTAAGGATCATGTGAAGATGACCTGGTAACAGTTTAGTAAAAATCCAACATGGCGAAACAAAATGGCGGCCTATTAAAAGCTTAAAAAAAATACTCTTAAAAAACTACTCATCCACTATATCTCAAATCTAAGATGGCGGAACAAAATGGATGCTTAATAAAATATTTAAAAAGTCAGCCTGGAAAACTACTTAATGGTGTGACTTCAAATTGTGTGTCATAACTAATTGTGGCATAGGGATCAACTAGTAAAATTCTGGTACTAATTCAAGGTGGACGAACAAAATGGCGGCCAAATAAAAAGTATGTAATCGTGAAAAAATCACCCTCTCAGGTTTTATACGTCTTTACGTTCTAGCGTTCCTAGATTCCAAAAAAATATGTTTTATCAATTCCGTCGGTCCGTCTGTCGGTATGTCTGTCTGTCTATCAGTTCGCGGCATAGCTTAAAGACTACTTACCCGATTGACTTCAAATTTTTATCAAAAATTAAGGGTCCTATGGGTATGACCTGGTAATATTTTGGTAAAAATCCAAAATGGCGGCGTAGTGAAATGTTAAAAAAATTATTATGAAAAAACTGCTTGTCCAATTTATTTAAAATTTTGCATAAACATCAAGTAATATGTTTATTATGTTGGAATCAACTGGTAAAATTTTGGTACGAATTTAATATGGCGGAACAAAATGACGGTATAATAAAATATTTAAAAATTCAGCCTGAAAAAACTACTTAATTGATTGATTTCGGCCAAATAAAATGTTTTTAATCGTGAAGCGAATCACCCTCTCAGGATTTAGATATCTTCACGTTTTAGCGTCCCTAGATGCCAAAAAATATATTTTATCAATTCCGTCGGTCCGTCTGTGTGTCATTTCGCGACATAGGTTAAGTACTACTTACCCGATTGACTTCAAATTTTAACCAAACATTAAGGATCATATGGGGATGGCCTAATAATATTTTGGTAAAAATCCAATATGGCGGAACACTGTTAAAAAATGTTTGTTAGAGTGGTGTATTATTTGGGGTTAAGATCCAGTACAAAAAAAACAAGTATTTTTTTAAATTGTCGACGTTTCGTAAATTAATTGTTGCATCCTCAGAACACATAGATAGATCTTATATCCTGCATGAAACCCATATTATTAGTACTTTTACTTTCTTGTTCCGCATATATTACCCAGATATTAAGTTTCTAAATGGTTTTCGTTATCAATCCTTTTGTTGTTATGTTAGAGTGGTGTATTATTTGAGGCTAGGATCCAGTAAAAAAAACAAACGACGTTTCGCAACTTTATTGTTGCACCTTCAAGACACATATGTAGATTGTATATCCAGCATGAAATCCATATTATAAGTCTTTACATATTCCGTTTGTCCGCAGTTATTTCCCAGATATTAAGTTTCTAAATGTTTTTAGTTAACGATCCTCTTATTTTTATGTTAGAGTGGTCTATTATTTGGGAGTTAGGATCCAGTAAAAAAACAAAAGACTTTTTTAAATTGCAGACGTTTGGAAACTATATTGCTGCATCCTCAGGATACATATATAGATTCTATATCCTGCATGAAACATACATTTTCATTCTTTACCTACTACGTTGGACCGCAGATATTTCCAAGATATTAGGTTTCTAAATGGTTTTCTTTAACGATCCTCTTGTTTTTATGTTAGAGTGGTGTATTATTTGGGGATAGGATCCAGTAAACAAACAAATTTCTTTTTTTTAAGTTGTCGACGTTTCGCTACTCTATTGTTGCATCCTCAGGATACATATAAATATATATTTTATATCCTGCATGAAACCCATATTATCAGTCTTTACCTACTACGTTGGTCCGCAGATATTTCCGAGATTTTAGGTTTCTAAATAGTTTTTGTTAACGATTCTCTTGTTTTCATGTTAGAGTGGTGTATTATTTGGGGTCCGGATCCGGTAAAAAACACAAAGGTTTTTTTTAAATTTTCGACGTTTCGCAACTTAATTGTTGCACCCTCAGGACACATACATTTTATATCCTGCCTAATAACCATATTATCAGTGTTTACCTATTCCGTTGGTTCGTAGATATTTCCCAGATATTAAATTTCTAAATGGTTTTCGTTAACGATCTTCTTGTTGTTATGTTAGAGTGGTGTATTATTTGGGGTTAGGAAATATCTGCGGACCGATGGAGTAGGTAAAGACTAATATGGGTTTCTTGCAGGATATAAAATCTATGTGTCCTGAGGATGCTATACTAAATTAGCGAAACGTCGGCAGTTTAAAAAAGGGCCTTTGTTTTTTTTACTGGATCCTATCCCCAAATAATACACCACTCTAACATAAAAACAAGAGAATCGTTAATGAAAACCATTCAGAAACCTAATATCTGTGATATATGCGGACCAACAGAGTAGGTAAACACTGATAATATGCGTTTCAATTTAAGATAGCGAAACAAAATGACAGCCAAATAAAATTTTTAAAAAGTCGACGTAAAAAATCTTGTTCATTTGATTTTTAATTTTGCAGAAAATTTAAAATGAGAATATGGGATACTTATTGAATTTATTTTAAATTATGTCGAAAAGTCAAGTGTGGCATAGGTAGAAAGGAAATGGTAAACATATTGGTAGGAATCCAATATGATGGAACAAAATAGCACCCAATAAAAATGAAGAGACGGTATCTAGATGTAACACATATATACTGTGACTATGTACTGAACTAACTTGGATCCACTTCACTCTTCCCAATAAAAGTAATAATTCATAACGAGGGAAGTTCCGGGCAAAGGAATTTACCGATTTTTTTTATTCTTCTCTTCTGACACATGATATTATATGGCTTGCAGTGCGTCGTTTTTACTATTCCATCCCCGACTTTTTTTATTTTTCTTAGGTTTTCAGTTTCTTGGCTGGTTTTCAGAATATTTTTCCACATGTTTGTTTTTTTGTTTTAAGTTGTGATCTTGACATAAAAACAGACTTTTTCTGGCAAAGTGCGAATGCATTTTAGACGAAATATTAGTATGATGGAATAAAAAAAATTTATTTTATTTTAGTCGGTTTTTCTCATCTTGTTATACTGTAATTTTTTCATTAGGCATTATTTGAGGGGTTCCCAATAGTCTGAAGAACCAATAATATGTTACTTTAAGGGGGGTTAATTATTTATGAGTTTTTTTTTTCTTAAATTCACATAGGTTTAAGTTAATATATGTAATAATGGAAGAATGCAATGACAATGGCATTTAAATATGTTTAGTAAATTGGTAAAGCGGTCTTACTTTTATTCCATCGAAGACAAACTATTTTTACAATCGATTTTTATTATTAAAATATTCGTAAATAATAAATTAAAATTAAAATGTTAGGACATTTTAGCCGCTTACAAATTAACTTATTAAAATATTGTGTGGATATTTAAATCTTTCCTAATTATTCTTTGTTGTCTTTCATTTGGTCCGAAAGTGCTCAACTGCATTTTGGCTGTTATACTGACGGGTAAATTCCTATCTCGTGTCGTTAATTTAACACTGGAAAGGCAGACTGAAAATACGAAAAAAAAACCTAACAGAAAAACGAAGCGGTTGAGAGCCGGGAGCTGTTTACTGCACAAGCGAGTTTGCAGCCACTCTGGCAAACCGAAAACAGCTCAACTATAAAATTCAATAAAACTTAAAGTTCCGATATTCCCAATGGGGATAGGAGTCCGTTGTTTTTGTTCTTTTTTTGCAGCAACGTTTTTCTAACATTACATTATTTAAATTGTTGCTTCAGTTTTCGCTTCGTGGCTATTTGCACAACAGCCGTTACAACTCATTAATAGCATTTTCCGTTCACAGAATCAGTGCGCACAGAGTGCAAAATGTATTTTATATTGACCGGGTTAGAGCAGATTTTTATATTCCGTTGCAAATCTAGTGCGACAATTCTTGCACTTTTTTTGGTACGAGGTGTACGGGGTCAGTGCAATTTAAAAAGGCCGGATAGTATTTAAATTTAAAAAGCAATAGTAGCCACTTTTTTGTTATCATCTTCAACTGGCAGCGAAAGGAATGAGTTGAGAGTGGAACGGGAGATTTAGCTGTGTCAAAAGTCGAAAACCTATTCGAAATTAAATTCGGCAATGTCATATTTGTAAGAATTTAGTTAATGAATAAAGGAAATATTTAGATTCCATATGATCGGCATCTTTAAGAAGCATTTGGATATCAATCTATTAGTAAAATTACAGCGACTATAAATTACATTTATAAAAGATTTTATGGAGTCGTCTGTTACTTTGTAACTACATTTTAACAAATAAATAAAAACACAAGTTTTACTTTGTTTACTGTTTCTTATCTTATTTTTGCACTAAGCGTGACTGCAGTTTCGTACTACTAGTACATTTTCAAACGCAATGGAGATATTTACAATCAAGTTATTTAAAGAGATTAAGTCTTTCTTATGATTATGATTAGGGAAAACCAACTGTACATTTTTTATGGTCAAAAAGTTTAAATTGTTATTTGTTTGTGAATTTAAAAGGTTACCGTTTGGGTCTTTATGATGTTTACACATTTCTGTTCCCTCTAAACAATCCAATTTGCGACTTTTTTGCTCATAATGTAATGTATCTAACTTATTTATGTCAGGCAATATATGCGATGTTTCTAAGAAATGGTTGGCAAAATGAGTGTTCTGTTTTTTTTAATCTATATGAGACGTTATACTCCTTGAATCTAACATCGATATTTCTCCATGTTTGCCCTATATAGCAGCTACTGCATTCGTCGTATTTTAACCTATAAACTTTTTATACTTATTTATTTTTGTTTTGACGTTAAAAATCAAATTAGAGAGTTTTTGTGACGATTGAAAGGTAACTTTAGTATTTTTATTTATTTTTAAAATATTTGCAATCTTGTTAGATATTGGTCCAAAATATGTAATTTTTGTATATTTTATATGGGAAGCTTTAACCCTAGGATATATTTGTTGGATAGTTAAAAGTTTACGTTTTTTAAAAATTGGTCTTTTAATTTCAGATAATTTATAGCTATTATTTGTTGCAATAGATCTAATGACGTCAAGTTCACTTTCTAGGCAATATTTGTTCAATGGCACAGAAAAACCTCTATGAATCATAGACCTATATGCTGAAAGTTTATGCTCTACTAAATGAAGAGTGTCCTTCGGTATAGTTAAATCTGTATAAGTGGGATTTCTGTAGACATTAAATTTTAATTTATTACGTGATCTTTTTAATGTGATGTCTACAAAATTTATTGTATTGTTTTCTTCCATTTTGAGTGTAAATTTAATTTTGTTGTGGACTGAATTGAGGTGATTTAAAACTGAGTGTAGTTGTTCTTTATTTCCTGTGAAGCAGACCAATATGTCATCCACTTACCTATGCCAAAAGAAGATGTCCTTTGCAAAGGGAGTTTTTAAAAAAAATTCTTCAGAATGTGACATAAAAATGTCTGCTAGTAATGGGCTTATGGGTAAGTCCATTGATAAACCGTCTTTTTGTTTATAGTATTCTCCATCAAATTCAAAGTAGTTTTCGTTTATGCATAAAGTAAGCAGTTTTTATGAACTCTTGATGTATCACAGGGTTTATATGCTCCTTTGTAAGTATTTGGTTAACTATATTTAGGCATTCTTCATTTGGAATATTGCTTAAATGGGTGGTTGTGTAAGATGCAACCTGCCTTAGGGGTGCCCCTTCTTATGTATTTTTATGAGACCGTATAATGTTTGTTGGAGATGGGTTTTTGTTAATAAGCATGTATTTTTATTTTTCACTAAATATGGACTCGTCTCTTTTAAGGCATTTTTTAACTTGGTTTGAATTTTATCAGTTGGATTACTTTTTAATTTAACCGGGTTCTCATTTTGAAGGAAATTTTTGACTTTATTTTTGTACTGTTCAGAATGTAGCTCTACTATAGAATTATCTTTATCAGCTTTAGTTACAGAAAGGGTGTTACTTTTAATCTTTTGTTGTAATGATTTTAAATTTGTTTCGTCTTTTTTACGGATTAAGTTGGTTTCTTGAAGTTTTTGTAAAATTCTTTTTATTTGCTCCTTGGGAAGATTCGCGTTTTCATTATTATATAATGCAACTTCTACTTTTGAGGCAATGGTTTCTAAATTTATGTTTTAATCTGATGGATTATATTTAGGACCTTTTTTTAACAGATCAATTTCTGAAGTTTAGAATTGTATGTCGGATAAATTGAGAAATCTAGGGTAAAACTTATGTTGTGTAGTTTAACCCTAGATTTCTCAATTTATTCGATATACAATTCTCAACTTCAGAAATGAATCTGTTAGAAAAAGATCCTAAATATAATCCATCAGATCGAAACATAAATTTAGAAACCATTGAATAAACAATAATAAAAAGAATTTTTCAAAAACCTCAAGAAACCAACAAGGAATACCGCTGTAGAACTTAATACAATTTTTGGAAATATCACACAATTTAAACCAACATTTTCTGTTAAAAACTCTATCGAAATTACTAAAAAACTAAAAGATATAACTTTGCCAGACAATAGTATTTTAGCATCTTTTGATGTCACCAATATGTTCTCCAATATTGCAAATAAAGAATGCCTTAATATAATTAACCAAATACTTACGAAGAAGCATATAAACCGTGTAATACATCAAGAGTTCATAAAAATGCTTACTTTATGCATAATCGAAAATTACTTTGAATTTGACGGGGAATACTATAAACAAAAAGACAGTTTAACAATGGGCTCCCCCATAAGCCCATCACTAGCAGAAATTTTTATATCATATTTTGTAGAATTTTTTTTAAATAAACCCTTTGCAAAGGATATCTTCTTTTGGCATAGGTACGTGGATGGCATATTTATTTATTTATTTATTTATTTAATGTTTTTATTGTTTTAAATTACAATTAATTACAGAGGAAAGTAGTACAAATACAAATTATAATTAATAGCTAAACCAAAAGTAAAACCTTACAACAAAAGGCAGAGTTCGCGGCCGGCCGTAAAACCGGAGGCAGCGCTCTTCCACTCAACCGAGTAAAAAAAATATAACGAATGCAAAGGAGGTGCCAAACTCGCCCAGCGTGTTGATGAATACTAGTGATATAAGTTCTAGTTTCTAGAACAACAAGATACGTATGTAGGACAGAGTTAGGAGACTCCTTTACAATTCACAAAAAGGATATAAATATGAAGTAAAACAAAATGGAATAAAAAAAATACGATAATAAAAGTTATAAACAGAGACACATGAATATAAGTATGATACAACACAGATGAAGGTAAACGAGAGTTGAGAGAAAAAAAGAACTATAAATACAAGCACCCATAACGCAGATCCAAGTCGATTTCCAGGGTAAGCTACTGACAGTTTAACATTGACCTTTTAAGGCGTTTTTTGAATACAATGAATGCGAAGATCGCCTACATATAATTTTGTAATAGAAAATTGTGCAATGCAAGTTCCGTCGATCCCTCATGCTAAGCCACCCAAGATTACTAAGATGAGCTGATATATGATCTCTCCTTCTCAGACCCAAAACAAGACGTACACACGCATTCTGGATGAGCTGTAGGCGTCGGTTGTCAGCCATTAGAATATAAGTACCATAGATCACATCGCCGTGGTTTAGATGTGAAAGAACCATTGCCTCACAGAGGATCTGACGAAGCTTGCTATTAAAGAAATATCTACTTTGGTATATCAATTTGAGATTGCAAAATGCTCGTTTGATTATTGTCGAAACATGATCCGAAAAATTTAGTTTAACATCCAGAATTAGTCCGAGATTTTTTGACACATCAGTAAGACAAAGAGGTTCTCCATTAACTTCAATATTAATATAAGGTCGACACCTTGCACGAGAAGCGGAACAACCAAACAACATTACATGTGATTTGGAAGAGTTTAAGGTCAGACCATACCTTCTGGAAATATTCGTCAGAGCTAACAGGTCATCTCCGATTTTATTGCAAGCATCTTGAAGGAAAGGTTCTGAAAATGAGAAATAGAGTTGAGTATCATCCGCATACGTGTGGTAACTGCAATAGCGTAAGATTTTTGGAAATTAAGACGTATAGATGGAAAAAAGTAGGGGCCCTAGAATAGAGTCTTACGGCACACCAGAAATTACGTTGAAAAAATTAGATGTTACGCCACGGTATCTAACCGATTGAGAACGTTCACTCATATATGAACTCAATAGGGCCAAGGGTACGCCTGAAAATCCCACAGAACCCAGCAAAGCCAACATCGTGAGCCTACCACAGTCTATCCCTGTGTGGATATCATCAATCACTTTGGCAAAAGCAGTGATGCAACTACGATAACGTCGAAACCCTGACTGGTATGCTGGCAATACAGTAATTCTCTCACAGTGGTCACGAATCTGTTTATCCAAAATCTTCTCTAGTATCTTCGATAGTACGCAGAGCAAGCTAATTGGTCTCAGATCGTTAAAATCGAGCGGATTGGCATTCTTGGGCAATGGCACTACATGTGACTTCTTCCAAAGGACTGGGTATGTACCATGAGATATGCAGAAATTAAAAATATGTTCAATGCAGGAAGAATCAGTGGACAGCAATAGAGAAACATATTTATTCCAATTCCATCTGTCTCTACAGATCCAGACTTAACGGAAAGAAGAACTCGATAAATTTCATTAGTATCTGTGAGCTTAAAAAAAAACATTTCTTCCGTAATTTTGTTATTACTAAGATGAAGTAAAGTTTCATTATCAGGTTTCTCTTTGGACAAAGCGCTCAAGAAATAATAGTTTAACTGCTCAGGATCAGAGAGGCTCAGTGGAAGAATATTGTTGCTGTTCTTTGAAAGAACGTCCAATTTTCTTCCAGAAGGTTTTACCATTACCAGCTGATACCTTTTGCTCGAAGTAGGCCTTCTTTTCCCTTCTAATTGCATAATTAGTCTCATTCCTTAGTACCTTATATCGATTCCAGTCCTGAGTTGACCTGTACTTTTTAAACTTCAGTAAGGCCTCATGCATAAGCATTTTTATTGCTTCAGTGAGCCAAGGAGAATCTTTTTTAGATATTCGGACCGTTCTTATAGGAGCGTAAACATTAACTACTACACACACTTTTATTTAATATCAACAGAAAACCCACTTATACAGATGTAACTATACCGAAGGACGCTCTTTATCCCGTAAAGCATAAACTTTCAGCATATAGGTCTATAATGCATAGAGCTTTTTCTGTGCTATTAGAGAAACCTTAGAGAGGGAACTTGACGTCATTAGATCGATTGCAACAAATAATAGCTATAAATTATCTGAAATTAACAGACTAATTTTTAAAAAACGTACACTTTTAACTATCTAACAAATATATCCTAGGGTTAAAGATGCCTGTATAAAATATACGACAATTACATATTTTGGACCAATATCAAACAAAACTGCAAATATAGTTTAAACACAAATAAATATAAAAAGTCTGGAGTTTATAGATTAAAATGCCACGAATGCTATAGCTGCTATATAGGGCAGACAGGGAGAAATTTCGATGTTAGATTCAAAGAGCATAACGCCTCATATAGATTAAGAAAAACAGAACTCTCATTTTGCCAACCATTTTTTAGAAACTTCACATAAATTCCCTGACAAAAATACGTTAGATATATAATATTTATGAGCAAACAAATCACAACTTATAAGAGTGCTTAAATTGGTTTCCACTGTCGTAAATGCGACTTTTAAATCTGTTTGGCAGGCGGCAACAATTTTGTTCTGCAATCCCGTGTTAGATCCTGTAGGTCATTCATTACTTTTAAATAGTCCCGGACAAAAAAAAGCCTAGATGAGTGATATCTGGGCAGCAATCTAGCCAATGTTGGATCATTTAGACTAATCTATAGATTTAGAAACGCATAATGAAAAAATAAAATGGTAACTTGCCTGGATTGATAGAGCGGGGCTGTTGCCAACATATTTAACAGTTTAAACCCCCCAGAAGCAATTTCTGGCTACATCACTAGACCGTTCAACGTATCTTAATAAAAGTATAGCCCGATCAAACGGCCGTTGAATAAATCACAACATCTCATATTACCTGAAATTGAAATTCTTTTAGCCATTGCTGATTTTCAGGAGGGCATAGTAGTGGCTGTTGTGACGATTGACCATGCCGGTATTGCGAAATCAACTTTTGTTGCTCTATAAAATTTTATTGGTAAAAGTCGGATCACTGTCAAACTTCATTTCCGTTTCAGCAATGCAGTTTATTCGTCGCTCGTTATGCTGTTATGCCAAAATAATGTACTTTATATGGTATTTGAAAGTTTTAAGGGCTGTGAACAGTTGTTTTGCTTAGCTGTAAAACTTCCTTTAAGTGCCGAGTTGAAGCATGGCTGTATACATGCAAATAAGCCAAGATAGTAATAATAATAGAATCTTCCATTAAAACCGTCATCAATCGGAAAATTGTAAATTTTCTCTTTGGGAAAGTGTAGTTTTGCTCGACGTTTAGAAAGGATATTTTAGTTGTTAGCGTTCTGGGCATCTCTACATACAAAAGGAGCTGTTCTTCTATGTTTTTCACATTTTCCATAGATACGAAGTACATCGACTTAATAATATGAGAATTAATAATATATTCAATTATTTTACCTAGGTAGAGACCAAGGATAGAGCTTTAAGGTCAGTGCTACAAATTCATCAGGATGAGACTGAATGTACTGGATTAAATGAAACTAAATTAAAAAGTATCCTGAGAGTATGCAGACATCGGGGCAACTTTCGTTCACCTGAAATGGGTTTAAAAAAAAAATTGCCTTGTAAAAGCCCTCCTTAACAAAGAGAAATACAAATTTTTTCTGCGGAAATACATCATTTCCATTTTCCACACTTTAGAATAACTGAAATCAGTTACATGAAA
This sequence comes from Kuschelorhynchus macadamiae, assembly GCA_030620095.1. Lineage (NCBI taxonomy): Eukaryota > Metazoa > Arthropoda > Insecta > Coleoptera > Curculionidae > Kuschelorhynchus > Kuschelorhynchus macadamiae. The sequence goes on from JAUTXW010004343.1 coordinate 694,725, forward strand.
ACTTTGCATCTCATTCCAAAGATTAAAATGCCGAAAATGTTCCTGCGGAAATTTGTCGTTTCCATCCTTCATGGAAATTTTGTTGTAGAGTTTAGAATGCCCGAAATAAGTTACATAAAAAATTTTATTTTATTGCTTTCTAGAAGCCCTTCTTAACAACAGGAAATAAAATGTTTCTTGCGGCATTTCCATTTTCCACACTCTACAATTACAGTTACATGAAAACTTTGTTTTGCTTTGCATTCTAAACATTTTTCTGATCATAAAAGTGTAAAAATAATCTTCAATCATTTTCAGAGGAAATTTCATTTTCATTTTCCAACTTTTTTCTGAATATAAAAATGTCAAAATGTTCCTGCGGAAATACGTCATTTCTATTTTTTCCATTTTCCAAATATTTTTTTAACTTCTATAAAGCCTCCTGAATGCCGTAAATTAATAAATTTCCCTACGGAAGCTCTCAATTTTTATTTCATCTATTTATTTTTATCCTTTTTCCTTACTGAAATGTCGTACATTCTTTTTTTCACTTCGATAAAGCCGTCTGAATGTTGAATTTAAAAAAAAATGTGATTTTTTAACTTAAATGATGGTTTATGGCTTTAAAGATGGTTTTATCGGCGAATCTGGACTAACCCAACACCTAACGGGGTCGATCCACCTAACAGTATAGGTTTTCTTTAAAAAAAATAGTTGTTACTCGGAATTCTGTTGGCGCGTTACCGCGCGCTTTCTTTATAGCAAACCTAACCTAGTTCCCATTCTTATTATAGTTTACTTCTGTAAAGAATTCTGAATGTAAAATTTAAAAATCAATATGATTTTATAACTTATGGCTTTAATGATGGTTTTGTCGACCAAACCGAGCTAACTTAATACCTAACGAGAGATCCACCTAACTGTTAAGATTTCGAATCAAACTAAAATATCTATATGTATCTGATTTCCTAGGAAAAACGAAATAATGAGGAATTTCTGCAAACACATTTTTATGTTCAGAAAAGGGTTTGGAATCGCAAACAAAGCAAAATCTTTATGTAACTGATTTCAGGTATTCCAAAGTACAGTAATTTCCTCGGAAACTGAAAATAACAAATTTCCGCAGAAACACTTTTGCATTTTTATGTTCACAAAAATGTTTAAAATGCAAAACAAAGTAATTTTTCTATATAACAGATTTTGGGTATTCTAAAGTGTTAGAAGATTTCCTCGGAATATGGAAATAAAAAATGTCCGCAGAAATATTTTGGCATTTTTATGTTCAGAAAAATATTTTGGTGGCACGCAAGCAAAGTTTTCATGTTACTGATTTCAGGTATACTAAATTGTGAAAAATGAAAATTATGCATTTCCGCAGAAAAAATTTTATTTTCTGCTATTAAGAAAAACTTCTAAAACACATAACATTAGTTGGTTTCCTTGTAACATACATTTTTTACCAAATTTTTTGGAGATGTAATTGTTTTGTAAAGTTGTACATATAAATGTATTTTTTTAAACAATATTATTATGAGAAAAATGTATTTTTATTATAGGCAAACAAGGTTCAAAATTATTATTATATAGAATAACATTATAAATGTATGTATATATATATATATATATATATATATATATATATATATATATATATATATATATATATATATGTATATATATATATATATATATATATATATATATATAGTATATATTATCTATTATTTAGTTTTTTTATTTGATTAAAATAATATTAATTAATAATATACATAAATATCTAAAGTCCGATTCCTTACTAATTTGCAGTCATTTAATCAGAACCGTTTTTCGTGAATTGCAACATTGAATTTGTATGACACTAAGAGGTCCGCTCTTCATTAGTAATTCGCTAAAATCACCTCCCAAATAGTGCAGTTCAGATACAGCGACAAACTTTAGTTCGTATATGGACACCTATACATTTAATCCGTTGGATGTTTACCCATACGTCATCATTTATATTCATCACATCAAAATTTCGAGGTTTAAATAGTCAAAAAAGAGTCCACACAAAACTCTATAAAAACACAAATACGAACAATATATAATGATAATAATAATGACATCTAAACAAATACTTCACGTTTGAGGCTTTGATGTGAAAAGCCTAATAACAAAAACCGGATATAAACTGTTTTTCGCAAGTATTAATTTGGATTTTTTTAAGTGGATAGTCAATTTGAAGGAATAATAAAATACTTAAAATTTCTTTTGCTAGTTTTTGTAAATAGTAAATCAGCCTTAACAAACGTACACAAATTGCCTCAAATATGGTCAGTATTAATAAATCCCTAGTATTATATAACTAATATACAATAAAAACTATCCATCCTATATTACCTGTAATTTCAAAGAAACTAATAATAGAATAATTTCTTCAGATATAGGCAGTATTAATAAACGTCAAGTATTATATGACATACACAATAAAAACTATTAATCCTATATTGCGTGTAATTTAAAAAAAACTAACACTAGACTGGGATATAATGAAAGTTTATTATTTATGTAAAAAGTACATACCTAAATATACTAAGAAACGATTTAATTTTCACCAAATTTTACATCAATTAAAGTTACCTAGGGAAAACTGCAATAGATTTTCTGGTTCCCCGTCTTTCCATAGCAGTTGTTAGGATCTCCAGCACTTGCATATAATCCCTTAAAAGAAGAAACTGATAAACTGCTCTTGAGTATGTTGTCCTGTTTAATTTTACTTCTTCCGGTACAAATTCTCTGGTGATATTTTCTGGAAGCTTTCCATGTCTAACTAACGTTTTCTGAATTTCACACAATACTCTTTTCATGTTTTCTATAAGCCTTTTAAAAATTGTGTTTTCTTGGAAGTGCTCCATATAGGCAGCAATTTTTTGCAACATAGTATATCCGGGTACTAAAGTTTTTTCTAAACTAATTTTCTTCTTACTGTAATATTCACTAAATTCGGTAAGATCTATGTTCGGTAATTTTTGATCCGACATGAGTTTTTTTGTAATTTCATAATCCTGACAAAAATATTTTTGACATATCTCTTCCCTGATAGCAAAAACATCGTACGATGATTGGGCTAGACCATCTAGAAAAGGAAATTTCAGTTTTGAAAGCGTACTCCTGTCTATAATATTAAAATCAAATTTTTATTCTTAAATGTAAAACTATAAATCTGGTATGCAACAAGACTGGGATCAAATTAAGAACAAAATAAAGCAAATGTTTTATAAAAAAATAAAACCGCCTTAAAAAAGTACTAAAAAGTAAAAAATATTATTTTATTCCATCTTGAAAATTTGACTTTGTGAAGTTGCCGTCAAACTAATACTTAATCACCAAAAGACATTTATGTATTAAATGTCTACACTATACAAGCCTGTAATGTTTATTATCTTTCGTTATAAGCTTGATGCCGACATTCTTAAGTCAATTTTCAAGAAGTTTTAAAGTCGGATTTAGGTTTTTATAAAAAAAATGTATTATCCGTTTACTTCCCTCATTAAAGGGAAGTATTGTAATCGTGACAAAATCACTGTCCGAGATTTTTTCAGATCTTTACGTGTCAGGGACCCTAGATACCGAAAAATAGAATAGAGAAAAATAAATCCCGTCGGTCCGTCTGTCTGGATTGATTTCAAATTGAGTGTCATAACGAATTGTAGTATAGAAATAAACTAGTAAAATTGCGATACTAAATCAAGATGGCGGAACAAAATGACAGCCAAATAAAATGTTTGTAATCGTAAAAAAATCACCTTGTCTGGTTTTACATATCTTCATGTTTTAGCGTCCCTAGATGCCAAAAAATATATTTTTGTTGGTTTGTCTATCTGTCTGTGTATCAATTACCAGATTGACTTCAAATTTTAGTCAAAAATTAAGGAATATATATTCGTAATTTCCCGTCTCCTTCTTTATCCCCATTTTTAGCGTTTCTAATAAATATTGGTATGTTATTTAAATATTTGCTCTTTATTATATTGATTATGGGGATTATCTACATAATTACCCTAAATTATTGCTTTGTATTCTTCACATCAGATTCTAGATTTTTTCTTGAATATTAATAAAATTGCGCTAAAAAGGAAATGTTTTATTGGCAGAAAAATATTTTTATTTTCCCAGCTGAAGTTGTCCATTGCTGCGGGCGTATTTTAGGCCTCACTTGAACGTATTTAACCTAACTCTAAAATAACTTAAAAAAACCCATCGCCACTAATTAAACTTGATTTAAACCAGCTGTAAATAACTTAAGGTACCAAATCAAATCTAAACCAACCTAATATTACCCAACAGAATCTGAAGATACTGTCAATTTAATAAATAAAACAATTATCATGTTTTTTTTATTTTAAGATCTTACAACAAATAGATCTACCATTTACAAAATTTTACATGTGTTCATCAAGTATATCATGATTTCCTGGTTTTCAATCTAATCTCTTTTCCTAAAGTCAAATTTTCTCTTGTTATAACGGTTTTTTTGTATAAGGTAACATTAAAAAGAAACTACATGCAATTTCTGTACTTTTATTATCTCTACTACTGACGTTAAAAAAGATCGTTTAATAAAGTTTTTGTTTGTTTTTTTTTTAAGAATATCGCAAACAAAACATATTTTTACAATTATATAATTATGAAAATATGTGTTTTTTGTGATATTACATGAATATGAAACCTGTCAATTTTCTAAATTCTTAAAAAAAACAAAAAAAAAACTTCTAGGTACTAGTAAAATTTTTTCTCTTTACAATTTACGTTTCTTAATTTGTTTCTGTCAACAAATATTTGTATCATATTAGCCTGATGATGGTAGCAAACATCTGCCGAAACGTAGCGAAATAAAAAATAATACATTGTATTTGGTCTATTTTTGGAAACCTTCAACCCTTTAAGAATCAAAAATCACATTAATAAAATTGTATCTGTCAATTGCTATTTTAAAAGGGAATTTTCTTGATTTTGTGTTATGTCGGTAACCATTGTCTTTCGTACAAATATCAAAATTAAAATTTGACAAATTTTTATCAAGGTAGCAATTTTGGTACTGTCTTTTATGAATATTTTGTGACACAGGTATCCGGTCAACAGACAATCGAGCTTCTAATTACCCGGTCGATCGGTACCGGGTTAACATCAGGTTAGGGGCTCGAGCGCGGTAGCACGGAGACATCATCGTAAAAGCTATAATACATTAGTAGTAAAGCTTTAAAGATGATACCTCCGCGCGATCGCGCTTCGGCGCCTAACCTAGTACTAGCGCGATACCGATCCACTTGGAGCCTCCGCGTTGCCGCGTTCCTGGCAATTTGCTATTCGGGTACTGATCCACGTATTTAAGAAAATATCCATAAATATATTTAAAAAATTTTTAAAACTTTCTTTATATTCCACTTTCTTCTTTGAATAACCATGGTTGCTAGCATAAAACACAAAATCAAAAATAAATCCATATTAAAAATAGCAATTGATAGATACAATTTTATTGATGTAATTTCTGAAAATATAACGTTATAAATATATATAATTTTAATAGTTTAATTATGTATTCAATCATGTTCTTATAATTATTAATTACTGAAGGAAACAGAAAAAATGGTGAAGATCTGAGTGTATACAATTGTAAACATTAATGACATTTGTTTTATATCAGCGCCTCAAAATCTACTAGCGTATTAAAAATCGTTCAAACCGGCCAAGTGACGCTATACTGTATAAATTATCATAAAAAAAATACTTGTGGGAAATTGTAAAGGTAAATCCTCTCACCGACCATTTTTATTTATAACTGTTAACACCACTTTTGATGAAAATATCATAAACATGAGTGATGTGAGACAGAATAACGTAAAATACAAAAAAAAATCGTCAGAATAACTCTTACCTAAAATACTATTTGCTGAAGACTCATCATCTGAGCGTGTGAAGAGTCTACTGAGGGTACTACTTCTACTTCTGGTTAAACGAGCTTCGGCTGTACAAGGAGAATACCAAAAAGGCTGCCCGCTATCTTCATCTTCCTCGTCTGAAGAGAATGACGCTAATAAACCTTCTTTACGATGAAATTTATGTTCAGCTGAACTCCTTTGAGCAATTTTGTATAAATTTATCTTCTATACTACATATTAATTTTGACATAGAGGTTTAATACATTCACTAAACATGTCAAGAGTGAGTATACGTTGACATATACTGAAGTGCGTTATGACAGCTCTGTCGATAAGTTTTAGTATTGTATTTATTGTAAAGTTCTAGCAGGGGGCTTCTTACATGGATTTTTAAGCATGGTATTATATAAGAAAAATCGAAAAAAAAGAGAGTGAGGGAAGGTAAATAAAATAAAAGAGATGGAGATGAGCATGGCAATTTAAATGGACAGAGTATTTGCAGCTCACGCCAGCGGTGTCATAAGCCAGTCGCGGCTCGCGTTGGAATCGCAATCCCAGACAGCAGCTGTAAGCTGTTAAAAGGATCTGTATTTGACATTTTCTAGAAGTAAACGAGTATATAATCACTGAGACAATTCGATTTTTTAAAATGATGAGTGTTAAGTGCCCCAACATATATTTACGATGAAAAACAATAATATTATCATTTACGGTATTTTGTATTTATAACTGTCATTGCCTTTAGTGCTTGTGCCCATAGATAAAGCATTGGTCAGTTTATTATATTATAAATAGGCAACTTAATATACAAAATCGGTACTGTATTTGGCTCCCTCTAGCGTTTGTAGTCTCCAAGATTTCTTTAACAAATAATACAGGTTGTTCCAAATTGATGCTCATAGTATGTATGTACGTATGTTTTTTTAGGGCTTAGCAGGTCGATAAATTGTAATGTTGTAAAATGTGTATGCAACCTTGGGACAAAACACTTGTTAGCTTTATAATTGGAGAAAACAGAAAACTTGTTTGACTTTCCCAATTTTTTCTCATTTGGTTATTTTATAATATTAGTGCGGGTGAGTTAGTGATCATTTTTCCAAACTATTCTCATAATAAATGTGTACGTATTTTAGTTTTATTGCGGAAGGCAACTAAAGAAATTTTATTAGTAAAGTGTTTCAATTTATCTAAAGTTAAACTAAAAATGTAATTGAAATATGGATTTTGAATTATAAAAAAAAGATAAAATTTCGAATATTACAAACAGATTGTAGTTTTTATCTTGACATAAATTTTCTTAATTGAATTCACCTACTTAGTTTTGCAATAGTAAAGATACTACATACAAATACGCTGATAACATCAATCTGGAATACACTGTTGTAATATTGATCGATCATCTATAATCTAAAAAGAAACAAACAAATATAAAACATTTAAACAAATTCAAAAATGTGAGAATAATGACAAACGTGTTATTGTTTGTATTTCTCGTTTCCGAGTTAAAATAGTTAATGTGCAACCCTCCAACGAACGTAGTCTGCGTAAAATGAGTAACGGGTTGCGTCATATAAATGGTTATGCCGATTCCCGCTGAAATTTACAAATTGGAAAAAAATTTCCTGCGTTTTCTATACCTTTGCTTTAGTATCAAGCAAATATTTTTTTCACTTTATTTTAGTTCTCTTCTTTTAAATCACGTTATTATCTATTAAAAAAAATTGGTAAATTTTCTTTACCTGGAACTTCCCTCGTTATGAATCTCTTCTTTCATTAGAAATAGTTATGAATCTCTTCTTTCATTAGGAATAGTAAAGTGTAACCCAGTTTTGTTCACCGCATATAGTCATTTAGTACAATGCCTTTTCAAATATTTTTATTTTACCAGTTTCTACCTATGCCACACATTTTTTTTGGCATGATTTAAAATAAATATATTTTTTACACTGATTTTTAAGACCGCCATTTTGTATCGCCATTTTGAATTCGTAACAGTTAATCCCTATATCATATTCAATTTTGCTGCAAGATTGGATAAGGTTCTTTACATTGATTTTTTTAGACATTTTGTTTGGCTGCCATTTTGTTTCTCCGTCTTGTATTCGTACCACAGTTTTACCAGTTAATCTCTATATCACACTTAATATATGTCCAAAATTTAAAATGTAACTAATAAGTATCCATTTTTTTTTGCTGTCTTGGATTCATACCGGCATATTAGAGATTAATTCCTTGGTTTTTGTGCAAAATTTAAGATACATTGGATAATTTGGTTTCTACTTATAATTTTATTACCATTTCATTAGGCAGCCATTTTGTTCCGTCATATTTCTACCAAAATAATCAAAATTTGAAGTCAATCAAGCATATAGTTCTTAGCTATGCCACGAACTGACAGACAGACTGTCAGATAGACAAATGGAATTGAGAAAACATATTGTTTGGCATCTAGAGACGCTAAAAGGTAAATATATGTAAAACCTGCAATTTTTTTTCACGATTACACACATTTCATTTGGCCGCCATTTTGAATGCGTACCACAATTTTACCAGTCCATTTCTATACCACAGTTAATTCTTGCATAATATTTGAAATCAATCTATTAAGTAGTTTTTTCAGGCTGAATTTTTAAATATTATATTAAGCTACCATTTTATTCCGTAGTAACTATTACTTGAACTTTTTACAAAATTTGAGGTAATCTGGATAACCAGTTTTATAGTAATCATATTTTTAACATTTAACGCCATTTTGTTTCGCCATATTGGATTTTTATCAAAATATGACCACATTCCCATATGACTTTTAATTTTTGACCATAATTTGAAGTCAATCGGGTAAGTACTTTTCTAGCTGTGCCGCGAACAGGCAGACCGACAAACAGACAGACAAAGACGTGGAATTGAGAAAACATGTTTTCCGTCATCTAAAGACCCCGAAACGTAAAGACCTGAAAAAATCTCTGAGGGTGATTTTTCACGATGAAAATACTTCTTTTTTACGAGGGAAGTAATAAAGTCAATAAGTAGTTTTTATATTGACGTACAGCGCCTTTTTGTTACGGCATTGAATGTATGTATGTATGTATCAGTTTGTCCCTATATCACATTTAATTTTTTCTGCAAAATTTGTGTTTTTCTATCTAAATCATATCAAAATGTTACCACTTCATTCTTATTAACACTTGATATTTGTGCAAAATTTGAGGCAATTTTGATAATTAGTTTTTATAGACATTTTTTTCCTTTTTGACTAGGCCTCCATTTTGCTCCGGCATATTGGATTTTTGCCAAAAATATTACCAAGTCATTCCCATATGACCTTTAATTTACGACTAAAATTTGAAGTCAATTGGATAAGGATATTTAAAGCTATGCCGCGAACTAACAGACAGACAGACAAACCGACAGACGGACCAACGGATTTGATAACTTAATTTTGGTACCTAAGGACGCTAAAACGTGAAGATATGTAAAACCTGAAAAAGCGAATTTTTCACGATTACAAACACACTATTTGACTGCTATTTTGTTCTGACATCTTAAGTTGGAACTACAATTTTACTAGTTCATCTCTATAGCATATTTAGCATAAAATTTGAAATCAATACATTGAGTAGTTTTTTCGGGCTGCACTTTTAAATATTTTATTAGACCGCCATCTTGGATTCATAACAAAATTTTACCAGTTGATTCCTACATAATACTTGATTTTTGTGCAAAATTTAAGATAAATTAGATAAGAAGTTTTTTAGTAATAATTTTTTAAACATTACGTTAGGCGACCATTTTGTTTTGCCATATTGGATTTTTACCAGAATGTGATCGGGTCGTTCCCATAAGACTCTTAATTTTTAACTAAAATTTGAAGTCAATCTAGTAAGTAGTTTTAAAGCTATGTCGTGAACTGACAGACAGACAGACAAACCGACAGACGGACCGACGGAATTGATAAAATATATTTTTTGGCACCCTAAGGACGCTAAAACGTGAAGATATGTAAAACCTGGGGGCCATATTTTCACGATTATAAAAATTCTATTCAGCCGCCATTTTGTTCCGCCATCTTGAATTACAACCACAATTTTACTAGTTCGTTTCTATACTGCAGTTAGATATAGCATACAATTTGAGTCCATTAAGTAGTTTTTTTCAGGCTGAATTTTTAAATATGTTATTAAGAAGCCAATTTGTTCCACCATCTTGGATTTGTACCAAAATGTTAGCAGTTGATTCCTAATTTTGGCGCAAAATTTGAGACAAATTGAATAAGTAGTTTTTTAGTAATAATTTTTTTTAACATTTCACTAGGCCGCCATTTTGTCGTATTGGATTTTTACCAAAATATTACCAGGTCATCCTCATAAGACCCTTAATTTTTAACCAAAATTTGATGTCAATCGGGTAAGTAGTTTTTTAGCAATGCTTCGAAGAGACTGACAGACCGACGGAATTGAGAAAACATATTTTTCGGCATCTAGGGACCGTAAAGATCTGAAAAAATATCGGAGGGTAATTTTTTCACAATTCCAATACGTCCCTTTTACGGAGGAATTTATTTATGAAAATTACAAAAATTACAAAGACTGGCGGGATACTAATACCCCATACCATTCAAATTTTTTAGAGAACCCAAGGAATGCAACAGGAAAGTGAACATCACAGAAGTTAATATATTAAATCGGTTATATATTATTTACTAGTGAACTTCAATACGTTTTTTTTATTAACTTTTTTTTTAACTAGTTGTATTTTTTGTAACTAGGTAGTATACAGTGTCCCACGGTAGATGGCGTATTAAAGGTTTATGGAGAACTATATAACCAATCATTTTGATAATTTGGCTACCGGAATAGACGACCACGATCTACAGTTTAAAAAATAAACCTTTGACCATGCGGTGTTGTAAACCGTTGGCAACATCGCTATTTTAAACGGAACACCCTGTATATTTTTGAATTTTCGAATTTCACATGTAATTCTGAGCAACTTTTCTTTATACTTCCCTATATCTGTCTGTAGCTGTTTTACGGGAATTAATTAATTTCTTTAATTTCTGCCAATAAATCTTAATATTTCCTTCCTTTAAAACAATTTTGAGCTGATTTTTCGGTTATGTCGATCCTTAAGACACATCTTAGTTGAAGTATACAGGGTGGTCCACAATTAAAGTTTTGTCGGTAACTTACAGAAATGCCAAAAAAATTATTTTTTTAAATAGAACACCCTGTGCGACAATACGGATTTGAAAAGGTGATAAAATTAGCTTTCAGGGTATGTATATTTTGCCTAAACATGTCATTTTTAAGACTCTAGTTAGACTAGTAGTAGTGTGCCATGAAAACAATTATTATAAAGCGCCATGATAGTTTATTTGACAGGATAAGTTTCGTTCTTATGCTTCTGATTTTTAGTCGGAAATTAAAATGGAAGTATATAATAGTTACTCAAATACAATTTTAATGGGTTTATTTATTTTACGTGAACAGTGTGATCAAATAGTAAGCAGAACCTGTAGAAAATTCAATAGGAGTTTTTCTAATAACTTGTCTTGTCAGCCTAAGATTAAAAATTATCTAAAAGTGTCTTATGGAAAATATGACATTTTGGCGGGTCTAATTTACAACAATTTTATTTAAGTTTTAGATTTCGTTAAACATATGTGAATTTGTGAATGGTGAAATAAAACTGCAAACAAGATTCATAAAATAATGTAATTCTTCATTTAGTAAAAGCATTAGTAAATGTGTTTCTACGAACCGTTCTTGATAAGATTTTGTGTAATTTGGATATGGAAAGTAACTACTTCTAGCGCTAAGTGCAGTAAAACTACTTCTTAAATTCTGAGTCGAGTGCGAGAAGTACTTGCTTCACTCGGGCTTTTCTAAAAGTCAGTTTTTAACGGCCGCCCGTGAAAAAAAATTATTTTTATACACTTAAAGAATTTTTTTACACTTGCGCGATTACTGAGCGCCAATATGAGTCACTCGGAAAGCCCTACATTCGTTTTAAAAAATTAACTTAATGAAAGCACCTATTTGACGTTTTTCTTTTTAAATGTGCCAAAAAATAAAATTACTACACATTAGATTAGTACTACTTTATTATAATGCTAATAATATGTTTTATTTTTATTCCCTCGGGTGATATTATCTTCGGTATTTCTAGTTGTAATAAGAACACATGGGCACTTCTCCAATATTCTGAAACTTGTTAAGATACATTTGTAGCTAAACGCAGCTGTAAAGGTGAAAATTCAGACAACCAATAATATCTAGTTATTGTTAACCCACTTTATAAAAGCGAAATTGTGTAAAATAGTCTTTAAATCGTCCCGAAAATCCTTCTTAAAATGTTACCCTTCTATATCTACATATTTGTCAAAACCTTGATGGGAGATGTTAGTGGGCGAAGCCACAACAGGTATGCCTTTCCACATATAAAGCAGAATATTGGCATGTTTGCTTGACAAAAATACAACGTCTATAAAAATTGCAAAGCTGAAATGTATCATATTTCTCTGTAATACACAGTGATACCAGTATGCACGAAAAATCGGAAATTTTGTAATTCCTACCCTTGTGCAAGTGATGGAGCTCATTCCATAAATTATGATTTAGAAATAGTTACTCACGCCCGCCGTTCCATAGTAAATTAACTTTAATTTGTAAGTTCTGCAGCGAGGATCGCGGTCTCAGTGAGTAATAAATAATAAAACAACCTCTATATATATGTTGTTTATTTCATTTGATCGAATTTTAAAATTAATCTTTACATCACAAGATGAACAGTATGTTTTTATCAAAACGTATAACTCAATAACAAAGAGCTAGTATAAATGTCCTATCAGCCAAACGTTTTCGTTCCAAAATATAAACGATATTACCTATGCAAACGTCAAGCTGTGTTTGTTTTCCAAATATTGTTCAGTGAACTGATGGGAACATTAGAAGCCAGCTAGAATATCAAGCTCATTAACTGCAGAATACACAAACATTGTCATGGTCAAATAACTACCGTATTGCTCTTTATGTAGTATCACAAAATCTATAGCTGCGAAGTTATATTGTGGAACACTTAAAATTAACTTATAAGGACAAAAATATGCTTTGATCTTGATTTATTTCAAAATTTGTGGTCTTCTGATTGATTTTATCAGAGTGTCAGTGCCAGTTTGGGACATTCATTCTGTCATATCGCTTTTACCTAAATTTTGTTGCTATATAAGGTTTTTTTTTAATTTTTGCTTGATAGCGCATGCAATGAAGGGTAACAATCATATATATATGTAAAATTGCGATGATTAAAATTCGGCAACTGCTTTTCCCTATGGTTATAAATCACTAAGTCACTATCTATTGAGTACCTAAGTATTACCTGGTTATGATGACTAAATGTCAAGCGTTTCATTGTAAAAATTATGCTGAATTTATCAGAGGCTAATAGAATCTAAAATAATTCAAAATTCAAATTCAAAATATATTACATTTCAAGAACTACGATGTGTAGATAGAAACAAGTCATAGGTGTATAATAAAATCTAAAAAATAATAAAATTGTGCTTCAGCAACAATTAACTACTTCACACATATATAATATATATCAACAAACTACATCACACATATACTTGACTAATTAAAATGCAAAGTAGTCAATTTTCAATTCACACACTTACAAAGCGTTAATCAAATTTAAGGATGGATGGTTATGGTTATTCAAAATGGAAGGTCGGTCGTAAATGATACTAGTCGAATATATTATCTAAGTTTCCCCAAATAAACAACAAATTCAAGTTTAAATTTATTTGTAGATGCGATAGTTTTTAATTACAATGGTAACAGATTGAAAATACGACTACCGGCACACATTTTTTACACATTTCTAAAACGTGCTTTAAAAGCGAGACATTCAACTCATTCCGGGTGTCGTAGTTATGGTAAGAACTATTAAGCCGACAAAGATGTGTGTTGTTATAAAATGAGACCACATGATGTTTTACTTACGGTTTTTGTTTCCATACAGACAGTTTTCGCCTGATTAACCATAAGTTTGTTTTTCTTACACCAGGAAAAAAATTCCTTGAGAACAATATTGGCTTTACTCCTCAATGCAGCCATATCCGGATCCGAGACAACAACTGTGCTATCATGGGCATACAAGAATACTCTACCCTGGTAGATATGTTCGGTCAAATCATTAACGAAAAGAAGAAAAATTATCGGTCACAAGATACTACCCTGAGGTGTTCCTATATTTTGATCAAAAAAATGAATAAATGATCCAGTCGTTCAAGTTACCCTTATCCCAAAACTGTTTAATTTCAAAGCAAAATAATCACAAAATCTTTATCAACAGTGTCAAAAGGGCGAGTAAGATCAAAAGAAAGGAAGATTATAGTTTCTCTATTATCAATCTTATCTGTTACATGTTGAACAACGTCAGCGCAAGCGCTTTCAGTAGATAGCCCCCGACGACGAAAGCCATGCTGACGATCTGAAAAAATATTATATTTAACCAAAAAAGAATGCATTCTGTTATAAACGAGTTTTTCTAAAATTTTAGAAAAGTAGCTCAATAGAGAAATAGGTCTATAGTTTTCGACTAGACGGTCTCCTTTCTTAAATATGGGTACGACAGTGGTAGTTTTAAGGCATTCAGGAAACACTCCGGACTCAACTGAAACATTGAACAGAATAGTAAGAATATTAGCTACTTCGCTGATAACTTTCTTTATAAATGACATGGGGATATCATCAAATCCCGCAGAATTCTTATTTGGAAATGTATTCGCTGTATCAATTATTTCGTCACTAGTAATAGGTTCAAATAACATTGAATTTGGGACATGTTTTTTAATCAAAGTACATTTATGAGAAGAGTTTCCATCATAATGATTGTTAAATTTTTCCTCTATCGCCATGGAGAGATAACTTCCGAAGATTGAGGCAATTTCACTAGGATTTTTTGTTAGTTTATTATAATGTGGATCAGAGATTTCTTTTATTTTTTTGGTACTATTTTAGCCTTGAATACTGTTAACAATATCCCATGACATTTTTGTTTTACTCGTGGAATTGGCGATTAAATTATCATAATATAGTTGTTTTTCTGACTGAATTTTTTTATTTAAATGTTTTTTCAAAGACTTCCCAAATCGCATTCTCATTTGTATGATTTTTCATCGAGTTAAGCCCTCTAAGTTCCTCTAATTCATTATATAATTGTCAAAAGGATTTTTTTTATTTTTTATCTATATTTTTTTTCTTTTGCAAGGATACATAGACCTCAAAACTCCAGCAAAAGCTATAAATGAATTCATTAAAGTTTTTATCGACATTGTAACCTTTGGTTTCCTTTTAAACTGAGTGAAAATGGTATGAAAAATTTCTACACTACAAGGACGAATATTACGGAAGAAATAGACATCAGTGTCGGTGGTATTAAGAAAAATAGAAAAACGGCAGTAAACAAGCTGTCCAAAATGTTCAGAGAGACCGGGGTCAAAGTTGTTACATTTACTGATGTTAATATTATATAAAAAACGTTATATAAACTTTTAGGTTCCAATAAAAATAAAATTATAGATGCATGGAACGATAGTTTAAATTATAACCGACTTCTAAAAAACAAGGAGTTTTGAATTCGACCCTATATATTTTTTTGCGTATAGGCCGATTTCTCCGGGATAGTTTAAACACTTTGGATGCATTTTTCAGGAACTATTCAAGATGGTGCAGGATCAATCCCGTTGGGAGCTTATTGCAAATAACAACGATGAAATGGTGCCATTCTAAACCTTTTTCTGCTGGAGAGTTTGCCCGATAACTTTGAAATGTTCTAAATTTGGCGTTTTAATGTGTCATTAACCTAAAAATAATTTGGACCTACCTCGAGGTACAGGGTGCCTTGTTTATTCGAAGCGCACTTAACGTTTAGATATATCAAAAAATATTACATAGGTACAAAAGTTTAATGGTTTTTTCTGAACCGCCAGGATTAACTAAAATTAACGACAACTGGAAAATAAAGAAATAAGCATTAACTTTGATGGGACACCCTGCATGTATAATATTATTTCATTAAATGGCGCTCATTTGATACCTTTATGTTTAAAGACATCTAAGAAAATTAACAAAAACTCTGCTATAAAAGGCGATATGTATAGAGGAAGAGAACATTCTAACTTCTAACAAATAAGTAAAGTCCATAGAAATTCCCCAAAAGACAGAAATCCACTCATAATCAGTTTAAAACACATCAGTTACTTTAGGGCAGTAATATCTTTATTATCATATTTGTGATCATTTAACCTGTTTTAAAAATATTGACTAGTTTGTCCGATATAAACACCAGGATATTTGATATAAAATGTTACTTTCTTATTATGTGATATTGTATTTTTTAAGCAGCCGAAGTTTTGCCTCACTAAATTAAGACCTGTGTAACTTTCTTTGAATCATGTTTTTTTTAAACACTTTTTGAAAATTTTCTGACAGACACGGGATGTATTGAAAAGAGAGATAGTTTTGGTATTTTTATTGTGGGGCCAGAGATCGTTTAAATTATTTTTGTATAATATAACTAATATACAATAATAAATTAATAAAGACAGTACTTAAATAGTCATTATATGTCTTTTTAGTAATGTATTTAGTAGTTAGGTATTAGCTTGACGGAGACTCCATAAAGTGACATTTTAAAGATGGAAAAAATTATTATTTTTTAATTTCCAGAGTGTTTTTAAGTCGGTTTTATTTTTTATAAACATTTTTATAAAAATTAATTTACATCACATTATTATTCGACCAAAGTACTTTTTCTGGACTACATAAGCCTATATTTTAAATTTGTATTTTCAAAATGATAGCAAGACCTAACAAGTTAACATCATTCATTTTACTTCTTAATAAAAAATTCTGAAGAGACCAAATATACATCTTCACTGGCGTTGGCCATAAATTGTATGGCCTAAGCGGAGTAAGAATGTCGCCTCTAATATATTAAAGAATATAAAATCGAAATAATTCCAGCTGAAACTGTGTGAATAATTTTATATTTATGTTACTGGGGTGCAAATAAAGTATTTATTAATTTGGAATAGAATCAGATATTGCTAAATTTGTTAGCCTTATGACTTTTTTAGAGTCTAAAGCAGAAATAAAAAAACTACCACTAATATACAAATTAGTGACAGTTTTTTTATTTCCCCTAGTTATGCTTACAAAAATGTTTTTTTATAAGAAAGCCATGCATGCTCTTCTATTAAGAGTAGCAGGGTAAGCAGAGCTTGTCAAATAACTAACACTCACTTATCAATACATTCGAAAAAAATTCATTGCTTCATATCAGCCTACCTCTCGCACATAACTATGTTTAGATGCTTCTGCACAAGTATATGGGACTTAATATCGTAGAATAGGAACGAGACTATAAGAGGTGATATTAGCATTGCGTCTGGATAGCGCAACAACCTACTTACCTCGTGAGGAGAGCATTTAATTTATTTCAAACACAACTTGCCTCTGCTGGGATTCGAGCCAGAGACCCTGAACTCCAGAGGGAGATACACACCTCGTGCGCCACGCTCGTCATATATGTAGCAATAATATAGAACAAATAAACATGGTTTTATAAAGAAATTAAAAAGATAGTAATTTCCGGATTTCTTTTCTAATTTTATATTGTAAATTAATTTCTGTAACATTTTTTAATTCACTCCATTTGTTTCTGTGTTTTTATATATAATTAGAATATTTCGATATTAAGGCACTCTTATAACTAAATTATCAGACAAAGAACTCCAAATTAATTTATTCAAAAAGGAAAAATACTATTGCTTTTTATTAACGTATTTCTCTTTTTTGTTTTTAATTGAATAAATTTGACTTTCTGTAACAACTCGTGGAAACCGAAACAGCACTTTCAAAAGCCCTAATTTAATTTTGTTTCTCCACCTTGAGCAAAAAGAAAAATCAAACAATTTTTTACCATTTACCTTCGGAAAAAGTTCGGCGATCAATTTCTCCTTTCCACAATCTCTTTGGACAAAAAAGCCCAATCTGTTCGCCGTCGGCTTTCAATACTTCGACAAAGACCGCGTATTTTACGTTATGCCATTTCAAAATATCATTTTCCAGGACCGTTTTATATTTATTTGGCGTAAACAAAATATAAGGATAATGTATTTGTGACTAACTATTTTTGCCAGAAAAAATATTTAAACGTCAGTATTCTGAAAACTGATAATTTTTGCTATAATGTAGTCAAGGCAAAAAACTAATCTGTATATTTAAAGCAACTATAAAAAAAATGAAATGTTTTAATTTTGCTGTTAAAAATAATTACCTGCATGTTAATCAAATTTATGCAAAACTGGGCACTCTGAATCAGGTATTACTAATAATTTTGATCTCCTTCGACTCATTCACGCAGAAAATATTAGGTCTAAAACGACTTTAACTAGTAGAATATTGTTTAAAAATCAATCTGTTTCTATATGATTACGCAAAAACTATTCCAAAAACTCAACCATTTACAGGGGGAAACATTTTCGTAAGGATCTCGCTTAAATTGTATTTTTTATTATTTTAGATCACTTTATATAAACATGGGAATACAAAAAAAAATTCAGACACGGAAAAAGTCGAGCAACTGTCTTAAACCTTACATTTTACAAAATATACTCAAGCCTAGAGCGCCAATTGGAATTATTGCAAGTGCTTTTAGACGGCATTACAAAAATTGGAAACTATCTTGCGGAGATCATTTAACACCGACTGTCTAATAAGCTTATTCATGAATCACATACATTTTTTATCAATCGTATTATTAAGAGAAGTAAAGATTTTTTATGAAGAATAACTTTTTTTGATGATATCAGTATATATATATATATATATATATATATATATATATATATATATATATATATATATATATATATATATATATATATATATATATATATATATATATATATATATATATATATATATATATATATATATATATATATATATATATATATATATATATATATATATATATATATATATATATATATATATATATATATATATATATATATATATATATATATATATATATATATATATATATATATATATATATATATATATATATATATATATATATATATATATATATATATATATATATATATATATATATATATATATATATATATATATATATATATATATATTTATATATATATATATATATATATATATATATATATATATATATATATATATATATATATATATATATATATATATATATATATATATATATTGTATATATATATATATATATATATATATATATATATATATATATATATATATATATATATATATATATATATATATATATATATATATATATATATATATATATATATATATATATATATATATATATATATATATATATATATATATATATATATATATATATATATATATATATATATATATATATATATATATATATATATATATATATATATATATATATATATACTATTAATGAATATTGTCGCATATTAGCATTAAATGTTTCTACTGCTGTACTGAATCGATCCTTGCCGAAAAAAACAAAATCTTTTTGGTGTACCAATCTCATATTTAAAACCTACTTGTATGACATACGAGTACTTTCACAAACACAAAATATGGAACAGTTAACCAGTTTTGAAAGTATACACTCCAAGTTTTAATATTAATAGAAATACAATGCTCTTTATGATAGGTGATTCAGTTCAGCGTAGAAATAACGAGTTATATGGTAAACTAAAATGATAATACATAAAAAATAAAAGGCATTTCCCAACCTTATATATAAAAGAAATTGTTAGAACGTCTTTTTAGTTTCTATGATCATATAGAGTGTGATATCAAGTGAACATGGAATGATGAAGCTTAACGTCTTATCTGTATTGTTAAAAGTAGTATCAACAACCCAAAACGGTGTCAAAAAAAGCACTATAATGCTAAAAAATATTGCTATTTTCCGATGAATCCATTTTTTCAACAAATGATACAGTGGCTTCTTAACAAGTAAGGCACTGGAGCAATGAAAACGTACCGGAGCAATGAAGACCCTTCATTTAGAATTCCTAGGCATCAGAAATATTTTAAGAAGCAAATGTATTCTGCGCTATTTCGTACCACGACATAATAGGACTATACCGTTTCGAAGATACGTATAATAGGCACTTATATTTGGCTATGCTAGAAGCATTTCTTTCTGAAAAGTTAGAGGATGTGCCACTACGGTATCAAAGAGGAATGTATTTCCAACTAGATGGGCGCCCGGCGGGTTCGGCTCGAGGAGTAGCAAAATGGTTCAACAATAAATGTGTCCAGTTAATTTCAATTGAAGAAGTAAGAAATAGTTTCATTTACATCAAGCGACAATTTAAGAAATGCCAGTAATATGGGGGTGGTGTGTTTGAGTAAATAATAGTTTTAAACATTTTGTAACTATTTAGCTATTTCAATAAAAAATATAAATTTTTATTATTTCTATCCGCCGAGTCCACTTATTTGTTAATGCTTCCCTTTTGGATGCAAATTGTGAGATTTACAACATATTTTAATTTTTTGCGAATATGTAGCTGAAACCTTGGATTTAAGTTCTCTGTTAAATTATAATTATGTTTTTATTTACAATTTTGCCTTAGAATGAAAAATAAGGGTAATTTACTCTTGATATTTTATCTTTCTGTTTTTATTGATGTATGAAAAACTCAAAATTTTGCTACGTGAAACTTATTTTTACTTCTCTCGTGAAAAGGAAGTATTGTGTGATCGTGAAAAAAAGCACGCTCCGAGATTTTTTCAGATCTTCACGTTTCGGGGTCCCTAGATGACGAAAAACATGTTTACTCAATTCCGTCGGTCTGTCTACCTTTCTGTCTGAACGCGGCATAGATCAAAAACTACTTATCCGGTTGACTTCAAATTGTAATCAAGTATTATAAGAGCATGAAACTGTTACATTTTGGTAAAAAAAAAAAACAATATATCGGCGCCACAAAATATAAAGAACACCATTATTAAGAATCTATTGTTCGGATGGACTTCAAAATTTGCCCAAATATGATGTGTGATATAGAGATAAACTGGTAAAATTTTTGTGTAAAGCCGTAATGACGGAACAAGATTATGACCTAATGAAATGTATAAAAATTCGGTATAAAAAATTATTTATCCAATTATTGACTTGAAATTTTGCATAAAAACCAAGTGTAAAACAGGGATAGTGTGATATAGAAATAAACTGGTAAAATTTTATTCCAAATCCTATATAGCGCAAAACAAAATGGCGGCCCAATAAAATGTTTAAATATTTGCTAAAATTTCATTTCTTTGACTAAAACCTTCTTTTTATAGACAAAATAATAAAGGATATCATTTATTTTTTATAGACTATATAAATAAATAAATAATAATAATAGCAGTAAATATATGGAAAACTAAAAAAATTTAAATGAATTACAGTTTATAAGGTTTGTATAAAGTTATTTCCAAATAATTATACGTATATATAGGCTGTTATATGTACGTGAAATTCTATAGGTAGTGAAATTCTATAAGAGGGTGAAGGTGAATTTACCGATTTTTTAAAAGTTATAGCTTCTTAGAAAAATTTTTATTGATACGGGCCTGTAATAATCTAAAGGTCGATTTCATGAACGAAAATTTATAGTTTTAGTCAAAGCGCCTGCCGCAGAGTTCAGTGGGTATTCATGTCTTGATGAGATAGAAAATTTATGTCTTATACATGCAATGAAAGTTACGTCTCTCTTTTTTCTTTTCGCTAGATGGTAAGGTAAACGTACGGCACTAAATGAAGATCTGAGATCAAATGAAACCTAAATTTTGGCCTATAATATAAGAATAAAGACATATTTTAAAGTAATAATATTTTGAATACAATTGGTCTTCTAAACAACTATAAAGATACATAATTACTGATATTAAAGAAAAAGACAACGAAGCTTTATTCCAATACAAAAAAGTATATTCATTCAAAAAGAGCATGAGCTAAGCTCGCACAAGCGATTATGTTATCACGAGATTAAAATGTTTAATAATAAATACACTATTTATCATTAAAAATGCAACACGCAGGAATGATGTATCCATCTTAACCAAAAATTCGATTCAAAGCCTTTGTTGAAACTTAGCAAGCCGGCTTTGGACAATATTCAATATCAAGCATTGATTGGTGGATACCTCGAATCTAGGTGCCCTGTTTTCAGTTTTCTCGAAACAAATCTGTTAACACTTCCGAAAGCCCGCTACTCACTATTCGTTCGTTCATCCATTCGATACGTTGCACGGCGATTCCGTCTTTTGAGCGGATAATCAAGTATGCTTTGACATTTTCACCTTGGGGAACCATTCGTCCGAATCAAATCTTTATTTTTTTTGTGTATTTTCAAACATTGAAAACGCATGAAATCCATGCAAAAGTATCAAATAAGAATTGATGAACAGTGTGGATGAAATATTCGTCCAATCGTTCATTCATATGAATGTACGAATCGAATCATCGAATCGAACCGAATAGTGTGTAGAGGGCTGAATTTAAGAAATAAGGTTAAACGGCAGTTGGGCAAAAAAACCTCTCCGACAATATAAGATCAGTGGCGCAACCAGTAGTTAGTGGCGGAAAGAGCAGTCCATGATAGGGGCGGCGGGAGCAGTCCATAATATGGGCGGCAAAATGAAGTAAACCAACGGTAAAATAATATTTTTTTGCGAACACCAAAAATAACAAAAACAAGTGACTACTAAAAAAAGTAACTTATCACGGTATTTTGGGGCCATAGAAACAAATAGAAATACCTTTTACATACAGTTTGCAGCAAGTCATACAATTTGCAAATAAATCTCTAATATAAAAATGTAAAAAACAGTATTTACTACAATAAATTTAATTAAAACAAACTAATACAGCATACATTTTACAAAGTAGGGCAGTGCCTGAAACAAGGCGGCAAACAAAAAGAAACAAAAAAACAACTTCAAGTAAAAGGAGTACTGAGTCAATTGAGTAAAAACAATGTTCCAAGATGTGATTTTTTATCCTAGATTTAAATTGAAGTTTCCCTACAACGGTTTGTGAGATTTATTCCAAACCAGTATTCTAAACTGAGATAAATATATGTGTGTGGGGAAGAAGGGAAACTGTAATATTTCTAAACTTGTCAATATCTGTCATCATCTGTTAGGATGGGCACGTGCTTTGGACGAAAATGGTATGTAGAAACCTATACCAGCATACAAACAAAGTTATTCTATTATCTGCTAGATGGCGAAGAGTTACTATTACCACCAATATTTCAATTTCAAATCTGTATTCGGATTTTCAATACCTCGAAAGATATACAAGGGGCAACAAAAAATATTATTTACTTTTTTGGAAACCCCTGTATATACTGTTTCCTCTTTAAAAAGTACTTTACAAAAATCACATGTTTTGATTTATTTAAATTTACTTTTCAAGATATAGGTAAGCATCAAGTAAATTTTACTTTCTATATTCATTAAAATATAACAATGAAAATACATTTAAAGTGCTATTTCAAAAAGTATTAAAGTTAGAAATGACAAATTTAATGTGATAAGTTTTGAAAGACCTTTTCAAGTACCTTCTACCGTCCAGTAAAGAAAAGAAAATTTAAAAAAAGTTTCATAAAAGAAAATTATACTTTTTGTTGCCTTTCATATCTTTCAATTTACTAAAATCACAATGCCGAATTGGAAAGGCGAAGGATTCTACTTCATTCATTTCTTTTTGTATTTTTCAAATAGATGTTAGAAGTTAATTAATGACTCCTTGAAACATGCCACTATAAGCAGAAATAAGCATATTATTTGAGACTTGGTGTCAATTTCTTTAAAAAAATGTAGTTATTGATATCTTATTTAAAATATGGAGAATGCTGTAAAATAAAATAATTAAGGCAAAAATTTATTAAAAAGAAATTATTACAATATAATGGTTATAAATTATTTATTTATTTAATACAGTAAAAACAATATATTTTGGCATTTATAAGATAAAAAAACATACAAATTTCGATAATTGAATCTATCTGTAATGGAAAAAAATTCGACATAAAATAACAAAACTTTAATTCCTAGATAATGATTGTTATTCTTATTTTTAATGTAATTACGTCTCAGCGAAATATTTCACATCTTACATAAATCAAAATCAATAATTATTGTTTATACTTGCTTTAAAACTTATCTATTGCAACTTAAAATTGAGCGCAATTGTTAACAAATAAATCGAAAAATTACTTTTTGGGGTCTTCTGAATTGAAAGAATACTGGGTTCTTGATTAACTTTTTCAACAGCCTCATTTTGCTTGCCTGGAATACATTTTGAATCCAATTAAATATCCGCAATTTCAAGAAAAACGAAAATATTAATACTGGATTTCTATGGCGCAATAATTTTGAAGTTGTTGAACAAGATAAGGTGTTAATTAACTAAAAACACAGATGAATACGAATATATTTGATTTATAAAGAATACAAATTTACACTACTTATTTTTCAACTGAAAATGCAGATATAATTTGACAGCAAGAAATATGACATATTTCATTTGTCAAATTATTGCCATTACTGCGCGCGCCTCTTGCGGTTTGGACACAAGTTTTCTTCGAACAAATCGGCTAATGCTAGTGCACATGGCTTGGTTCCAAACAGTTTTCGGCCGGTCAAGTCACCTTTGTCTATCACAAGTAGTAAGGAGCATGTCCCCCTCTCTTTCATTCAGTAGTTGCCTGGCGCATACTTGTCTCCCTGTCATGGAGTGGTGCGCGCAACGCTTTTCTATCACTCTCCGCGCTCGCGCTTAAAACTTAGGGTAAGTTAGTTAGAATTTATATTACTTAACAGCATTGGCATGCGATTTAACTAGGCTACCCATTTGCGATTTATCAATGTATATAACATATAATCTTTGTCATCGTCAAATAACAGGTGAGGGTATATATTTCTAATTCCGGATCTTAGACTATCAATAATATTGATAAACTCTTCATAATCGCCTGTTAGAAATTTTTTCAAATACACAAACAATATGGTTCGTAGAAATTGATTACTTATAAAACGGTTAGTGACACAAATTTTTTTATAAAACTTCTATTCGAAATTGGAATGAAAAAATGTAAGTAAATAGCCAAATACGTTATTTTAAATTTAAATATTGGGTTTAATCGGTACTTCAATGTACAGATTAACTTAAGACCAGGATAAATCTCACTTCTGTGTTAATAGGATATTATACAAGTGATATTTGCACACATCCTAATGTTGGCCACATTTACAATGTTGCTTACTCCCAAGCTATATTAAAAAACAACTAAGAATCTAACAATGAATTAAAAAAATATTTCACATAAAAATGTATTTTAATATGCGTTAAAAATACTACTAGACCATAAATATAACAAACATGCAAAACTTATTTACGAGACAAGGCTTTGCACGATTCAAAGAAAAGAATAATACAGTTATATCCAAGACTATTTGTAGTCTGGCTTAAGCTTTTACATTTAAAATTAATTTTGAAATGTTTTTCAAACGCTGCCTATTCATTCCTTCTTATAAACGTGTGCCCCTGCTGCCAATAATAAGAGACGCCGACTGTCTTTTACTCTCTTTGATCTTTGTTTGTCATGCAAAAAGCGTTACTAATAATTCAGCACGTCGTCATCCATATAAATCACATTCTAAACGAATGTTTTGTATTCCAGATCTACATCGAAGTTCTTAATGAGAACGATAATGTCCCCCTCAGCGAGCTCCCCGTCTATTATCCCGTCATACAGGAAGATAGTCCTGCGGGCACGGCAGTCCTGCAAATAAAAGCGACAGACAGAGATAAGGACCCGGGCCAGGAGATATTTTACAAGATAGCTGCGGGAAACCCGGAGGGATTCTTTGCGATTAACGCCAGCACAGGTAAGATATATTTACTTCTATAATAGTTGATTTATTGAGACAATTCGAATTTATTTGTTGTAAGTGATAGTGTTATGTATTAATACTACAGCTAGACAGGGTAAAAGGGAAATTACTACACATATTTTAACAAATAAAGGTACAGGTAATTTAGAGCAAGACAGCCACTCAGTGGCACAACCAGTGCGGGCACCCGCTTCCCTTTCCCTTAACCTTTATAATATTAAAGAAAAACGGCAGTTGTTAATGAAAAGAGTGAGAATGCACCATTTCGCCAAAAACTCTAATTCGAAAAAATCGATATTTTTGTAACGTTGATATCTTGCACTCATCTTTACGTCAACCATCCTCTTTTAGTGATTCGCGGCATTTACGTGCATTACACCAGTTCGCTACGCGTGTCACTAGACTCCCGTAATGTTAATTTTTTTTTATTTAGATAACTTTATATTTTTTATTAATAAAGTCAATATATTAATGAGTAGGATATTGATGTTTATTTAAATTTGAAATTCATAATATAATAAAATGTAGTATCGTTCTGGTGATCCCCCCTCCCCAAGAGTAATTTCTGGCTGCGCCACTGCAGCCATTCTCTTTCGACTCTTTGGAAGGCAATAACCTGCAGGTCAGAACTGGAAGTGTGATTGAAGTGCTACACATACCAGTTTAAGTCGATAACTGAAGGCTAAAGCCTCTCAGTTTAATGGCGTGCAGATAGTCAACCAGTTCACCATTCACAGAAACAAGAAATTAAAAAAAAAGAGATTTCCCAAATCAAAGGGTGGTTACAAAAAAGAAATACCTGGTCACATATAACATTTATAAATGAACAAAAATAATTGCAAGCAATGAGATTTGTATAAAAATGTTTATAAAAAAAATAAGACCGACTTCAAAAATGCACAAAAAAGTGAACAATAATATTTTATTCCATCTTGCAAATTTTCCCGTGTGAAGTCGGCGCCAAACTTATTCTTAATTACTTATATTCACAGAAACATATTTATGTGTTGATGTTTTGATGTCTAACACTACGGGTATAATCTCGTACTCTCTTTATTAGTTTGGCCCCGACTTCACGCACCAAAATCTTCAAGGAGGAATAAAATATTATTTTTCACTTTTTAGTGCATTTTTTTAAGTCGGTTTTATTTTTCTTATAAAAATGTTTATTTCCCTCGTAAAACGAAAGTATTGATCGTGAAAAAATCGTACTCCCAGATATTTTCAATTCTTCACATTTCGACAATCCCTAGATGCCGAAAAAACATGTTTTCTTAATTCAAGATGGACGAACCAAATGGCGGCGAAATAAAATTTTTGTAAATGTGAAAAATCACCCTCACAGCTTTTAGGTATCTTCACGTTTTAGCGTCTCTAGAAAATATGTTTTATCAATTCCGTCGGTCTGGCTGTCGGTCTGTCTTCGCGGCATAGCTTAAAGAGTACTTAACCGATTGACTTCAAATTGTGATTAAAAATTAAGGGTCATATATTTTGGTAAAAATCCAATATGATGAAGGGCTCGTGAAATGTTAAAAAATATATTGTTAAAAAACTATTTATCCAATGTATCTCAATTATGTTGGAATCGTGTTGGAATCAACTGGTAAAATTTTGGTACGAATCCGAGATGGCGGAATAAAATAGCGGCATAATAAAATGTTTAAAAATTCAGCCTAAAATCTACTTAATGGATTGATTTCAAATTATGTGGCATAACTAACTGTGGTATAGGAATCAACTCGTGTAACTGTGTTACTAGTGCAAGATGGCGGAACAAAATGGCGGCCAAATAAAATGTTTGCAATCGTGAAAAAAATCACCCAATCAGGTTATACATATCCACGTTTTAGCGTCTCTAGATGTCACAAAATATGTTTTATCAATTCCTTCGATCCGTCTGTCTGTCTCTCACTTCGCGGCATAGCTTAAAAACTACTTACCAGACTGACATCAAATTTCAGTGAAAAACTAAGGGAGGTGTTTAAAAAATGATCCCGAAAATACTACTTATTAAATTAATTTGAATCTTTGTGCAATAATTAAGTGTGATAAGAGAAAAACAGGTAAAGTTGTGGTTCGAATTTAAGAAGGCGAAATAAAATGGTGACTTAATAAAAAATTTTCGAAAAATCAACGTAAAAAAATCTTGTTCAATTGACCGAAAAATTAAATGGGAAAATAGGATAAACTACTACGAATTCAACATGATGTAAAAAAAAGACGGTATGTTTCAATGTAAAAACTACTTATTGAATTTGGTTTAAATTATGCCCAAAAGTCAAGTGTGGCATATGGGTAACATATATATACTGTGACTATATACTGAACTAAATTGGGTTACATTTCTATTCTATTCCGAACATATGGAAAAAAATCATAGCGAGGGAAGTTTCGGATAAAGAAAATTACCGATTTTTTAGTTCTATTTACATGAGTTTTATTGTGAAAGTTAGGTTTAACAAGTAGCCTCTGGCTCCGCTGCATATGTTAATATACATTAATGGTGAACGCATTTAATTTTGCCTTGCAAAAACGTTCAAAATGGTGCCATACCGCCATTTTTAATATTTTTTCAATATTCTTATTATGAGACCACTCCGATAATATCTAGAATTTTCCCTAAAAATTTAATTCAAATTGGTCAAACCAGCCAGGAGTAATCCGTTTACAAATATAAAAAAAGTAATACAGTTATATCTAAGATTTTTGAAGTCTGGCTTAAGCTTTTACATTTAAAAATAAATTTGAAATGTTTTTAAAATGCCACTGAGGCTAATAATAAGAGACGCCGACTCTTTTTGTTCTTCGTTTGTCATGCAAAAAGCGTTACTAAAAATTCAGCATGTCGTCATTCAACCAGAAACAAAAAATTAAAAAAGAAGGCGTTTTCCCAAACCAAAGGGTGGTCACATATAACACTTATAAATGAGCAAAAATAATTAAGCATTGAAGATTTAATAAAATTGTGTATAATAAAAATTAAACCGACTTCAAAAAATGCCCTAAAATAATATTTTACTCCATCTTGAAAATTTTACTCTCTAGTCGGCTCCAAAGTTATTCTTAATTACTTAATCACAAAATATTTTTGTGTTGAGTGTTTTGATGTCTAATAGTGCGAGTATAATGCCTTGCGAAAACGGTTCAAAATAGTGTCATTCCGCCATCTTTAATATTTTTTCAGTATGCTTGCTATGGGACCACTCCGATAATATCTTGAATTTTCCCTAAAAATTTAATTCAAATTGGTCAAACCAGCGAGGAGTAATCCATTTACAAATATAAAAAAAAATAATACAGTTTTATCTAAGATTTTTGTAGTCTGGCTTAAGCTTTTACATTTAAAAATAAATTTGAAATGTTTTTAAAATGCTGCCACTGAGGCTAATAATAGGAGACGCCCGCCGACTCTTTTTTATTCTTCGTTTGTCATGCAAAAAGCGTTACTAAAAATTCAGCACGTCGTCATCCAACCAGAAACAAAAAATTAAAACAGAAGGCGATTTCCCAAACCAAAGGGTGGTCACATATAACACTTATAAATGAGCAAAAATAATTAAACATTGAAGATTTAATAAAATTGTGTATAATAAAAATTAAACCGACTTCAAAAAATGCCCTAAAATAATATTTTACTCCATCTTAAAAATTTTACTCTCTAGTCGGCTCCAAAGTTATTCTTAATTACTTAATCACAAAATATATTTGTGTTGAGTGTTTTGATGTCTAATAGTACGAATATAATGCCTTGCGAAAACGGTTCAAAATAGTGTCATTCCGCCATCTTTAATATTTTTTCAGTATGCTTGCTATCGATAATTGAATTTTCCCTAAAAATTTAATTTTGGTCAAACCAGCGAGGAGTAATCCATTTACAAATATAAAAAAAAATAATACAGTTTTATCTAAGATTTTTGTAGTCTGGCATTTAAAATAAATTTGATAAGCTTTTACATTTAAAAATAAATTTGAAATGTTTTTAAAATGCTGCCACTGAGGCTAATAATAGGAGACGCCCGCCACTCTTTTTTATTCTTCGTTTGTCATGCAAAAAGCGTTACTAAAAATTCAGCACGTCGTCATCCAACCAGAAACAAAAAATTAAAACAGAAGGCGATTTGTGGTCACATATAACACTTATAAATGGGCAAAAATAATTAAACATTGAAGATTTAATAAAATTGTGTATAATAAAAATTAAACCGACTTCAAAAAATGCCCTAAAATAATATTTTACTCCATCTTGAAAATTTTACTCTCTAGTCGGCTCCAAAGTTATTCTTAATTACTTAATCACAAAATATATTTGTGTTGAGTGTTTTGATGTCTAATAGTACGAATATAATGCCTTGCGAAAACGGTTCAAAATAGTGTCATTCCGCCATCTTTAATATTTTTTCAGTATGCTTGCTATAGGAGCACTCCTGTAATATTCTGAATATTCCCTGAAAATGTTACTCAAATTGGCCAAACCAGCGAAGAGTAATTGTGTACAAATTAGAAAAATTACATAGAGTCGAACTGATAACTTCCTTCTTTTTTGAACTTGGTTAAAAATCACCTAGAATTAAATCCTACCTTAAAAATCGTAAATTACTAAATGTACACACGTCTTGTAGTTTAGAATAAAGATTCCTAGGCTTTTTATCAAAAAGTGTAGAGAGATATTCAGTATGATGTAATATATAAAATACAACTAAGGAAAGCGACGAGCGCTTGGAAAGAAGTTAGAAAAAGCTTAAATTCCTCGTTTCTCTTGTCACGTTTCTCACGAAGCACATGTTCTTGCATGACGGGACAATCAAATATTTCCACCCTAATTGATTCGAGTGCGGAAATCTTGAGTGCTAAAAAATCGCCTGTATGTCACGTCTGAGAAAATGCATATTCGTTTGACATATTTGTTTATGTATTACAAGATTTAATTTAAATTCACTTGTCTGTCTGGGTCATATCTTGTAAATCGATTTTGTGCTAGTTGTACTTACCCATTCGACTTAAAATGTGAAATAGTATGCACAATGGCAATATAAAAATGTTGAAAAAGGTACCGCCCTACGAATTCCTAAAGTCGATAGTAGTTCCGCCATCTATGACGTAATTAATAGCCTGAGCGACGGTGGGGGTCATAA
Organism: Kuschelorhynchus macadamiae; assembly: GCA_030620095.1. Lineage (NCBI taxonomy): Eukaryota > Metazoa > Arthropoda > Insecta > Coleoptera > Curculionidae > Kuschelorhynchus > Kuschelorhynchus macadamiae. Next base: position 725,784 of record JAUTXW010004343.1, read on the forward strand.
GATAGTACACAGACAAAAAAAAAATAAAATATATATATATATATATATATATATATATATATATATGTATATGTATATACAAAGTTGATTTTTAGGTAGACAAACAGAATAACTATAATGAAAATGTTTGAGTCCGAATATGCGTTATATACCTCAGAGGTAGGACAACACTAACAGGGGTCATATGATAAAAAAAATCATCCAAGTAGCTTCATTTTCAGGATATGCCATGATGCAGTATAAAATAAAAGGTAATGGTCTTACTTCTCAGAAAAATTTCGATTTATTAAAAATTCATTGCCAGGAGCCGAGCAATCGACATTCTTAAGGAGATAACTGAGGTACAAGGCAAAAAATCGGTAAATATCCTTTACCCGGAACTTCCTCGTTGTGATTCTTTCCTTTTAGGAATGGTGAAGTGTGACCCAATTTAATTCAGTACATATTCATTTAGTAACACATATATACTGTTTTTCAATAATTTTTATTAGGCGCCATTTTGTTCCATCATATTGGATTCCTACCAATATTTTAATAATAATAATAATAACTGGCCTTTATTTATACCTAAAACATAGAATTACAAAAGAATTACTGCTAGTATGATCCAGGGCGCTGTTATAGCAACACTGCTAATCTTCCACATAACCCTGAAACACGCTGGTGGTATTAGAATATTTTACAGATATTTAAAAGACTATACTACACTATATTACTGGTACAATAACAAATAGGATAGAATGCAATTATAATGACAAATAAATCTACAATTTATGTTTAAAGAGTCCTCAGTGTTCAAGAAGTTTCTGCCATAAGGACATTCTTACACACTCCCACAATACACTACACGACTAACTTACGGGCTATACATAGAGAATTCCTATATTCGAACTGACAAAACCTTGACTCTAATTAGACAACATCAATGATACGCAACATACAATAACAAAGAAAAAAACAGGTCATTGAAAGACATGACAATATGAGTTCACATCGATATATAAATGTGCCTATTGCTGACAGTTTATTGTTTGAATTTTATTTTAAAAGCTGATGGGGAAAGCGACTTAAAAAAAGGATCAGTTGCACTATGAATTGATACAGCTTGGTATGAGAAACATTTTCTATAAACACTGGTCCTGTATTTTGGAATATGATGCGTTGTGTCTAATTATATACAGTATGATGGTTTCTTCTTTGAGTCAGCCTACGTCTAAGTGAATATGGTTGACGGGTGCACATAGTTCTATGAACTATACATGCAAACCGATGTTAACGTCTACCATACATATTCAACCATTTTAAATCAGATAACGAGCCGGACACATATTTCCGGAGACCACAATTTAACCTAACACAAGAATTGTGTATCCTTTGAATTTTATTATGATCGACCATCGAAGTTAAAGTTACCATAAACGTACGAACAATAATTAAAATGCGACAGAACAAGTATTTCTGTTAGCAAGGTTTTAATTTTTTTCTTTAAAATGTGTCGATTTACATACAATACTTTCAAGGAACCAAATGCTTTTTTTATGGTAACCTTTAAATGGTCGGAAAAATGGACCTTTGTATCTAGAGTAATTCCTAAAGTTTTAATATGATTGTGAATAGAGACAATAAAGTTGTCTATCAATATCTTTATATGGTCAGTTTTATGGCTTCCAAAAAACACTATTACGGATTTCGTCAGATTCAGTCTTAGGTTATGTTTCTCTGACATTGACTTTGTACAGTACTCCAAAGATCTGTCAGTTGAACGTCGCCAATCAGCTGTTTTTGACGGACGTAGGACAAACAAATCGAATTTTTACATGGGAGTTTTGTTATTTATTTCTATTTTTTGCCTTAAAGTGCCTTCTTTTCGTAGTATTGTAAATTGTAGAGGGACAAAATACAATGTTACTTTTATTTGTAAGTTTGAACAATTTTCAATTTTAGATATAAAAACGATTGAATGAACTTTCGTAGATGTGGCTGAAATGGATTACTGCAATAAGATGAGGATTTACGTACTACTAGATTAAATTAGGCCCAAGTGTGTGCAAAACATTTCATATTAATCATTTATTAAAAAAACTAAAATTAATCTAGCTAGTTAACAATTATTATGATTCTCAATCGAGACTCTGATTAAAAATCTAATTGTTGTTTCAAAAAGTTATATTACTTTTTGTACCGTTACATATTTTAATGTTGTATTATCTTTTATGTTTTAGGGTACTTAAATAATTATCAGTATTGTATGTAGCATTTTGAAAGAGATTTTTTAATAATTTTAACCTGTAACTCTGTAATTAATTTTTGTTTGGGAAAGTGAGGTAATCCTACTTAAAGGACTCATAGTTCTTAAATTCATTATAAGAGTAATAAATATTTTTTTGTATTCTATCTTTAACTTAATGAATTCATCGTATGTGGAAGCTGGAAGTTTATTACATACTTTAGGAACTAAATAATGTATGCTTTTTATATTGATATTATCCTGGCACGAGTGTGGTCTACAGTTTTTACAATTTTTTTTTAATGTATAATAAATGAAGCTACGTTAACCATATACAGGGTTATTACTTACTTAATATTAAGATATGCCAGAAGCGACTCTCGGCAAAACCCATGACCGAATAAAGAAAGATCTTGTTATGCATTCAGGACACATGTTCTTAAATTATGAAGGGTGGAAATTTCAGACTCAGGATTACAATTAGGATGAAGGCTTGGACACTCTTTTCAAAATGTTGAGTTTCTCGATAACTTCTCAAAAAAATAAGACGGGGACAAAATGTAACTACTTTTTTAGGGGCTCTATTGGTATAATCCTGTCCTAGAGTGCAAGTATATAATTTTCTCTAGACATAAATAAGTTTGAGTCTAGTAAAGGTTATGCTGATAAAAATTGAGTTCCTTTACATTCGTCATCAGGTTTATTGTAAAGACAACTTTTTATTCATATTCTATTCACTCTGAAAATGTTATATATTGTTTCACTCTGACATGCATGACAATTTTTTTAAATAAAAACATGTTTGTTTTATCGATATATATGTTTTATTTATAAAAAAAATATATGTACTGGTTGCAATAGAAAATATTAAACACACAAATTGAACTAAGTTTAACTTGGATATACATAATTTAAATTGAACAAATGGGTAACTAACAATGTCCATATTTGTCACTGGGGAAAAGTCTTTTGGATCCACACTACAAATCGATCTAATTTTTAATTATAAAAATATTATCTTTGCAACGCTCGGCGACTTCGGCATTCTTATTTCGAGGCTTCAAAAAGTATTCACTTATCATAACTAAGTTTAAACCAAACACACAATTGAAAAAAATGGTCCTGAACAAAAAAAATGCACTAAATATTTATAAAAATACATGAAATTTGCTTTTAAATTATCACGAACTCATATGAAACAAAACAACGTTTGTCCTACGCCAGCCATATTGACAGCAGTCAGCTGTTTTGTTGGACCGCCTAATGTTAACTAATTCTTAATTTATCAAATACTCAGCGACATGATATTCCTGTGGGTGAATACTAGCACAGAGTTGTGTATCATCTGCGTATCCATTAACTGAGCAGAAATTGACACAATTTTGTATGTTGGCTGTGTATAATAAAAATAAAAGTGAGCTCAAGACTGATCCTTGAGGAACGCCGGCCTCCACGGGTAAAAATGACGATACCCGATCACCCAATCTGACAGCTTGAACTCTATCAGCTAAAAAGCTTTGGATTAATTTCATCAATTCCAATGAGAGGCCACAATACCGCAGCTTGTTGTTGTCGAATGCTTTCGAGTAATCCAGTGAAATCAAACAAAAAGTTTTCCGTTGATTAATACCAGTTACTATGTTATTCATTATATCCAACAGAGCCGTGTCCGGGCCACGGTTCTTTCTAAAACCCGATTGACTACCAGTATCTGCCAATGCCACATTTGACTTTTGGGCATAATTTAAAATAAATTCAATAAATAGGTTTTACATAGACACACACCGCCGTTTTGTTCGGTCTTGATAAATTCGTATCAGTTTATCCCTATATCACATTTAATTTTTCTGCAAAATTAAAAATCAGTTGAATACGTTTAATTTTTTCAATTTGTACCACAATTTTACTTTAATGCTTCCTCTAAGTTCTCTTAATAATATTTTTTAAGGTTTCAGTACGCAGCCATCTTGTTCCAGTATATTGAATTTTTACCAAAATATTTATTAACCGATCATCTCCAAATGACTCTTAATTTTAAATCAGTTAAGTAGTTTTTTCAGACTCATTTTTAAATATTTTATCAAGCCGCCATTTTGTTCCGCCACCTTGGAATCGTACCAAAATGTTAGCAGTAATTCCTACATAATACTTGCTTTTTTTGCAAAATTTGAGATTTAGGTCGCCATTTTGTTTCGCCATATTGGAATTTTACCAAAATATTACCAGGTCATTTGACAACAACAAGCTGATATTATGATCCTTAATTTTTGACAGAAATTGGGGTAAGCAGTTTTTTAGCTATGCCGCGAACAGACAGACCGACAGACAGACAGACAGACCGACCGACCGACGGAATTAAGAAAACATGTTTCTCGGCATCTAGGGACCCTGAAACGTAGAGGTCTGAAAAAATCTCGGAGGGTGATTTTTTCACGATTACTTCCCTTTTACGAGGAAAGTAAAAAATCGATAAAATGGCGTTTATGCGGAACTTCCCTCATAAGAAACTTCTCGACAAGCAGATTTTTGTAGATGCATATACAGCTTGTTAGTAATAACGCTATGTATAATCCAATAAAAGGAACTGATTGGAAATATTTTAACAGGTAAAAATACAAGAAATTTAAAGCGAAAAAGTGTTATATAATAGGAACCCAATACTCAACGGCTATATATATGCATAATTATATGCTTATATACACTGTTATATGTATATATATATATATATATATATATATATATATATATATATATATATATATATATATATATATACGGTGAATATACCGATTTTTTAAATGATAGTTTAGATTATAACGATACCGAAAACCCAGGTACGACAGGATTCCTACTGTTACGATATTTAAAAAAAAAAACAATTTTTCGATGTCGCCTACATAATAATATATCAATCAAATTTATTCGAATTGAAATGAAAAATAATTGTGGAACTTCTAAGAATTTTTTTCTATTTTATTAAAATCCCATTACCAGGAGCTGAGAAATCGCTGCAAGGTTACTCACGCCATTACGCTATTTTTACTTTTCTTAATATGCTAGCTATGGTGGACCCATAGCTAGCATATTCTGAAAAAATCATCTAAACTAGTCAAACCATCCCGAATTAATCGGTGAACTTACATAAAAAAATACATAAGGTAAAATTATTGGTAACCTTCTACTTTTTTGAAGTCGGTTAAAATAATGTTCAATTTCTGTGAGACTAGAGGTTAGCCTGAACTCGACATTTAATTTCTAAATTAAAATTTTGTTATTTATTAAATTTGTATTATTGTTGTATTGTTTATTAAATCTTCTAGTAAAAATTATTTAGTTTGCTTAACTGCTTTCGCTTTGGGCGGCAAAGTTGGTCGATTTGGGCCTTTTATATTTCGATTCACCACTGAAACATACGATTAAAACTCATTTAAAATATTGCCGTTAGTAATTTTTAAATCGCAATGGACGGAAATCTTTATCATTTAAAAGCATAAATCAATAGACGGGGTTTTATCTAGACATTTAATATAATAGGTTTTTTTTATTGTTAGGCAACTATATTGACCAGTTTATTTAGTTAGATGTGTTAAGCCAGATCATCATCTTATATTAAAATAATTCATATTCTTAAATTCTGAAAATAGAGATAAATGAAGAGAATGAGAAGAAATTAACGAGTGCACCATTCTGGTTAGGAAGAGGCTGCCGAAGACAAAACTGAATATTTTAAGAACATGCATAAAAGATGTAGTTGAGCAAAAGCGGTTTAGTTTAGGATAAACGAAGTAATTTTTGCTAGAAGATTCACTAAATTATACAACTAATAAAGAAAATATAATTTTGAAATTAAATGACGAGTTGACTCCAATTTTTAATCTCACAAGAATGAGAGTGTTTTTAACTGACTTTAAAAAATGAGAAGTTTACCAACTCGACCCTATGTATTTTGTATGTATGTACGATTAGTCCAGGATGGTTTGACCAGTTTGGATTAGTTTTTTCAGGAAGTTTTCAGTGGTAGTGCCGGATTAGTATGACTGTATTTCAGAAGTGTTGAATGGTAAATAGATTTGGTTATTATCGGCATACATAATACAAAATTCCGGTGTGGAGTAAGAATTGCATGTATACCATAAAGATCCTAATTATGCCTAATATATTACTCTGCGATACACCTCACGCAGCATGTAGCGGTGTGTATGTTATATCATTGAGTTTAACTTGCTGAATCAAATCTGTGAAATATGATTTAATGAGGTTAATTGAAGAATAATAAAAACTAATACAAAAACACGTTATATCATGATTCAATAAACCAAATGCCTAATGAATAATTCAACTGTATTTAGTGACTATAAAATATTATCTGTAACGCATGCTATTCCTGTGGCGTATGAGTAATCCTTAAAAAAAACTGAATATTTATAAAGAAGTATTTAAAATTTATTCACGTGGAATCTAATTTGATTATCTATCACGTTCTCCAGGATCTTTGAGATCAAAGGCTAAATAATAACTGAGCGTAGCAATGGGTTGTGAAATTTTTGCCAAAGGTGTGCATGTTTTTCATTGCAAAGGAAAGTGATAATTTTTCAAACAGGAATTTACAACATGAATAATTCTTTGTGTGTTTTTATGTACTCTTCGAAAAAGATAAAATGTCATATATTTCACTCCATAAAACACCGGTTTCAAGGCATTATGTAAATATGTCAGCTTATGAAATTGATTTTAAATTTTAAAGTTTTTACGAACAAGATCGTATCGGTCTGATTTTTAATCTTTGAATATCACTTAATTTGTATGTAATAATTTGTTCAAATTTCATGTATTAGCCACGTTTGTTTTCCACCAATTTATAATAATGTAACTCTGCAGAAGCAAAAAATGGGATTCTATTTTTCATAGATCACGTCGTGTATAATAGAGTATATCAACAGTTTTAACACCATCGCATAGAAATTGAAACCTAATATTATGTAGATAAAATTAATAGATTTTGGTTTTTGGCACAAGTTTTGATATTACAAAATATGAAATGATATAATAAAACAATTGTAATTTTGAAAGTATTTAAAGATTTTTAAAAATACACTTAATAATAATATTCTTTATTATTTTAACAAACTATGAATGCAAGGTATTAAATTATTCTTAATTCAGATTCCTAGTTAGTACATAAGTAAAAATTACAATGTTTATTAGTATTAAAAATAACTAGAAAAAAATGTATATAATAATGTAAAGTATTAGATATAAAGAGAAATCTTTTAAACAAAAAAGCGTGTCTTAATCTTAACTCTCTAGGGATGAGGTTTAGACGCGACGTAATTTATAATAGCAAATGAAATTTATTACTATTGCTTATAAACATAACAATAGCTATAAACATGAATGAAGTAAATATAAAGTCATACTAAGAAAAAACTTCTGGTCTTTTTTACAAGCCAATCTAAATTTAAAAAAAAATAAATATTGTTAAAACTCAACTTAATGTTGGTTGCTAAACTTTTATTGGATTTAAAGTTATTAAACAAACAAATTCTTTTAGCTATTTATAGCATCTATTACGCTACTATTGCCTATTTAAATCTTGTTCACCATCGCGGCATCGGCACTAAATAAAAGATGTACGCTTTCGAAAAATTATATTGGCCTAGATGAAATAATTATTGTGGGGATACTTTTTGTAAACAAACTCGATTACAGAAAGGTTAATAGATTAAATAAAGTATCTAACATAATTAGAATATCCCTATTCATTAACGTAAGTATCATTTCTGTATTCAGCTTTTGTAACCCAAGACAATAATACAAAATGTCACGAACCGCTCATTACAATAAACTAGGACCGTTGCGTTTTAGGCCCGGTAGCCGAAGTTTAACCACAAAACAAAAAATTATCATACTGCCCCAATTTACATCCACCAGTTAAAGTTGGGGAACAATCCCAACCCTCATAATAATAACACTAAAAACACGACGAGTCCGAATACTATAAAGACTTTAGCACAGTTGCCAAGTTTAAAAGGAAGTAGTAATTATGCTTTTGTATAACATGGATAGAATGTTGTTTTACCGTTTTAGCCGCAGCATCTAAACCACACTGAACTTCATGTACTGAAATTTCACTTATCCTAGGCTTATTATAAAATAGGAGCTAATTTTGCTTAGGGGGATTTTGGTGACGGTACCCCAGGGCCTCTGTCAACGTTTAACTCGTTAACATATTATTATATATCCTTTGTTACTACAAAAGATATTAAATAATATAAATAGTTCCTTAAGTTGACTTAACTCAGAAAGTATAAAGATTGAGTACACCGATACCAAAAATATTATCCGTTTCGGTTTTAGAGATATCTATCACATGCAGATGTTTTATAGTTTTTGGCTATTTTGTAGCTCAGTATGACTAGCAAAGTTTGTTTACTGTATGTATTACTATTAACGATATTACAAAGGTACTGAGCAAAGACGAAGATACCTTAGCAGGTGCAATTCCATTCATAAACCCTCTTTTTAATATTTTGGACAAAGATTCTTTAGATAAAGAAAAAGAGAGTTGGAAAATTATTGTTGATAATTTGAAAAATCACTTGGCTCAGAGTTTTAACGACCTCTAAGAAAACGAAAATTATCTTGGTCACTTTTCTCAAACCCCGTTATAAATCGGGAGTGTTTAGAAATCAAAGTACTATTAAAAAGCTTTATCTGTCCGACTTAGAAAAAGACCTTATAGAACCCGTGGCAGAGGTTCGGCTAGTAGTACCAACACCCAAAACTTCTCCAAGCAAAAGGAAATTGGTGGGATGTTTGCCAAAAATTAGTGATCTTGAAATGCACGAACGACTATCCAAATTTGTACGTTATTGTTGTATTTTATGGATTTTCCCATTTCAATTCAATTATTTTTATAAATAAATGTTCGATTGCTGTTTCCCATACCAAAATTTACTATTGTTTTCTGTTACCACTCTCAATCTCTCTAACTTAGGCCACTCATTAGATGTTTTTAAATTGCTTGCTATGAGAGTATTTTGCTTTCAAATCTGAAAAAAATTGGGCAAAAATATGTATCTTTCAAACCACCTTTTGTTCGTTCAGAAGGGTTATTTTTTTACTAGAGGGCGACAAAAAAACTTCCGAAATTTTGATATTTTGAATGAATGTTATTTATTTTTTTGCAATTTTTATACGTGCACACGGAAAAAAATATATATTACATTGTGATCGAAATAATTTAGTAAAATTTTTATATGTATTTTTTCAATAAAATATGGCACTAAATATAAAATAATTTGCTTCCTATTACCGATTATTTTTAGTGAAAGCTTCTTATGAAAAATTATAATTAACATTACCATATAAATTCGTAAAACTAGGTTCTTATAAAAATATATATTAACGGTTAAAAAATAATTTAGAAAATGCCATTTATTATATAATTTAGTAAAATATTCGAAAATTTTAGGTAAATTTTCCTAAATTATATATTAGATTTCAATAAACACATGGTACATTCAACTAAACTTAAAAATTTGTTTGCTAAAATTAATTATTAGAGGTAACTATACTGCTTTACTAAAATGTTTGGTAAACACTAAAAAGAAATATACTAATTTTATGCGACTAATACAAAAGTATAGCAATTTTTAAAATTATATTTGGAAGAATATCTAATATTATAATACAATCTACAATATAATAATTCTAAAAAGACTTCTTTTCTAAAATATTATTGTACATATTGGAGGTCCGAAATTATTTGAAATCATTTTCCGCACTGCCACGGTAGAGAGCGCCCCGGCCGCGGCGCTGTTGTTAAATACACCCCGTTTGTGAGTTTTTTCTGTTGATTTCCTTGTTTTTATTTATGAAGACCACGAACGAAATTTTTCTTTGATGAAGACTGCGTTTCGCTGTTTGCTTCATGATGTGATGTGATTAAAACTATTCTTTGTCTATATTTTATATATATTAATAAGGTTTTGGTTAATTTTGGATGGTTATTTAAAAAATATAATCATGCGGAAGGAGGGAATTTAGTTGACGTATTAAGAAAAAGGGGGTTAGCTAGTTTACTAACTGTATGTGAAGGTAAGCTTTTTTGTATCTTATCAATAATATCATTTTATATAATTTTGGAGGTAAAATTGAGCAAATTAACATTATATTTTAACTTTTAATTTTCTATGTATTGAACCAGGATTTGTTAGTTATCGAGGTAAATATAAAAAAATACAAAGAAACAATCTGGGGATAACAATAGTGCTAGAAGAAGACAGAATATGCTTTATTTTATCTACACATTTTGTGTAGTGAAAGTAATTTTCACTAAGTTCTCTAACCTAAACTAACCTACATATGTTTGGCCAAAAGAATAATTAGAATTATTTTGTTACTAGAGGCTTAAGAAGTTCTAGAAGATGGAAAAAGAAAGTGTATTCTGTTCCCCTATAACTTTTAATTTTATACAGTTATTCGAGGCCAAAAGTTTTGACTTAATGGGGAGCAAAATTATCATTGAAAAGGGGGATGGACATGTTTCGTCACACTTGCTCAGAGAGTTCACCTTATGACCACAAAGTAGCAGAGCGAAAGTTAACCTTTCCAAACTACCTATTCTTTTCTTCCCTAGGGAGGGAAAGGAACAATATATATATATATATATATATATATATATATATATATATATATATATATATTACTTAGTGTATATCTGAGTGGCGTTAATGTCGAAGTTGTATTTCAATATAACCATAACCATGAAAAGAATAAATTCATTGTTTTCGTGTGTGCGAAAATTACTTTTCTGTTTTTTATATGAAGATTGTCTAGGAAAGTGCAACAGAGTTACGAGAGAGAAGTATTATATACATTGTCTTGCTATCTTACTTTCTAACATCATCTGATTGACTGCCACCTCTTTCCTACATTTTTCAATAAGTATTATTACAGTTTATAATCACAATGGTTTGGATTACAGGGTAATATTTTTAAAAATTAATATTTAGTTTAGTAAACTTTACAAAAAAATGTATTTTTAACGGTACAATATATATTTTTTCTATTACAATAATGTATTATAAGTTTTAAAACATAGGATAGTAGAGGTAACTATATTTCATTTTAAGGCAAACCCAAATTAATAGTAAAGGTTTCTAAAAATGGTTTTAACCCTTAATAGTTTATTGGTAAACAATTACAAAACAGTATAATAGGACTTAAAAATAAGTTGAAATAAGCTACATAATATTATTTAGAAAAAATAGTAAAATGTATTTCTTATTTAACAATGTATTTTTTAATTTTAAAACGAAGCGTTGTGACTTATAGTACTATTTTTTTTGCACGCCTTTTAAAAATATTTAGTTGTCCTATATAGAACTAAAAATTAGAGTTACAGGTAATATTTTTGTTTTGAAATATTTTTCTTTCCATGCACGCAGTAGAAATTATGATTATTTTTCTAAATTATCTCTTCTATCAACATTAGATCCATTTATTTACAAATTCAAATTTTTCAAATTAGAGCTTTTGAGAACCTTGTAACATTTCAGATTTAATTTAATTTAATTTCAGTTAAATGCGGTCATTAGTTTTCATAAGGAAAATTTGGAGTTTTAATAGAAATATTGTAAATAATAAACAATAACTATAATGTTCTGAGTTGAAATTTAATAAACCGCCATAATTTTCTTTTTTTATTTTATATTTTATTTCTTTCACAATAATAATTATTAAGTAGATATAGTTTTATTTACGACGCTCGCGCTCGTAGGAAAATTATTGTTCCTAACACTTGCGGAAAGTGTGTTTTCCGCACTTGATGACATGCCCGAACTTCACTCCTGATCGTTCGGGCAACTGCAATCTCATGCGGAAAAGTGTCACTATCAAATCCCTAAAAGAAACCAACCTAGTACTAAAAATCTAAAAATGTTATTTTTCCTTAATAAAAATTTAGTTTCTCTTAACTTTCAATATTAAAAACGAAAAATCAGCTAATTTTTGTTGTCTCGCATGTAGTTTGCTTGTAGCGGTTTTGTAGTTTTTTTATATGTTGCCATTGTTGTTATGTTATAAAAATTTAAGCAAAATACCAAATTAGCACCACTGTATTTTTTCTTAATTTATCTATTTTAGTTACAGTTTGCATATGATTTTAACATTTACTAAAAGATAGATACATATTATCTTCAATTTTTTCCACAAAGAAAATTAAAGACATAAATTTCTTTGTAAAAATATTTTTTTTATTTGCACTTGTTACAAAGGTAACATTTTAACACAGAGAACAAAAGAATCAGTAATAGGTTTTTACTCGGAAGTTTCTTTTAAAAAATCATTCTTATTATTATTTTATTTATATAAAAATGAAACATATCCGATTTTACACAATCTGAGCCAATTTCATATTTTCATTTACTTATATGAATTGGGTTATCTTTACGTTAGGTGTGTAAAGTGAGAATTATGTACGATGATAATACAAAATGCTATTACATATATGAGTTAAATCTTAGAGGAAGAATAAAAATAGAGTTCATTATTTACATATTTAGCCACTGCCAAGATTACCTCACAGTATAAGGTCGATCGTACGACGATGCCTAGCCAGAAACACCAATGTTTATATCAATTTATATTAAGGTGAATATATTTAAACCTGATGCAATAAAATTTTCATACAAAGAATAGTAATGTATTTCCAGTATTAGTTTCTAAGCAGTATAAAGAAATTACTTTTATTGCAAAATAGTAAAATACAAACTAAAATACCTAAAGTCTCAGGTCAGATTTCACCAGTAACAAGAGTTTTAGTTAGCTATGGCAAACCCGATCGACAACTCCACGTATTAGACCATCCCACTTTCATTGACTAGGGATCCTTATAGTAAAAAAGTATAATAGTCTACAGTAAACATTGTTACAGGGTCACGTGACCTGCGTAGCTTAAAAACCTATAGCGGGTTGTGGAACTACAATACATTTTAACATTAATTTGCTAAAAAATATTTTTTTAGCGAGACTACTGCATGTGTTTTAATGTATTATTGTGTATTTGTTGATATAGCTCAAATCTTCTAATTAATATGTTGCCTTACTTCAAGAAGCAGCGTTCTAGAAGGGTGGTGACATTAGAAGAACATTAATTTTTTAAATATTTAATAAGTTTTATTTACTTTATCTTGGACATTGCGAAACTAGGAGCTTTAGTTGACCTAACTATGGTGCGGCAATGTGAGTTTGTAAAAAAATGGCCGTTTAAGTTTGGAATTGTCTCTTAATCACTAAGTAAACAGCAAGATTTCCTTTTCCAGGAGACATGTCTAATGGAAGATACCTTATTCACTTATTTTGGGTCACATGACGTATTGACGGATCCGCTTCAGTATAATAGAACGTTTATTTCGTCGGGGGTCATGTGAGAATCTTCAGAAGCAAAATAATACAAAAAAGATTCTGAGGTGATTTTTTTGCCGATTACAATAGTTTTCCCTATCAGAGAATTAAAATAATTATAGAATATACCTATACTATATTAAAATAGTCGAAGGGCGTCTCACGCTCGAAAAAACGTACTGAGATTTCGAAAATCACTAGATTTTGGATGAAATCTGGGGAAATAATAAAGTTTCGGATGATTTCGCGCCTTTTTTTAATTTTCACTTGAGTTGGGCTAATTTTTTATATAAGTGTTGTCAGGTAAAGGAATTTAAATGGTGATTCTTTGGGTATTAAAAGTAAAAATGTGTTCGTAAACATGTTCTAAACTGGTTAGAATTTAAGATTTGCGATATTGAAAATTAAAAAAAAAATTTATTTTTAAAATTTTAGCTATTAATATGGGAAAACAATATGACAAATGGCTATTCTATTCGTATCTAATAGCGCTCGCTATTTTTACTTTCCTCGCAAGAGGAAAGTATTCTAATTACAAAAAACATGTTTTCTCAGTTCCGCCGGTTAGTCTGTATATCTGTCCGTGACTTACTTCAAGTTTTGGTTAAAAATTAAATGTCATATGATGATGACGTGGTAACATTTTGGTAAAAATCCAATATGGCTGAAGAAAATGGTGGTTTATTGAAATGTTGAAAAAATATTACTAAGAAACTGCTTATCCATTTTATCCAAATTTTGCAGAAAAATTAGGTTTGACATGACCATCAACTGATAAGTTTTACTACAAATCCAAAATGGCGGCCTATTATAATATTGTGTGTGAATGCAGAAAACTACTACATCGATTATGTTCAAATTTTGCTCAAAAATCGATATTCTTTATCCCAAAACCGGTAAAAATGTTGGGACAAATTCAAAATAGGGGAACAAAACGGTGGCCTAATTAAATGTTTAAAAATATCTGAAAAAAGTACTTATCGGATTGATTGATTGATGACATCCCCATTATAAATATTTATTACTAAAAATGTATGAATTGCTCACTTAATATCGATTTTTAATCAAATCTGTATAAATATTAAAATTCGCTCGCATTCTAGGCATTCCTACTCTCATTTTTTAAATATTTACTAAAAATGTATGATATGTATTTTCAAATATCCCCAGACAAAATTCGTTCGCTATATTGGCGCCACCATTTTGATTTTTGTTGTGCGTTGTTAAATAATCCCTACAAATGTTAAAATCATCCTTCCGACCTGTTGACATTGTCATTTTGACACAGCTATTTTGAATTTTTAAATGATGACACTTTTACATTTTCCTAGGCACTGATTTTCAGTTTTGGCTACACAAGTAACAAAATTCGTCGGCCGTATTGGATTTCTAAACGTTGACTAAAAAAATTCGGATTTTTTAAATATCCGAAAGTGTATGCATGTCAAATTTGAAAATAATCGGTAATGGAAGTGCTAAAAAATCTATTACAAGATTTCAACCAGACATACAAACATACAATCAGACTAATAGGAAGCCAATAAAAGCGCGTTAAAAGCATTGATTTTAGTTTAGGACTCTAACAGCCGTATTCACTAAAGAGGTTTAACATTAGACAAGGTCTAACTTGACAGTTATATATTTAAGATGACTTTTTCAAACCTGAACAAACAATTTTTCTAAATGTCAATCATCAATTACAAAATGATAGTGACATTAGGCAAACATAACCAAAAACTAAAGTTTAATAATATATAAATAACTAATTTCCTTTTAAACTTACCTAACTTAATGGTTTGATTTTAGATAGTGAAGTAGAGAACGATTATTTCTTTCAAGTTTGTAGAAATACCTATTTAGGTAAGAATCCTTCTTTTTGTCAACGATAATGAAGCATGGCTCATTCCTTCATTTTCGTAAATCAAATATTTTAACAGGTCGTCATTTTGTTTCGCCATATTGAATTCATACCAATATTTTACCAAGTTTTTTTTATATCAGACGTAATTTTTGTGAAGAATTAAATAAAATTAAAGTTAATCGAGTAAGTGGATTTTTTAGCTATACCGGAATAGACCGACCGACCGACCGACAGTAATGGAAAAACATGAGGATTTGTAAAAACCTGGAACGATAATTTTTTCACGATTAATGATATTTGTGATCTCTAGTTTAATTCTTACTCTAAAAGTTAAATAAACAAGTTGGCAACAATGGTATCCTAACTTAATTTAAAATGGACCGGACGAAAACAAATATTCAATACACGGACAACATTCAAACCAAAGACCTTCTAAATAAATTGTTTTGTGAGCCACAAGGGATTTTAGTCGACTTTTTATGACTTTAGAATTGGAAAATTTTGATATTTATGACTTTGTTCTCAGGCTTCAAGTTTTTTTAAGATTTTTTACCGTCTATTTATATATTTATTCCCTGATTTTTCTGGGGGTTTAGACTGAAACATGATATAGAAGATTTCTTAATATATGGAATAAAAGTTCAATTTATTAACAAAGAATTATCACGTTTACCGTACTTTAAAGAACGCAAAGAATAGGTTTGTGTAATAAAATATAACTATTATACTCTAACTAAGCTCTTTTGATAATTGATATCTCAATCAAATTAATTTCAAAAAATTTAAATAGTTGTCTATTGGAAAAATAGACAAAGCTACTAAATAGAAACCGGTAAAATATCTTTTTTAATTTGCATACTATAACCTAATATAGCCACTTCTACAACACACTTTCCCAGTTAGATATTGGAAACATGTCTGCTAACTACAGGCTGCCAAAGTCAAACTTTAACTTGTGGGGCGAATAAGGCCAAAAGCCATCTACTGTGTGACTGATACTACATCACCCAAAGTAGTGCTCTTAAATTATGTTTACAATGTATATTGCCATCTTAGCTTTTATTAGAAAAATATAGTCTTTTTTGTTTTATTATCGAATGTTCTTTCATAAAAAAATTACAAAATATAAAAAAAAAGA
This sequence comes from Kuschelorhynchus macadamiae, assembly GCA_030620095.1. NCBI lineage: Eukaryota > Metazoa > Arthropoda > Insecta > Coleoptera > Curculionidae > Kuschelorhynchus > Kuschelorhynchus macadamiae. Next base: position 742,419 of record JAUTXW010004343.1, read on the forward strand.
ATTGTGCTCTTTATCAACGATAACAAAACCTAAAAGCATTTCCGCTAAATGCTCAAAACTCTTTTTAAGGAGCCCATCAACATCAGTTGAGTCAAAGAAGTTACAGATATTTATCTAAAAAATTGGTTAATTTCTTTTACCCGGAACTTACCTCGTATGAATCTTTCCTTTTATTAGGAATGGTGAAGTGTGACCCAATTTAGTTCCTAGTCATTTAGTAACACATATATAATATCTTTTTAAACATTTTTATTGGGCGTCATTTTGTTCCATCATATTGGATTCCTACCAATTTTCCAGTTTCTATCTATGCCACACTTGATTTTTTAGTACAATTTAAAATAAATTGAATATGTAGTTATTACATTGACACACACCGCTATTTTGTTACGTCTTGTTGAAATCGTACCCGTTTATCCTTATATCACATTTAATATTTCTGCAAAATTTGAGGTAAATTGGATAATCAGTTTTAATAATATTTTTTTAACGTTTCACTAGGCCGTTATCTTGTTCCGGCATATTGGATTTTTCCTAAAATATTATCAGATAATTCCCATATGATCCTTAATTTTTGACTAAAATTTGAAGTAATTTCTGGTAAGTAGCTCTTAAGCTATGCCGTGAACTGATACACAGACAAACTGACGGAATTGATAAAAAATATTTTTGGCATCTAGGGACGCTAAAACATGAGGATATGTAAAACCTAAGAAGCTTTTTTTTTAAGGTTACAAACATTTTATTTGGCCGCCATTTTGTTCCTCCATCTTGAATTAATGCCCCTATTTTACTAGTTCATTTCGATACAACTATTAGTTATGACACACGATTTGAAATCAATTCACTAAGTAGTTTTTCAGGCTGAATTTTTAGTAATTCTGTTAAGTTGCCGTTTTGCTCCGCCATCTTGGATTCATGCCAATATTTTACCAGTTGTTTCTTTCATAGTAGTTGATTTCTGTACAAACTTTGAGATAAACTGGATACACCGTTTTTTAATAATAATTTTTTTAACATTTCACTATGCTGGCATTTTGTTTCGCCGTATTGCATTTTTACCAAAATGTTAAAGGTCATCCTCATATGACCCCCAATTTTTTGTTAAATCAGTCTGGTAAGTACTTTTTAAACTATGTCGCGAACTGACAGACAGAACGACAGACAGACCAACGGAATTGATAAAACATATTTTTTGGCATCTAGGAACGCTAGAATGAAATGGTATGTAAAATCTGTGGGGGTGATTTTTTTACGATTACAAATATTTTATTTGGCCGCCATTTTGTTCCGCCATCTTGAATTAATACCCTAATTTTACTAGTTCATTTCTAAGTGGTTTTTCAGGCTAATTTTTTAATTTTTCAGGATAAAGTTTTAATAATTTTATGAAGCCACCATTTAGTTCCGTCATCTTGGATTCGTACCAAAATTTTACCCGTTGTTTGCTACATAATACTTGATTTTCGTGCCGCTTTTTCGTTTCGCCATTTTGCAGTTTTACCAAAATGTTACCAGGTCCCTATATGACCCTTAATTTTTGATCAAAATTTGAAGTCAATCGGGTTATTAGTTTTTTAGCTATGCGGCGAACAGGCAGATCGACAGACAGACCGAGGAAAGTAAAAACTATTGGCTATTACTCGATCATTTGTTTGATAAACTAAGTATCAAGACCATCTCAATTGAATATAATTTACAGCCATTTTTTTCTTGTTACTTTTACCATAAAGATTTTCTTTCCAATTGGTACCTAAGATATTTTTGCGATTTATAAAGCTCCCTTTTTATACTACCGATCTTAATCTTTAAAAGCAGATTTATAGTGTATTAGCATTTAACCGTGGTATGTTATTATCTTATTCGTCTTAATGATCTGGAATATTTTTATCTTTCCAGATAATTGGTTTAGACCAGTGTGCGAAAAAAACAGAAAAAAGGATATTTACTCTAGTCCTGTGTACGTACTTAGAGATCCCTATATATGATTAAACCACTATGGCTAGAAACTAATTAGAATGACTAAGAAACATCCAATTCGAATAAATTAAATAAAATATATCTGATACGAGACAGTTACTATCTAGATATAATAATATTATACAGTTTCGATAGCTAAATGTTAACATTATTAAAACCCTTCATTTATTTGCACAATCAACACATTATAGGTTTTAATCACTTTTAAGAAACAAAACTCGAAAATCAAATTAAAACTTTCATCATCGGAAAAGAAAGAAACTTTGGAAGCAGAAGTTTTCCTAAGACGGAATCACTAACAAAATAATAAGATTAGCGGAGTTGACGAAAACTTAAGTGCTTCGAACTATAAATGAAAGAGCAGTGGAGGGTTTTGTGTCTAGTCGCGATTCAGCTTAAAAGTATTCTTGATTAATTAACTTAGAGCATGGTTTTCTAATTAAATTTTGATAACGACTTTGTTTTGCGGGGCTCGAAATAAATTCTTTGATAGGTTTCATTCCAGTTTGGCAGCCGTCAGTTTTTTTTTGTATGAAGTAACAATAAATAAATATGAAAATAAATAAAAAAATATATTTAATTTGAAAGAAAAATGTGATTGCAGTTTATATGTATGAATGCATTGTAAAGTATTCAAGGATTGATCGGTCCCATAATGATAGATGAATTAGTTTTAATATCCATTTCAAGCGCAATCCAGATCGTGGTAATGTTATTGGATATAAATTTCTTTCTTGTACAATCTAATTTTTTAAAGTTAATCGAATTTTTATTGGAGCTAATTTATCCATTTCCTCAGAAGTACTTGGAATTTTTGAGTTTTTCTTATGATTGGTCGTTATGCCATTAAACCTATGTAACTTTTAAATCTGCCTTACTGCTCTTGCAGCTGCAGTCTCCGGACCAACAATCTCATTAAAAAAAGGCCACTGATAAAAATTCTGTTACATTAATACTTATCGTAAGTCAGAGGGCACTCAATGAAGATAAGAGAACATTTGCTTAATGGTCAAAGTTTGGTTAAGAACTACAACTCAACTCTCGCATTACCTACTTAACGACTTAATTTTTTTAGCAGGCCATTGTAATCAGTGAGAATAGGGCTTCGCAAGACCAAGACCAAGACTAAACTTGCCTAGTCTTGGTCTTTGGTCATGGTCATGTGGGTCAAGACCAAGACAAAACTTAGATCAGTCTTGGTCTTGGTCTTGGTCTTCATCATAAAAAAAGTCTCATATTCGTTCTCATTCACGATTTCAGTATTATTGCTTAAAAAATATTCTCACTTTCTCGGCCAGCTGGACTTCCCAAGCAACAGTGGTTTTCCCAAGTAAATTTCCGGAATTCATATAAATATACGAAACTATGTTTATTATGTTTGAGTATTTCTTATATGATTTGTAGTACAAGTACCTACCATCGTCACCAAAAGTAGGTGAACTAATATATATAATTTTCAGTGTTAAATATTTGTTAAACTATGCATTTTAGGTTACATGATGATTGATGAATAATTTTTGTCCCAGATATTTTGGGTGACGATGGTACAAGCGGTTTCTAATTTCAGTTTCAAGACCAAGACCAAGAGTCTTGAGTCGCATTTAACGGCTTGATCCTGGTCTTGACACAAAGACCAAGACAAGACCAAGATTAGTCTTGTGGTCTCGCGAAGTCCCAACTGAGATCATAAAAAAATGTTTTGTTTTTTCAAAATAATGCACTACTCTATTTAAGCCGTTTCATCAACTAGATATTTTGTGCAAGAATATATAAATGGGCAATTTTAAGTAACTCTTTTTTAATCATGTCATTTTTATATGGTATTTTGTTTAAAGGAAGCCGTTGCGTAATATGATTTTATATAATAAAAAGCAGTGGATGTTTAATGGTAACTAGCGTTATATATAACGATAACCGACTGAAGAGGAATAAAGGGCAGTATCTCTTTAAAATATTTTTCGAAACATCAAAATGCAACATGCTTTCATGTCTTCGTGATGATCACGTTTACTTTGACTGAAATGCTAGTAAACCGCTTTACTTTGCCCGAAATTTTAGGGTAAAATAGGGAACTTGCGCCAAAAATGAAATTGGATTAAAACCATTGAAATCACAAATTAATATCATTAAAAACCACAAGATCAACAAAAAACCGTTTTTAAAAAATCTCACTAAGAAAATAAGCCGTGAAAATGTTCTGGATTTCACCTGCTTTAAAAACGAATTGTGTCGTCAAAGAGTACGACCCCAGAGGCCCAAGTTAATTAATTATTAAAGTGATAGCTCAATCAGTAATATATACCACCCGGCAAAACCCGGTTTGTCAAACTAGACGTTTGTTAAACAATGTGTAACAAACACTGGTAACCGTGACAGGTAGCCAGTAGTCAGTATTGTTATTCGGTATGACGTCACAATAATTCCCGCGCTTTTAAATTTGATTTCAACTAGTTGTTTATTATACTACTTAGTACGACGAATTAAGAGCTTATATTTGGTGTAGAACGTTTTCATATGTAAACAGACGCTTTAATGAAATAAAAAAAAAATAGGGGCAAGTTCCCCATTACCGGGCGAAAGTATAAATTATATAAAGAGACAATTTTTACTTAAATCTACTAAACTACATGTGTAATTTAGACGGTTTTAGATTAACTTTTTATCATTAAAAAAAATTGTGCCCCTGTTCATTTTTTGACAATTATCAGGGTCACGATGACATATAATAATTGGTGTAAGGTGATTGGTTTTAGCCCATGAGTAATAGTTATTACTCGTTGGCGGAGTAATAATATAGGCATTAGTTATTGGGCGCAGAAAAAAAAATTAAAAACTTTTTGAATTTCCCTATTATTATATTTTGTTTTGATACATTTAATATAACGTATATTATCAATAAATATTTTTTTTAAATACAGATAATTACGTTTCTCTGAAATGAAAATTACGAACTACTCCTATCGATTATTTGAAACTAGGTTAATTTAAATTATTTACAAATCTATATCTATCTATGCCAATTTGATGATGACAATCTTTCTTCTTATCATTCATTCTATTCACTTATTTTTACCAGATGATTTTGTAATTTTGAGTTTTTTGTCATTTCACCTAGAAAATTAACAAAATGATACATTTTAGTACCGTGCATTTGTAACCTCTCTAAAACTGTCTTACCTTGCAATTACACGCTTACACGAATTTATTAAAATAAAAAGGCTATTGTCAATAATTTGTGAATTAAAGTTTCAAAGTTTTCATGTTTTTGTCTCTTAAATTATTCAAATTATGATTTTTGCAGCTTTTGTTGTTCGATCTGAGAAAACCTTGTCTGTAAGTGTATATATAGTATATCTACTGCTAGGAAACTGGCATGTCGATAACAAAGGCATATTCGTATATTTGTAAAATAAATGTCTCTAATTGATGTCATAACAATTTAATAAGAGTCAAATAAAATTGGACCTCTTTTAGTTATCAATTTATATGGTTTATAAATAAACCAAATATTTTTCTAGAAAGTCCTTCTGACCTACTTACAACAAGAAGCTAGACTTTTTTAGTTTTTTTTTAACAAACATACTGCTTGGTGGATCCGTTCTTTTAGGTTAGCATCAGGTTTGTCAATAAAACCATCATTCAAATTCAATTCAAATTTAAAAAAGTTTTATTTGCTAAATATATATATATTTTAATTATTCTAATCCAACAAAAATGGATTGCGCCGCGATGTACTGTGTGTATAGAGTATACACACAATATGGCACAACCCAGTTACGTACATTAGTAAAAATTAATGTATTACTATTTGCTATAATTATCATATTTTGTTACAATTTTTCATTCGAGGACAAGAAAAACCAGACGAAAGGGATCGGCCGCATAGCAGGCGGCGACAAAAGCAGGTACCCAGAATAGAGCGCGATAGGCAGACTACCACGTGTTCTTAAGAGCACCCAGATTATTTGGATTGAGGCGTAGAATATTGACCAACTAAAAGATTCACATTGACAAACTTTAAATGCGTAAAAACAATTAAAATATATACATATATACCTACTACACATACATGATTCCAACATCTATAACCCTCTGAAGACCATTCAAGACTGGTTTAGTGTTATTTGCTTTTGCATTAAAGTATTTTTGACATAGTTAGAAAATAGCCCAGATGAAAAGCTCTTGGCATTACTGGGAAAGTTATTCCATAGTGTAGGTGCAACAAAAGAAAACGATTTTTGCCATAATAAATAAAAAAAGTGAAGTAGTCGAGAAGACTACTAATTCCGGTACCTCTAGCGACGAGTATTTGTGATCTGCCTGTAAATTTACCTTTATTTTATGGCGTAAGGTCCTTATGAACTTAATTTATATATTCATGCGAACGGCAGCTAGTCACCTTTTCGGAGAGCTGTAGGTTGCAAGGGGTGCCAATTGACTGTGACTCAATTAGGAAGAAATCTATATCGATATTTAAATACTGACAAAATAAAGATTTGAAGGGCTTTTCAATAAAACACTGTATAAAGTGCACACTGTCAAATTTTAATAATCACCTTTGTTCGTTTTGTTCTTTTTTTTAATAGTTGTTTTATAGAATAATTTTGAAACATGAAATTTTGTTTACATTTTACAATTTAAGTGATGTTAAGAAATAAAAATGAATACATCAACCAAATACTATGTGAAAGTATAATTTATATCAAAGATGTGAAATATGATTCTAAGTTATTACCATTTTATCATCAACCTGTTAACAACTTTACAAATATGTAAATCTGAAAATTAAATTAAATAGCGCACAAGGAATAAAAAATTCATGAATTTTCTTTTACCACACTGCCGCAAGTAAAAAAGTTATAAAAATATAAAATATTTCGCCAATGCTGTTTTACAAAAAATAGGTTACTGATTTCCTTTCTGCTACCTTAGGTAAAATTTATAAATATAAAATTAAACATTAATTCCTCAAATTCTTACAGGAAGGAACTCCAAAATCATTGTAGAACTCTTAGTTTATGTACCCCAAAAATTACACCATAAACTTGAAACTATATCCCGAAACCATATCTTCAAATCTTAACCTGAAACCCTACAAACGATTGTTTGTCTTAAAATAAAATTGACACAAAATGTGGAAAAACAAGTTATTTACAACAAAACTATTCAGAGACATTGCCTTACCTCTAGTCATCTAGAGAGCTCCTTTGACGTCAACGGTCACCAACAAAAGGAATTTCCAGGCTGTAGAAAGGCTTCTCGAGTAACGGACAGACAAAATAAAGTTCAGGTCGCCATTCTGTTTATAAAACATAATTGCGAATTAGCTCACAGCAGGAAACTAATTTGAAAATCGACTTACCACGTGGTTGACCAAATGTGGAACCAAACAAAAACGGGACCGAAATTTAAGGCCAGACGATGTCCATAAATAGGCCTAGACTTTCATCGGCACTGCACTTTAAAAGAGATTACTTAGGACATACTTTCAGTACCTTAAAAAAGATTGATCCATTAAGACACTTTTATAAAGCCGGACACATTTTGCACCTCCAAGGAGAGCCAATAGAAAAGGGCAAGAGAGTCAACTCCAGAAAATTCGAAGAAATTTGACATTCCCCTCCATCATTATTCCTTACTTCAGATGGAACTTATGCCAACCCAACGCCATAAAATAAAATAATAATTACAGTGGCGTTCACTGCTGGCGCCATTAGTACGAGAAAGTCAGAACCCGACAATATTTGCAGGCAAATTCCCAATATTTGTAAACAAAACAAAAACAAAATTCTTTTGTCTTAACTTAGAGAAGTTGAAAATACTTTACAAAATGTAATCTAATGAATTATGAATAAAACAAATAGAGATATGTAAGATGCAATCTACATAAATGTCTTCATATTTCAAAGGTTATATTTAACTGCAAAGTTATATTGTTCAATTTTGTTTCAAATTACTAATTGGCTTAAAATAATGAAAAACCATCAGCAAAATGTTCATTAAGCATCCCATATAAAGCAAACATAAAGAAAAGCAGCTTGGATAAATGAAAACAAAAAGCTATGTAAACTGAAACTTTCTAATAGTTCAAATGTTGTCAAAGTGTTAAATTGATATTTTACAAGAAAGAAGAGAGTAAATATGTTTATCATAATTCATGTGAGTGAAATGGACTGAAAGAAGAAACCGAAGAAAACAGAATATTTTATTGTAAATAAAAAATTGTTATTTTCATTAATAAGGAAAGCCAGTATCTTATTAACTAAAACTGATTATATATTCAAACAATGTCACCTTCAATAGTATCACCCTATTAATAAAGATTCTATTAACTTTCTTTTATGAAGTGAATGATATGTAAATTTGAAAAAATCCAACTCGAAGGGTGTTGGTGATGGAACACTGTGTGAAAATTAGTAACTTTATAATTATACATAAATTTGAAAATGTTTATAATTTATCAAACCTAATCCTACCTTACTAGATTTTTAATAATTTCGATTAAACTTATTACTTAAAACCAAAAAAACCATCATGTTTTTCTAAAAAAAAAGGATAAAAATAGCCTAATATTTAGAACACAATATTGAAAATCCTTAGATTTTAGGAAAATAAATCAAAACTAGAAAATATTGATCTTCATCAAGTGAAAACGTATTTTTACTTGGGTCAGATAAACCTTCAAGGATTAATATATTTACTGTTGGTAGCACAATTTCGTTTAGTTAGCGTTAAGATATATAACTAAAATGTAAATATAAAATATTAACGTATTTAGAAAATTCATAGCGTGCTCTAAGTTCGTATAGATCTCCCTTCTTATATAGATAAGAACTGCGGGTATAAACGCGAGCAGGGTAGCACAACTGTCCTCCAGGATCACTCCTAACAATCCCTTGGGTTTTTTGCTATCGAGGCAGCCACAGGTAATGTACCGTATCGTTAGCATTATTAAGAGACCCGAGATGTGAAGCACCGGGGATTTTTGCGGGCATTTTATCCCTAATGACATCTCCTCATTATTATTTTTCTGTTCCTCGTGTTGCGGAACAAATGAGATTTTTTTTATCTTTTGGATTGCAATTTCGACATTATGTGTGGGCTTGTTATAGAATATGTTTAAACTTTGTTGCCATTGACAATAAAAAGACGAAAGTACATATTTTTTTTATATTTTTTTGTAAATCATATTATATATTATAATGAGACATATTAAAAAAAGCTTTTTTTCACAAGTATTTATTTTTGGTCTACCGGTTTCGAGTGCTTCTTAATAGGTTGCGCCCCTGTTCTGAAACCACTACAAAAAGTAGTTACAAAATAGACCCACTTAATCTAACCACATCTAACATATTTTATTAACAAAACAAGAAATGTAACTAACAATATGTAAACAATAATTATTCAACAGAATACATACAACAGGATCAATTACAAAATTATTTCCAATAACCCTTCTATACCTAGATTATACGGATTACCTAAATTTCATAAATATAATAATTCTAGAAGATCTATTTTAAGTTCTACTAACACACCTAGTTCTACATTCATAAATAACCGTCTAGTGGAATTTTTATCAAAACAAAAATTGACTATTAAAAATTCGAAAGAGTTAGTCAAAAACTTGAGAATCTTAATGTAACCAATAATGATTTACTTGTATCTTTTGACGTAACCAATATATTTACAACAGCGTCAAAAAATATCAATATTGTGTCTGAACTTTTGTCAAATTTAAATATTGATAGAAGGGATGAAATCGTTTATATTTTGTGGTTTTGTCGGCCACAGGATGTTTTTGTTTTTGACGATAAATAAACGGAATTTTTAAGTTATAGCCACAAACTACTACCTAAAATTATTAAAATGTATTTAACAAAAATGAATTATTGAGTTCTACCTGATCGTTTAACATACAATTTGAACGTTTGAGGTTCTAGAGACTCCGGCATATGCAACCCTTATTTTCTTTGTGTAAATTTTTAAAATTTTTGTCAAAGGTATGACCGGTCCCAATTAAATGGTTTGCATAATTTGACTAGGTTTTTCCTTTGATGAAACATTTATATTGCCGGCCTATTCTTTTACCAAAATATCTGCATGTTTGGCCTATATACGTTTTGTCACAATCTGCACAATTTAGTTGGTATTGCTCACGTTTATCAGATTTTGTTTTATTATTTTCAATGTACTTTTAAAAACCTATATATGATATAAGTTTGTATGCAGTTGTATTTATGTAGACTTATATATTTTTAAAATATCCGAATCATTGTATTACACCTAGTTATATAAATATTCCTTTACTCTTTATATTTATTCGTTCGAGATGTAACGTCCGAAGAAGCTACTGTGTAGCAAAACATGAAAAGTGTTGTTAAACATTTATTGGAAGTGTTTGTGAAAAATAGTTTTGTTTTTACAATTTAGATATTTTTATTATGGTTTTTTACCGAGTATGAGCTGACGCAATCGTATTGACGATAAATCCTATTCGCAATCATTTGGTCTAGCAATAAATAATCCATTATCCTCTCTCATCGCAGATCTATTTCTCAACAAACTAGAAGAAACGATTATTCCAGATCTTATAGCCAGCCAAAACATACGTAAGTGCGGTTTCGTAATGTTCATGATTGTCTAACCGAAGAAGAAATTTTAACTACCCTCAATGCTTTACACCTCCACAATAACTTTACAATCGAAGTAAACAAAAACGAAAATTTCCTAGACCTTAATATCGGTAAATAACGACAATAACCAACTCACCTTTAAAATTTACTGAAAACCCACACATACGGGCCACATCATTCCTTTTAACTCTAATAATCCATTCTCCCACGAAATAGGATTACTAAACTGTTATATCTCGATCTCTTAATGTACCTTTGATTCTTTACAGTTACAGCAACGAAATAAATACAATTAAACAAATTGCCGTCCATTAGGGAAATAGACCTAAGTTGATGAAAAATATAAAATAAATATAAATTAAAACTAAAAACAACAAAATATTTCACAGTACCAAGTCTAGCAAGAATGTCGTTTTAACCCACGAATACTTTAGGCAGCAATTTAGGTTGAACTAAACAAAAATTACAACATTCACAATTAGACGGGGTTTATAAAATCAGTTGCCAAGACTGTGCTGCAAGCTGCAACTTATATTGAGAAGACCATAAGAAAATTAGAAATGAGAATTAAAGAACACAGCACAACGCACAAGTCTTTGGTCATCACCTTAAATACAATAACCAAAAATTTTCCATAGATTATATTAGGCTTAGGATAATTATGCATTTAAAAATCTGAAATTATGCATACAAATATGCTCCGAAACAAGGGAAAATATGCAGTTAAAAATGCATTTATTATCGGATCAAAAAAACAGAAATTAAGCAAAAATATAGCAATTAAAATACTATATTATTTACACTTCAAGGTATCCTTAAGACGCTATTTTTACCAGTAATTATTACATTAATACAGCTATTTAATAAAAGTAATTTTTTTAAATAAAATTTTAATATATAGCTAACTAAAGAATAAACCTGTTTAAAATTTATTGTTTACGCTATTCAACAACTTGCGGTTAAATTTTATAACTATATGATGTTACATATTATCAAATTCAAATTTTCTTCTATTATCTGATAATAGTACTTTATACTCAGAAAATACTTGTTCAACATCACAAGATACAACTGGAACATATTTAAACAAATTCAAATCACTGTTTATTAAAAATTATTCATTATCTGGATTCAATGTTTCTTTATTGTCCAAAACTGCACTAATATTTTTCAAATTTTTGTAACCAATATTTTT